>CM043117.1:2688936-3238804 GCA_023701765.1 Hylyphantes graminicola | reverse complement strand
AATATTCGAAAATTAGTTAATCGTTAACAGCGAAATTTTCTTAATTATTATTTAAATAAATGTTAACCATTCATTTTCGCATTATTAACTGGTGTATTTTTATATCCTCTATGAGGAATATTTTTTTGTGTAAGTTTGGTGCCTATACATATATTATTCTACAAGTAATGGTCTGTGATGTTCCAAAATGCAAAACCCTCTCGCCCTCTTTCATATATATATTCTGAGCTTTTTTTCCATTTTTAAGATTTCAATTCCAAATATAAAACTTGACTATCTTCACACCATTTCCATTTGCGAACATATTCTACGGTGCCGACAAAACAAAATCCAGAGTTATTTTTGTTCGACACAATCCATCTCCTAAGAATTCAAAATTTTCTGCACAACCATCAGACTAAAATTTACCTACCACCGTCAACGAAACTATACATTATTTTGAAAAAGTTGTACAGACAATTTGAGTGATCTCCGGAAAACGTTAAACCTATTTAATTAAAAATAGTGATTGCTTTCATCTGTAGTGTCCTTAAGACAACATGTTTTAAAAATTGTTGAAAAAAACCTTAATAAATCCTTAAAAGCCTTTTAAAAGCTTAAAAATAAACATTTTTTGTGTGCTCTGAATGAAAAAGTATTGTAATTTTTTTTAATATTTCATTCTAACATTTTTTTTTCCAATTTAAAATGTCATATTAATCTACCGCTCTTTTTTTTCAAGTCTTTTGAAACCCTATTGCTACTTCATTTTTCACTTTTTAATTAAACGACTGATATTTGTCGGAATAAAGAAGGTTGCACAATCACCCTTTGAAAAAACCAATTTTCCAACTTTTTAGAATCTTATTCTAAACCCCATATCGCGATGACTTGTTTTGCAAAGTAAATATTACATAAGTTTATACTTCAAAAAAAAATTTATCATCATTGAAAATAGCGTATTATGTGACAGATTTTCCAGGAATTTTGAAATGTAAATAGACCGTTGACATGGAATGAATGGGAATATGGAATAACGCGAAGAAGATACTTCGCTAGAAAAAAACATGTTTACGAAGATCGGTCCTATCTCTAAGGTATTTGGAAATTGAATAACAATTTCTTTTACAAAAATATGATACACATATATACAAAAATTGAATTTTTATTTGTATAAAAATATTGGAAAATTGTTCTGATACTGAAACGACGAATATTTCAATAGCTCTTATCAGGCGGGATATATATATTAGAATGTCAATACATTGTATGGTAATTTCATTTTTCAACAATTCTTTCATAACTTGCAAGAAAATATTGATATATTTTTATAAAATCATTCCGTACATTTTTTCCAAGCGCTTCCCACTTTTTTCATATTTTTTATTACACAATCATTTGAGGTTTTTATTTATGTTAATTTCTTATAGATTTAAAAACTAAGTAAATTTATTATTTTAAATTATTTATGTATTGATGTTATTACTGAAGCTGCTAAGTATTAGAGCAAAATACACGTATTTGTATACATTTTAAGTTTGCAAATATTGTTTTTTTTAAGTATAAGATAAGAAATACATTAAGTATAAGATGCCAATCGCACTAAATCCTAATGTGTATTAAGAAAAAAAATTTATATAAATTCAAAAGCAAAAAAGCCCGCTTAACTACAAATAATGATTGAAAGAGTACCATATGGGTGTAATATAGTTCCAAGCTTTTTAAGTACAACGTTTAATTACTTAGCAAGAATGTTTCTGAAGGAAATGAACAAATATTAAATAAATTAAACATTTTCAATTTCAATTGTTTTCTAAAAAGTTTTATTTAAATCTGATACCAGAGTAGAGTCATAGCTTTTTTGCACTTACAGTATTTAAATATTTTATATATATGCAACACCTATAAAAACAATTTTCAGCAAAAAAAAATATAGTAAATCGAAAAATTGTAATTTCGACAAATTCTAAACCTTCCTTAAGTGTCTTAAAATGATTAATATCCAAACTGGCCGTTAATTTTTAACAAAATATTTGAAATGGATCTCTTTGAAAAATCTACTGAAATTTTTCTCCAAAGCAAATTTACTATAAAGTATAGAAATTTTGTTCTTTTATTCGTTTTTAAAATATATTTTTATGATTTTCTAAAGCATCTATAATTTTGGAAAATTGCTTAGATGAGACCTCTTTCGTCCCGTTTCCCTAAAGTTAAACGTCTTACTTTGTTCACTTTTTTAAATAAAGTATTCTGAAAAAATAATAATGCATTGTAAAATTTTTAGAAATAAGGCCGCAAAAGTGTCACTCATTTCCTTAAGTTTTTGCAAATTTAAAACGTTAACCTTCAGTTCCCAAATATATCCTACTATAAATGGTTACCGTTTCTATAACCTTCCGACGTCACTTGACTGTGGTTCTAAAATACGACGCCCGTCGCCAATAGCCCTCGTGTAGCTCTACACTCTTAAAGCAAACGAGCGATTTTACCTCAGTCTGAGTTAATTTTCTCTCCTCTAGTGTCGAAAATGCACTTCCCCTATAGGAGTGGATACTTTGTTTGTTAAACGTTCATCAGGATCACTCCAAACGAGTGATTTTAACTCAGTCTGAGTTAATATTCACTCCTTTCCAGTGATGAAAATGCACTTCTCCTACAGGAGTGGATTTCACTCTTTTGTTTTAAGAGTGTAGTGCGACGATAATTCAAACTATCCTAACCAACCTAACTTATAACCTCCCGATGTCTACTGGATAGTGTCATGTCTGAATGTTTTTAACAGAATAATGCAATTTACAAAATAGTTTCATTCAACTCCGTATAACTTGGTCTTTTCTTTTTAAATACGATTGTTCTTAAGTTTTAAAAAATAATAATTTGGGATTCAGAAATCCAGTTTATAGAATTTAATAAAATACAAAAATTATGTTTGGTCAAACGTAAGAAATTGTCATCCCAAAGTTTTGGTACCCGGCATCATTTTCTGTATTCTCTAAAAGTTACAAATGCAGTTTTACAATCTATTAATTAATGTCTCAGTAACATTAAAAACCTAAGGAATGAAATAACATCTTCATTTTCCTATAGTAATAGTTTCATATTACAATTAAACATTAAGACTTTTCCTGGACTTTTCTTAAGAAAAGTTCAGAAAACCGATCCAGCTTTAATGTAAGTGGATATTTCTATCAGGATTTGTTTTTTCGCTCGTTGACAATTGAGAGTGGTTTTTATTTGATACCTTGGATGCTACTATACATTTCAATCAATATCAGCCGAAAAGAAGGGATTTCTTAAGGAAAAGAGAAAAAAGGAGCCTTGACCAAAACAGGAAAAAGTATATCTTCGAAATTGGAGGATTTGTTTTCAACAAGTTAGCATAAACAAGACAAAAATTGTTGATATTAGATTATTTAGGAATGGTCACGACATAGAACACCTTTTAAATGTTGAAGTTTAGATATTTAAATGCTGCCTTATGACAAATAAAAATTAGATACAGTATTAATCAATTAAAGGTTGGCGCTTATGTTTTAGATATATGAAAAAATATGTACATTTAAATTTTTCTTAATAATTACTGAGACAAAAAAAAATTTACAGCTGTGGATACAATGGCCAGTCTGTACATTACCGGCTTTTAGCGAACTTGAGAATTTAATGTAGGGAGGATCTACCTATCAAGTTGTGTGAAATAAGAAGTAGAATCTTTACAACTTTGTAAATGTTCATTTCTTTGCAGCGTAACGCAAAACCCCGAATCCTAACCAATCATACGAAACTTTATTTAAAAAATTGTCTGATGAAATAGGATATTTTTACATCGCATTCAAATAAGTTTTTTTAAATTATATCGGTTTTCTATATTGAATGTTTCAAAAAGTAAGATTAGAGCATGCACACTGAAAAAAATTAATAAATAGGACTGAAAAAAAAAAAAATTTTAAGTTTATTGATTTATAATAATCTATTCTGGCAACTATTTTGAAACAAAGTATTCTAAATGTGTAACGAAAGCACAAACGAAATCAATCTTTAAATTATGGGAAACATGTTTTTTTAATATCAAAAAGCAGCTTACTACCTCACGATTTACTCATAAATTATTGCGCTTGATATTGTTATTAACAATAACAATTACTTATTGATATTTATAGCTAGGAATAAGGAAGAATATAAAGAAAGAAGTCCTAACTGACTGACTGCCTCACGTTTCAGCGAACATCCAAAAATATGTTTGTCGAAATAATATCGAACAAAAGGTATCTAATTTACCCTTCGCATTTGTCCAACAACATAAACTTATCGTGTAACAAAATTCAAAAATTTTACTCGATAGTTCATTCCGATTAAGGGTTCACTCAAAATTAACCTTTGTGTGTTTTATAATTCATTTTTTTATAAATATTTTTTTTAAAAAATTCCAAAATATACATGGAACATATGAAATAAGCCTTAACTCACCCAAAGTGATCATGGTCGAGAGTTCTCTCCACACGTTCTGTTGTCCACGAGTTCTCTTCTGCACCTGTTGAGGGCGGACAGAGAGGAGAGCCCCAAATGAGCCCACTTTGCCCAAAAAAAGAGATGAGAAAGACCGAGAACAACTTGACGGTTCGGTAACTGTTATAACAGGGGTTGCCCGGTTCTGTAGAGAGCCGTTAGAAAGTCTTCATTTTTAGAAAATAATACATAACTGATATGAATAATTACTTTTCAAATGTTTACATGAATATTTTTTTCGTTCTGATAAAAAAAAATTCTATAATTTTTTTTTCTATTTAAGTCAGAAATATTGTGCTGTGTGGTTCGAAATTAAGACACCTGTCACCAATAGCTCGCGTGTAGGCTCTAATGCAACAATATTCAACCTCAATCTAACCTTAGTTTCTCTAGATTTAACTTCTTAGTTTCTCGTTAGGAACTTCTCAATATTGAAAATGAATAGCTGATATGGAAAATGGATTCTTTTTTTAATGAACGTGAGGTATTTTTATATTTCGGTCCGATAGAAAAAAGTTCTTAATTTTGTTTATTGTGATTCCTATGTTGAACTCAACATGCGAAATTCCATATGTGATATGCAGGAACATGAAAATTAAAAAAAAAAAGCATGGAGAATATTGTAATCAAAAGTTAAAAGATTTTGACTGGAGTGACAATATATTTTTGTAATATTTGCTTTTTCATTTCATGTAGTGAAAAGTAAGCAATTGTCACGACACAAAACATTATCTTTGCCCCAGAAATACAAAATCAATGAACTTTAAATGAGCAGTGTGTTAAATTGATGAAATATTTTTAAAAAAAACTATCCATGCTATTTTTTTATTAATATCAATTTAAGCGCGGATACAAATGTGCTCAAGTGAAATGAAACTTTTATACCCTACACAGCTTTACAGTGTCTGACGTGACCATTGTTTATAAATGGTACGCTTATTTTTCATTGTTAGTTAATGGTACTCATATTTCCGCTTTTTTTTTTTTTTTTTTTGTAAATGGTATTCCGATTTTTCATTGCTTTTAAACAACACTCCTATTTTTTTTTTTTTTTTTTTTTTTTTTTTTTTTTTTTTTTAAATGGTACTGGCAATTTTTCCATCGTTTTAAAATGGTACTACTACTTTTCATTGTTTTTAAATCGTTCTAATTTACATTTCTTGTTAATGGTACAGCAATTTTTAATTGTTTGTGACTGGTACTCCTATTTTCCGTCTTTGAAAATGATAATCTTACTCTCCGTTGTTTGTAAATGGCACTTCTATTCAAGAATCACCAAAATTAGTGACAACATGCCCAAGACACTGACGTTCTCCCAAAATAACTCTCTCTCTCTCATACACTCAAGAGGTCCTCTTCTTTGTTTGGTTGTTGGTGTGCCCACGTGCCAGAGGTGCCGTGCCCGGATGTACACGCGCGAACAGGGGGGGTCCTTCAGGTACCAACCCCCCCTTGTAGTCATTGTTCACGATGTTGAGTGGTATTTTGTTCGTGATCGTGTTTGGCGAGATTTTTCTTTTTCTTTATGTTTGTAACTTATTATTTTTCTATTATTTTCTTGTAGATTTTTTTATGTTTTTTTTGCGTCGTTGAGTGTTTCGGATTGTAGGTGGTTGGTGTTGGGTTTTGGGTATTTATGGTAGATCCTTCATGGGCAACATGCGGCCACTCTATCGTTTTAAAATACAGGGTGGTTATAAAATAACGCTCCCTATTCGGAATGGTCTGTAGCTTGAATGAATAATACGAATGCATCAAACATTGAGGCACTTACTAATCAAGAAGGGGGGGAAAAGAATGGGATCATAAAAAAAGATAGAATCCTAAAAAACAAACTCTTCTCTTAACCAGGGTTCCAAATTACGGGGCGTAGTCAATTATGGCCAAGTACGGTCAACACAGCTAATTGCTCTCCGTAATTCAGAACCCTGGTCAAGAGACGAGTTTCTTTTTTTTTTCAAAAAAGAATAGAATCATAAATTGACCAGGGCTCTAAATTAAGGGGCATAGTCAATTGTGGCCAATTACGGGCAATACAGCCAATTATGCCTCGTAATTTAGAACCCTGGTCAAGACGAGCTTGGTTTTTTATGATTCCATTCTTTTTCCCCTTCTTGATTTGTTAGTGTATCAATGTTTCTTGCATTCGGATTATTCAAGCTACAGACCTCTCCGAATAGCGACCGTTATTTTATAACCACCCGGTATAAATACAGTGGTGGAAATTGATTTATGAACTGGCATTTTTTTTATCAGTATTTCTTTATTAAATGCAGTTTTATCGATTTAAATTTTATATACTATACAGGCTTTGCATTATAAATTATACACGTAAATAAAATTTTATATAAATTCGTAAACAATTTATTTTGTTGCTATTTTAGTTTTAGCATAGGGAAATTGATTTATGAACTTTTACATTCAAACTCAATTAATAATTGCTAAAACTATTTTTTGTAGCTAATGCTTCCTTGATTTTATTTTTCATAGACAACACGAAACTTTGGGTCAAGTTTTGGTCAAGCAATTTCCAGTTTTAATGATTAAGTCCTTCTATTCCATAACTGATGCACCATCCATTGACATACTCCATTTGAGTAAATTATTTAAACCAATTGATCTCAGACATTACATTATTCTTCTTTTGGGTTTAAGTCATGGCTATTGGGCAGATGATCTAAATGAAACAACACTTTGTACATTAAACCAGTCTTCCATTTCGTTTGAAATGTGGATACTTGCATTATCATGCATAAAAATGTAATCAAAAGCATGGTTTTGCCATGCAAAAAGAAATAAAAGAATTTTTCAGAACTAATCTGCAATAAATTGATGTTTTTCAGTCCTTCAGAAACCAAACCTTGTTTCTTCAATCATAAGATATCGTGGCACAAACCATAAAACTTCCACCACTAACATTTCTGCTGAAGACAGATCTTGGTTATTTCTGAAGATCCTTTCAATAACAGTTTAAACCATCACGTCCATCCAAATTGAACTTTTTTCATCAGCAAATTTCACTTTCTCTCCATTTCTCTCCCTCCACCCCCCACCCAATAAATTTTCATATAGTTATGACCATATTTTAATAGCCAGTTCTTATGGTGAAGAGTCAGCTTGGGACCAGCCTTCATTTTGGAATATTTCAAGTTCGACGACGATATCAATATTTGTCCTACTCTTCTAGGAGTTACAGGAAGTGATAGTTCATAACGAATTCGCCTTGTACTGCACAAATGCTGACACAAATGGTAACTTTTGGGGCTGCAAGTCCAATAATCCTGCTCTTGTCCCTCGTCCCACGAGGGTTACACCTTTTTTAATGATGGTTTTTGCCGAAGTCAGAATGATTCTTCAACTATTTATGAATTATATTTATTTATATTTTAATTAATATGCTGATTTCTCTTACAGATTTGTTACAATATTATATAAGGGTTGTTTTTTACCTTTTTGGCTTCAGGCAGTCCCGCAAGCCTTCCTATTTAGTAAAATGGGAATAAAACAGATAATTTTCAACAAATTTGGCCTTAATCTTATTTATAAACAATGATAGTAAGCTCCCCTGAAGTTCCATATTCAAATTCAAACTGGTTAAAATATTTGGTACCTGGGTTCAAAATAAATTTGAGTTCATTAATCAATTTCCATCATTTGAGATGTTTAAAAACCAAAAATACTAATATTTTTATTTAATATCGTTTTTTGAAAAAAAATATGTGTGAAAATCCTTTATTATGCTCTGAATATACAACACACAAAATTCGAATTGTTAGCATTTAATACAAAGCGATATCTGGTGAAAAGAATGTTAGTTCATAAATCAATTTCCACCACTGTAGAAGGTGTATGACGCTGCTCTATTTTCAATTACCACTCAATAAATCAATACAATTAACGGACTATAGATTCCTGTAAGGTAATTTAATATTAATTATACCATTAAAACCAAAAAGTTATATAGCAGCTGCCCTTTGCGCATGCGCTATTTTTCTTGTAAGTCCTACCCGACAGGTATTAAGAACTTGTAATCCACTTTTGAAGTCTGCATACCCATTCATTTTTCAGAAATAATTGTAAAATCTAAAGAATTCCTGGATAGCTACCCTTATTGCTCAAACGGGATTTTCTCAAAGGCTAATTATGATGTCCGACGTTATTAGGAACTCATATACCAGATATAAAGTTTATAAAGGGCCAAAAAGTTATGTAGAAATTATTGCGGCATTTCGTCCCGCTACTTTTTTCAGCGTTGTTTACATCTAGACCTCAACTGTTCTGTTGTTTACATATGGACCTCAATGGCGCTTTCGACTAAATCTGACAACTATCGTACTACAAATTATAAAGTAAAGATAGTCACAAATGGACTACCTATACCTTTCCTCGTATTCGCAACATGTGGAAATGTTGCATCGAAACACTTGTATTGCACATCGTGATTTCCCGTTTGACTTGCGGTTTTTTTTTCTGAATTTTTTTATATTTTTATTTTAAGATTACTTAGAGGTGGGTAGCCTAAATAGTTATGCAATAGATATACACTAGTTAATAAGAATTAATCTTTTATTTATGGTTTAAGGGGTTGTCCGACATTCGTCGGACAAAAATTGGTCAAAATATCGATTTTTCAGTCTTTACTTCTTATTATTCACTAACTTTCTAAACATTTACTGAAAGTTTCATAATGATATGTTCGGTGGAAAAAAATTATTAAACATTTTCTTGAGTCATTCCCTGAAGTTTGAACGTATTTCGTCTGCTTTCAACCTGTTTTCCTTATGTCGCGTTTTTTCAATTATTGTGTATAATAAATCCTTAAATCTTTTTTGCTAATTAAGTTAGAATTTTGAAATTTTCAATCTGTGTTCGACTATAATTGATGCACATGCAATAAGGTCGACAATTTATGGTTTATTTTTTTAAATTGAATTCAATTTGGGGGGGGGACTTTCAGTATAAATGCATGTTACTTTTTAACTATAGCTCACATTTTAAAATCCATGCACAGTTCTTGAACAAGTAGTTCTAAATTTAAATCATAAAAGTTTTGTGAAGTTATTCTCAAAATAGAAAAGAATTATGCCATGTACAAGCTAATGAAAAACTTGTTTTAGTGCTAGAAAATTTTAATTTAGAGTGAACATTATATAAAACCACGATAGTTTACAAGTTTGTTATCATTTCTAAAAATAAAGTTTTGGATACCGTATCCCTATAAAGTTAGTAATTGCGGCTGGGTGAACTCGGTGGTTAAGATGCTTGCCTTTCATGCGAAAGGCCTCCAGGTGGACATTGCCCCAAGGGTGGACATTGCCAAAATAAATGCCGACCAATAAACGGACTGTGCAGCCGAAACTTAGCAGCCAAAAATTACGACGAATAATAACCCCTGTAGAGGTAATTCATGTTAAACATGCTCCAAAATTCCAACGATGTGTTTGATGCAGTCCTAAAAGTTGCGCTGGGTGCCTACTCATGTGTCGGCTCTCACTTGACAGTGGCTCTTAATTATGATACCATATATAGTATAGCTCTAATGCTATTTAAAAATATATATAATTTCTCCCACACTTCATGGTAGAGAATTATCAAAGCTCACTGCCATATTTTGTGTCCTCTTAAGGATAGCTAGTAAACAATAAAATGCAAATAAATTTCAGTTTATACTAAATTAATTCAAAACCTCAATTTTAATACCTCTCTAACGTCACTAGGCAACGGCATTACATGAACTTTCAGTTGGTCCTAACTACAAATTTAAACATGCTTTCTATACCAACTTCCTCCAAAACTATTTCTGCATAATCTTTTCTATAGTGAGGTTACTCCGGGGATTATGCAACTGAAATATTTCAATGGATGGGTAACGTAATGAAATTTAAATATGTAAGCCGACCCAAGAAATTTCACTTCGCCAACAACATTCTAAGACGTATTATACAGAATCCATCTGAAATGATCCGACGTAACATGAGTAATACTTATGCATATTATATAATAGATATATTTATAACATGAAACTTATTTTATTTTTCTGGTCTAAAATAATCCTTAGCATTTTTATTATCCTGTTAAATAACACCGTTTCCGGTGGAAGAACGTGGTAAGTGAAAAAACGTGAACACAATAAAATCTTTTTTTTTAACTCTTAAGACCCGAGAAAAATTCTACATGTATATTTTTAATCTAAACATACTTTTCATAAAAATATACGCTAAAAAGTGTGTCTTCCAAAGAATTTTTTTAAAAAAAAAATTTGTCTAATAGTTACTTAGGGACACGCCTTAATTTCTAAAAATACAAATTTTTTGTGCTATAAATGCAACAAAAAAAAGCTGTATCACTTATTTGTAGTTAACATATAATTTTATCATAGTTTTTATTTCAAAATGCCTTGAAAACTAACTACTAAAAGAACTTTTTGAAAAGTTTGAAATAAATATATATATATTTTTTTTTTTTTTTGAGAATTGAGAATTCTAATATCGTATTGATCCTCATTCAACTTCAGTTTTAATAGAAATAAATGACTGGTACCTGTAGTCAAAGGCTGAAAACTGATATTTGGATCTTCTTCTATCGGACCAGATCAATTTCGGAAATTATTAACATGTTAGTTGTTTGTGGGGAGGTTTTCAAAAATATCCTCAAATGGGGACGCGAGGTCGCAAGAGGTTAATGTTTTCAGCTTGCTCTCAGATCTGTGGGAATCGGTACTTCACTTGCAAACAGTAAAAAAAAATACTAATCTTGAGTTTCTAAAAAGAGGAACAACTTTTTGTCGTTAAAGAAGTTAATAATATTCTCATTGACGCACAAATCTCAATTTTTCTTTTATGTCACTTAGCACGTTCTCCCACTAAGCTCTTCCAACATGAGCTTATAACTTTTCTATTAATCTAATAACAAACATAAATATGAACCATTTTCCAAAACATTTGATCATTTTGAGAGAATTATTTCCCTTTTTATACGCAAGAATAAATATAAACGAGAATAAAATTGATAGAATATTAGAATAAAATAAACTTTTCAAGTCTTTGGAGCATATTGAGAAAAGACATAATTTAATTCCATGGCATTATTTTTCCTTATTAAACTCTGCAAATTAATTAACTCTGCGTCCGAAGAAAATTTTTGAGTAAATACATTAGAAACCCATCCGAAATGCATACAGTCGCACATATAGAATTAAAAATGCAATTTCGATGTGTGCAAATCATAGATATCATAGTTAAAGTATTAGATCGGCAGATCACGTGACCTCCTATGCTAACGACGGGACACGCATGGAGGCTAAAATTGGTAGGGTACGGTCACTAACGTCACTAAAAATATTCTAAAATGCACCTAGTATTTTTATGGTATTTTTTTGAAATTTTAGAATTAAATTCTATTTTCGTGTCCGCCTCGTAAGCCCAAGATCGCGGGTTCGAGCCCCGGCTGAGTCGTCGTATTTTCTGGATGGAAAAGTTCTGGGCACGCATGTCATATGATTATATGGCATATAAAAGATCCCTGGAGGAGCCATTTGGCCTGGGTTCTCTCTGAAAAATTAAATCTCGGCATACTTTAACATCCACAGAGAGCTCAGATTCATTGTAATCTGTGCGTCAAAATTATTAGCTAGAGTCGCCAAGAAGGTGCCACAAAAAAATGTCTCTCAGTTCTGGGGAATGTGCCGAGTCTGCAAAGGCTTGACTGCCCATGTTGCAGCCCCATTAGAGAAAAAAAATCGTAACACTTTTCTCCTTAAAGTGGTGGCAACACTGGCCCCCATACTCTTCCAATTTTAGTCTCCATGCGTGTCCCGCCGTTAGCATTGGAGATCACGTGATCTGCCGAAATACTTTAAATGTGATATCTATGGTTGCAAATGCAAATATTGAACATTTGCCCAAACTAATTTTCTTGGAGTTTTAAGTGGATTTAATGTATGCTTTTAAGAAGAAAAAATAACCAGGAAGTAAATAGATGAAATTGTGAAATATTTTTAATTAAATATTTATTTATTCTTGTTTTTTCGACTAATTAAATATTATTAAAAAACTTAAATGTTCTTTTTAGTAAAAGCCGTTCCGATGAAGATATAAAATAAATTGGGAAGTAGAGTTTTTTTTTGTAGTCAAAAGTAACTAGCAATTAAATAGTTTCAAAAATTAGTTTACACACTTTTATCTCTCATTTTCTTTAATTATTATTAGATGTTTTTTAAGCGTAGTATTTTTTAACAAGTATGCATATAAAACGAAGCTTTTTTTTTATGTGATCAAATCGACTGTTAAACTATGTGAAAAAAATTCATCAAACTTTGTACAAATATAAGTTTGTTTTGAAATTTCTTTTAGAACAGTTTCTAGAATTCTTTCAATATTTTTTTTAATCATTTATCAAAGTTCTTTACTCTGAAAACTCTTTGGCGACAATTTTTTAAACTTTATTCCTACTGTTGGATTTTTATAGCTCAAAACAAGTGCTCACTGATTTACAAATATTATGGAAAAATGAAATACTTAATTTCGATAATCTCTTGTTTATGTCTTTGGTTTGTTTGTTTCATCAAAATAAACAGATTGAACGAAAAATTCTAAAAACATGTATCTATTGCCTGATTTTTAGAGTATCATTTTCCAAATTAAATTACAAGGAAAATTTTACATAAAGTTTTATTAAGCTTCTTTATTTTATGAATTTTGTTATAAAGAATTATTTTTCGTAAATAATGGTAACGCATACATTAGAATATTTTCCGCAGTAGCTAAATAGATTAACATTGACTTGTCCTGTCCAGATACACAGCTTACACCAATCACATTTTTGAATGCCCAGCAATGAGTACCAATTTGAGAGACATTGGAGTTCTGCCATCATTAATAGATCTTTATGACATGTAGTATCCAAAAAAATTACAGACGCGGTCATCAAAACACATGGTTTCGTTTAGCTTAATTTCACTTTTCGGCAACGTCATAGACACGACAAAAAAATTGACTTGTCATACTTACACAGATTCATATCGATTGTATCACATACAATAAGTAAATACAAGAATAAATCTCCGGCGCGTTTTATAAATAAACAGAAACATTGCATCTAAACTTCCGCCCACGTAACTTTCCCAACGTAATCCCTCAGAAAACGGAAACTAGGTTTCAAAGTTCAAAGGAGTAAAATAAAAGAACACCTTCGTCGAAAAGGAAAATTAATAAGTCGGAAGGACTTAACCTCTCAGAACAATCCAAATCGAAAGATATTGGTGTCATCAAGTGTGTACTTTCCTTCCTCCATTAATTCCAAGCCAATTCGAACACACAAAAAAATGAAACAATGCTTTATCTGCTTGACGAAAGAGAAAGTAGCATCGTTTAGATAATCCAGTGGCTCTTAGAAGAATACAATGCTTTTCAAAATGGAAAGGATTTGTAAAAGGCCAAGCGGGTAGTTGTCGGGATTCTTTAGTGACAATCCTAATAAGTAAGCCCCGAAATGGTCTCTATTGTTGTTTCTTTGTTTCAATGATGAGTCCACTATAGAGACGGTTCTAAAGTTGTTCATATAACGGGTGATTAAGTATAAGTACATAAAAGCAAGGGAGTTTAATATGCAAAATCGCAAGGTTCACGCCTTGAATGATAGCAGCTCCATCTGTCTTATTTCCAATTTTTACCTGGAATTCTGTTTTGGTATTCGTAAATGAGTTTTTTTTAAAATATTTTACTTTTAAATTTTACCTTTTTTTATTTTATTAAGCTACCATCTTGCTGGGATGCTGGTTGTTCGAATCATTTTTTAAAGAAAGCTTTCATAGAAAGAAAATTTACCTTTCATCCATGACGGTCATTTTGAGAGTGAAACCTCGAATAACCAATGAAATAACATTACAATGAAAAATAGAAGCAACAGCGTTGCATCATAAGAAACATTCCCATTAACACTTTGACTTTGGCCGTTTCAAACGTAACAATATTCTTTAGCTCTTTACTCTTTCATAATAAATTATTTGTATATTTATTTCTTTTTATAAAATATCTATGGCAAAAAAATACTTTTCACAATAAATACTTCCTTGGTGGTTACAAATGTAGCAAAGCCTAGCCTTAAAATATATTTCTCAAATTATATCAATTTTACCATAAAATTTTTCGATCAACTTCTAAAAATAATCATAAATTACTTTTATCATAATAATTCTATGTGCTCCTCTCATATTACACCATACAGTGGGATAACAATATTTCTAATAACAACACTCATCCTCTATGTGGAACACTTCCGAGAAAATTTTTCCAAAGCTCTTCTTGAAGACAAAAATCCTTTCGGGTCACTTTACGGGGTCCTTTCCATAATCAAAAGGCCTTTCTTTCTTCCACTTCCTTCGGGTTAAAATTTTCCGTAGTGTTAAGAAATGATGGAGATACTTGGCGCGAAATAAAATGAAGCCGTCAAAAACGCCTTGTATGCCCAAACACCCACCTTTAGTTCAATGTAAAACGCGTCTTTTATTCCTTTAAATAGAGTTGAATAAAAATTAACTGATAATTATTTGCATTAAAATTAACTGACTGTTTACGCAGCGGGAATGTTTCAAATGATGAAACGCTCTTCTTTTAATTTTTCCGTTCCTGCGATTTCGTTGTTCACTTCGATTGCACTCTTAAATTACAGTCATATATGAAAATAAGCATTTCTTTCTATGCAAGCGCTTTTTGACCAACGATTTGAGCCACCAACAGCACAATAAGAAGTTGGCTTCTTAAAAATTGAAAAAGGAAAATATTCTTAGAAAACTAAGTTAGTTTCTAACTAAAGTAGCTAAAGTTAACTAAAGTAGTTTCTGGGGCAAGTAATGAAAGCAAGACCATTGGAGCTGTTGTCATTAACTACAAGTAAAACAACCCATTAGAGAACCTGTCGATATCTTCTTAGTTTACACTATACCTTGTCTATTTACAATGCGAGCCTCGAAAAGACTTTCTTCCCTCTTCCATTCACTTGGTTTTCTAGGAAACGGGGGGTTCTTTGCTTTTCTAAACCTAACGCGTTTGAGGTTCTGTTGTGAGGTTGGCAATCCGTACAGTTCAAACGCAAGTAGGGTAGAGAACAAACACGCTCACGCCGTTTCGAAGAAAACCACATTCAGTGATGGGGGAGGAAAATGCTTTCGAGACACGCATTCTGGATAGACAAGGTGTAGATGTTAGTGATTGCATCACAAGTAAGAAAAAACACGCCGTAATTAGTTTTATTAGATAGTCAAAAAGTCGCCAATTTAATGTGTTAAGCCTATACAAACTCCACTGTAGAATCGCGCCAAATGCGTCTCCGAGAGCGTTTATTTGGGCTTACCACTGAGCGATCAATGGCATCACTTGGCAAACCTGTTTTTGTATTGGTTTTAGCCCGAACATCACCTCCATCTTCTTCTTGGAACTTTATGAAGTTTTGGAATCGTTTCGATCATCACCTTGACGATCGAGGAACCGGTCGCAGTGATGAGCAGAAGGATTAACTGTTGTTTTTCCTTGGGTTCTTTTCTATTTCGAAATAAACAGAACGTTCTTTTAATGTAAATGCTTATTTTGATTTCATAAATAATTTATTTTTGAATTGTAAAAGTATATATTTTTACACACAATGAAAAAATGTTATTTTACAGAAAAAATGAATTTTTTGTGAAGAAAAACTATGCTTCATCCCTATTGTACGAGAAAACTTTTAATGTAGGGTATTTCCATGCAAAATTGTCCTTTCTGTAGCGTCACGTTTATAAAAAAGTGTTAATCGCTACAAATTTTAACATTAAATGAAAAAATATTTGCTGAACAGTTGGTCTACACTCATTATGACTAAATAATGTTATGTACACTATTTAATTTGAGATTTATTTCTTAAATTTAAAAAGCTTTTAATCATTTTGTAAATCTTGACTTTCACACTACAGTTGCATGCAATTAGCCTATGGAATACATATGCTTGTAAAACTGGAGATAACATTTTAAATATTTGAGTACTTAAATCAGTAAAATAATTACGATTCTTCTAAACAATGAAAGAAAATTTATTTCAATAGTGTCATATTTATTTAGTATTTATCAGCAATGTGTTCACTCAAATTACAGTAAATTTTTGTTCAATATTCGTTAAGTATTATTTCAAATGCCGCCCTCGTAGTTTTTTTTTGCCGCCCTCGTAGTGTAACGGTTATAGCTCTGGACTGCAGAGCTGGGGGTCTGGGTTCGATTCCCGGGTGAGGCGTGGTTGTAAATTGTACTCATCTCAGTCTTCTAATTGGGTGTAAATCTGTTAGGCTGGGTGTCATAATAAATATTATTATAAATATTATAAATAATTAACATATATTTCAGTAAAAAAAAACAAATGTACAACATAATAGCGAATAAATTCGTTCCTTAAGGTAAAATGTAGCAAATTATGTGGGTTTGTTTTTATTTTATCTAGAAAATGTACTCCTAACCTTGAATCCCTAACTGTTTAACCCTTTCAGTCCCAATAACAATTCGGAACCATTTTAGAATTTTTATTTTCTGATCCATAGGCATGTCATCCTTTTTCTATAGCCATTTATTATATCAAAAAGTACATCATTCGATTATTCAAATCTCTTTCTATTAGAAAATATTTATTATAAATCCCAATAGATGTCAGCCCTCTCATTTTTTTAAAATTATGATCAGTAACACGATGATGCCTAATGGCATCACTGGACTCAAAGGGTTAAAAACACTTTTATACTGGAAAAACTTCCAACTGAGTATTAAACACAACTGTTACCTACGAAGAACCTGAAAACCATCATCCTCAGCTAAAGTGGGTTGAGGTTTTCGAAAATAAAAGGAAATTACTCATTGTCCCTGAAACGGGTGTGGACTTATGGGCTATGGAAGTAATTCCCACGCCTTCAATTAAACTTAACCCTGCGACCTCTTACAAATTTGTTTTCTCCAAATTGAAGTCTTATTAAAAATTCGTAATTGTTTGTGACGAGTAGCCCTTGATCAAAAAGATTAAAGGTCCACCTAATGTGTGTGGGATTTTTTCATTACAGTAAAAACAATTTAATCACACAATAGTTGCGGTAATTTTTGCCGTACATGCGGGAATCCACTGTGGTCAGTTTAACCCTTTCAGTCCCAATGACACTTTGATCATTTTAGAGATTTTGTTCTGGTCATATATAGCTGTTTATGATATCAAAAAGCACATCATTCGATTCTTCAAACTTTTTTCTGTTAGACATTTTTTTCATTAATCCCAATAGATTCAATAAATCCCAATAGATAATAGATCCCAATAGACTAACTTGTAAGTTTTTTATTCTAAGAATCTAAAAAATTTTAAATAGATTTATTATGCATCCAGAATGAAATGGTTAAACACACGGGGTGCATCTTAATTTTTAAGCTAAAATTTAAGATAGAAAAATTGGAATCATGACTTTTGAATAAATAATAACAATACTTTATTTAATAAAACTTATTAAAATCAATATTTGAACATATAAAAAACACATGCATGAAAAAGGGTCAATTTTATTACATTCATCGAAAGACGCTATTCTCCCATCTAACGATACATAGTGCGAGGCTATTTTGTTAGGCTATAGGCTATTTTGATATTCTTTTGTATATGTATTAAGAAAGCAGAGATAATTCTAACTTTACATAAAAAAATCTATGAAGTTTCGCTTCTCTTTTTAGAGTAACAATTTATCTCAATATTTATTCTCCGAACTGCAAATTAATTTAACAAATGATGCACAATATTAACTCAATTCGGGAAAGAAAGTTACTATTCCTCAAACAAATTTTGCAAGTGATCGAAAGGGTTAAGGTCCTTAACCCTTTTGACCCTTTTCCAAAATTCGTTTCTATCCAATTGAACTCTGATTAAAATATATAATTATTCGTGACGAGTAGCCTTTGATACAAGAGATGAAAGGTCATCTCGTATTTGTATGTGTGAAATTTTCACCTTTTTGTGTGAATAGTTGAGGCCAAGGGAGTGGTTCATTTGACCCGCCCTCCTTTATTAAATTTACGGTTGTTGATTACGACTTCCTTTGTTTTCGAGGTAGCAAGGTTGTGGGTTTTTCTGGAATATATTAATTTCGCAATCTGATCGTGTATTTTCCTTTTTCTTAAGGTAGGCGAATACCCAAAATTCCCCCAAATTCTAAAATTTTTACTATTGTTTTAATCTTTTCCAAATTCGGCATAGTGATTTCAAATATAATGAATAATACTATTTAGGCATTTTTTTAAATTTAAATATAATTTATTTATTTTAAACGGTGTTTATCAACTAAAAAAGGAGGCTTACGCTAACAAGTCTACCACATTGAATTTTCATCCTATAAACATTAATTATGTGTTAAATTCTTCGTTTTGAACTGATGCATGCAATGACCCTCTAGAGTTGCATACAAATTACAAGAAAAGAAGTTATTCAGAAAAATGTTATAAATTAACCACAAAAAAAAGGATTTTTTTTTTTCGATTAACTTACACTTGGACAATTTTTTAAGAAAAACTTTTTTCTAACACCGGATGTTAGAGGTTCATGGCACAATTATATATTGAAAAAGCATCTGTAAAAAATTTCAGGTAAATTAATGTAAAACTTTTTATGCTAGAAATGTTGACGCAAACCCCTTTTTTAGGTGAAAAACACCGTTTAAAATAAATTAATTATATATAAATTTAAAAAAATTGCCTAAAAAGCATTGCTCATTATATTTGAATTCACTATGCCAAATTCGAAAAGATTAAAGTAATAGTAAAAATTTTAGAATTTTGGGTGTTCGCCTACCTTGGGATTGGGAGGGGGTCGCCAAACCGAACAATCTCTGGGTTAATCCAATGTTAAAAAAATTATAATCCAAATTGCTAAGGTGGTATTGAATATTTCCACAAACTGTTTTTATATGATAAAGGTAGCTGGCTTGCATGGCGCTACGATTCCATTTTTTGAAAACTGGTTTGAATATTTTTTTAATTTTAAATAAATATTTGTTAAACAAAATATTTCAACCACATTTCAAAAAATGGAATAATAAAGCCCTTTTGTAAAATAAAATTTGTAAACATGACTTATTATTATTTTTATATAATCCTCACAACTGATACTGTCAAACTGAATCCGTGTATTTTATGTTAGAGATAAAACGAGAAAATGAGATTTAAACTATTTCGTTTGCACTCGGATCTGTTGCAAACGGTACTCGTAAAGCCTAAAAAACATACTAAATTTAAATTTTATGAAAAAGGGTAATTTTTTTTATAGTTAGAGAAGTTAGTAATATGTTCATTGACACGAAAATCTCAATTTGTTTCAAAAATGTCACTTATCACGTTCTTCAACTAAGCTCATCAAATGTTCCCCTTTGTATTTCTTAAGAGCAAGGGCGTGATGTTTTGAATCACCCTCATTTATTAAAACAACGATTGTTGATTGTGGTTTCTTTTGTTTTCGAGGTAACAAGGTTGTGACTTTTTGGGGTGTTTCACGGAATATTTTGAAGATATATTTATAATCCGCCATCAACATTTATTGTTTCAGCTTTTTGTTATTAATCAGATCATCAAGAAGTCGCTATTCAGGTGTCTGAATTACGTAAATTCGTTACATAAATAAGATTTATGGAATTATTATTTACATTGTTTCAAAAGTTGATGTAGATCATCGTCATTACATTGAACAAACTGAATTCATGTTTTGTTAAGTGTTTTCGCAACCCATTGAAATTGAATACTTGCAGAGTTTCTACACGGTGGTACTTTTGAAAGAGGCCTCAAAAAATTAATAATAAAGGCAGGTACATGACTTGATGTCTCTTTTAAAATTTTCCCCTATGAAAATGTAACAAGCATGTTTGTATCAGAAACTTTCACCTATAACCGCTTCTTACCTCCGTAATTTATGTGCCTTAAAAAAAGACCCAGGACAGAACATTTTGCTATGTTAAATTTTGACTTTTGAAATTTAAATGTTAAAGATATTTTTCTTCGAAGATTCAATAATTATTTATTACAGTTTGATAAATTCATTTATATTTTGAAGAATAAATCTGAAGTATTGCTCGCTTTTTAATCGAAGTAAAATATAAAGAATTAAAATAAATTATAATTTAAATTCTTTATTTTTTCCTTCGATCAAAATGCGAGCAATACTTCAGATTTATTCTTCAAAATACAAATGTATAATAAATATAAATGTCAATAATACTAACTTTTCAAAATATTAAAACGTACTTTTAATTAAAAAATTTAAAACTTCAATATTAATACTAAAACTATCACCTTCCAAACCAAACGAAGCAAACTAAATGAATTAATTTTTAAATACCATTTAAAAAAATCTCGCCATAAGAAATAATTTCTACTTAGACGTCATAGTTCATCATTGAAAGAGAAATGAAGCATTTCATATAAAAGTAAAATAATAATAAAAAAAGTCTTAAGCGTCTTTCTAAACAAATGACACCAACAATCAAAGAATCTCATAGTGAAACATATTATGACATCATCCCAAATTTTTATTTAACAAATACCGAAGAATCGTCTTTTAGTAGTTTAACCCTTTCAGTCAGAATGAAAATTTGGCATTATCATTTTAGAAAAAAGAATTCTGATCGTCTATAGCCATTTATGATATCAAAAAAGCACATCATTCGATTCTTCAAACTTTGACTATTGAAAACATTATTTATTAATCCCAATAGATGTCCGTCTTATTATTTTTTTTAAAATTATGATCAGAAACATGATAAGACCAAATGTCATCAATGGGACTAAAAGGGTTAATTCACCTTGCTCTAAAACATTAAAAAATACACCACCAAACACAAAAGTTCGAAATTCTATCCCCATTCTTCAGCTCCTTGTTCGAATCTGCATCTATGTCTTATTCCATAATAATCACCCTTTTAAAATCTCAAACTAAATTACATATTCATAGTTAGCACGAAGGTATAAAGGAGAAAGAATTTTTAAAAAAAATCTTGCAAAATTCGCGCCATTATCTTTCGTACCTACCTTATTAAACGTCACTATAATTCACTCGTTTTGAATGAGCTGTAACGACGCTTAACAACACGAGGGTATGGTTTGTACGAACGCTAAATGGTAATTTGGTTTTGAGTTGAAGTATGATATAAGAAATAATAAACTTTTAATAGTAAAAATAAATGATATACCAATTGGGAAAGGCAGGGTTCGGAGGTCTTGCAAGCTTTTTTCCAGCGGTCAATCTATAAGACATTTTATATTTAAACAAAAGCTATAATAGATTATTAAATTAGGGTTTTTTTACTGACAGTTTATTTGTTTATTCCTAATTGAGTTTTTACTGCTTAAAATCTCGAATTAAACTGAATTAACGTGACCCTTAACAAATAACAAAAGCTTTTTTTTTCAAAATTACTTTCAAAACATACTTTTGAATAATAGTTTTTGAAAAATATTAATGGACATATTTTTAATTAATACCTCTAACAATATAATAACTTAAACATTGTTTGAAATAAAACAACTTTTAACTAAAACAACTCATATACTTTTCAAGAAAACAGTCATAAAGAGTATATTTCTTTATCACTGAAAATTAACTAAAAATATGTGTAAAAACAATAAATATATTCTTTTTAACTTCTAACCAAATTTGGGTGATTCTATAGCACGCAACTCTCACTTCTAACAAATTCTGCAAACTCGGCAATTCATAAGTATTTTTTTAATATACTCTTATTAAAAAAATGCTCCTAGGTAATTAACACTTGTTCCTAGTTTTTTTTAAGTTTTTTTTACACAGATTGCTTCTAAATTTCTTTATCCAATTTCAAACGTTGCTTGTTACAATTTTGTCAAACCACGAACAAGCCCGTCGAGAACTCAGGCCGTAATAAGGTTAATCTCGGAGGCTGTGCCGCTCGTACCTGCGATTACCAGTTTTGTGTCTTAACAAGACTTCCCCCTTTATTAAGTAAAGAAAAATAGCTCCGCGGCGCGTGGCTGATGTCAGATTTCGAAGCGCGGAGCGTCAATTAACACTTCATTGTAAAATTTCAAGAGAGAGTTTTTGATATCGGTTGTGAACTTTTAGGGAAACTTTTGACCGAACTTCGGTTGTAGTTTGCGGAATGTTAAGTTCGTAAATAATTTGTTTTGCAGTGTTGTCAATCAAGGAGCAATTTCATGAATATGCTTCGAATTGATGAATTCAATTTGAATTTTCTTACATTTCAACTTTTAAAGCTATTTTTTTATAATATTTAGTATGAGAGGCATACTGCATTGAATACTTTTTTGCAATTAAATAATATTCTAAGGTACATAATGTTTAATTTTGAGTAATAGGTTATTAATTAAGGTTTCTTAATTTTATAATTAGTTATTTTTCAAGCAATCGAACATTTTAATATAATTTTTTGCTAAGTGTAGTTACAATAACGGATACTTTGTATCATAAAGTTATCGCATACTAGATTCCAATTTCTTGTTTTGTAAATAAGAAATTCTCCACATTAAATTAAAGTTAGCTGTTGAGTGTCACTGTTAACGAATACTCACGTATTTTAGCAACTTTACTGACAGAACGTATGGCAACTCTTTCCTTGTCATTTTTACTGTTAGCTTTTGAGTACTGATTCGGCTAATAAATATTGTCTACCTAAAACAACGATATAGGGAAGATTAACCAGTGCATGAACGCTTAAGCACAATTTGTTTTTAAAAAATTCATACATTTTAAGAAAATATAGCTTCTGTTTTATGATAATGGGAACATATCTGCCATTACGTGTAAATTCTTTAAAAAAAAAGTAAGTTTATATTCCATTGCTTTGGGTCTTTCGGGGGTCCAAATAAAAAGTGGTACAAAAGCCAAGTGAAAGAACAGTTCTTTTACCAGTGAATGAACACAAAAATGTAAAGTCAATAAACATATTGGATTTTAGTTAATGACCAATTACAACCAATCCGATGTCAGACGGCTTCCTACGAGATGGGAGGAAGTCAGTGTTGCCAATCCTTCCAGTGGAATGTTTTTTAATACATACCTGTATTTTTTAAATGTATTTACCAACTGTTCATTCACTGGGGCCTGTTCACTCACTGGTCAGTCTACCCTACATTTTGTCTGTTACGCTTTACAAGTCTTACCCCTTTATTAAGTAAAGAAAATTGCTCATCAGCGCATGGTTGTCAGATTTCGTAGCGCGGCGCGTCAATTAACACTTCAATGTAAAATTTTAAGAAAGAGTTTTTGATATCGGATGTGAACTTTTAAGGAAACTTTTGGCCGAGCTTCGGTTGTAGTTTGCGGAATGTAAAATTCGTAAATAATTTATTTTGGAAAGTGTAGTGGCATTTGCTGTCAATCAGGCAGGAATTTCATGAATATAGTTCGAGTTTATGAATTTAAT
Organism: Hylyphantes graminicola; assembly: GCA_023701765.1. Lineage (NCBI taxonomy): Eukaryota > Metazoa > Arthropoda > Arachnida > Araneae > Linyphiidae > Hylyphantes > Hylyphantes graminicola. Next base: position 3,214,878 of record CM043117.1, on the reverse strand, counting down.
TTGAATTTTCTAAAGTTAAAAGTTTTGAAAGTACTGCGACATATTTAGTATGAATAGCATGCTGCGTATTTAAAACACTTATTTTTAACTAAAGCTAAGAAGTAAATTATTTATTCCACATGCTAAATTTAACGTTCATTATCGTTATTTTTAATTTTGAAATTCTAATTTATAAAAATGTTTTTTGGTTATTAATTAAGACTTGGTGCGTTGCTGTAGTTTTAGAAGTGCCTCGGTGTTAATTATATGGGGACAAACTATTTTCTCTGCCACATTTCTCCGGCTGTAGTGAATATTTTTTTGCAAGCGGTTTCTTTTAAATAATAAATGTAGGTAACATACAGGTCCCTATAATACCACTTTTCAAAATTTCTCCGAATACTTTTTGTAAAATTATTTATTGAAAATTTAAAAAATAATATTTCGAACCTATTTCAAAAAGTGGGAAGATAGAGACCTGCAAGTCAACTACATTTATCACATAAAAATCCGTTTGTAAAAATATTCAATACAGCCGGAGAAATGTGGCAGAGAAAATATTTTTGTCTCCATTGAATTAACACTGATGCACTTTGCTTTGGAGACACGCCTTCCAGCGCGCTTATTCCCCCTTAAGGGGGAATGGGCGCGCAGGACCGGGGGTTTCCAAACTCAAGTGCCTCATTGTTAATCCAATGGGAAAAAATTATTTTCTTTGCCACATTTTTCCGGCTGTATTGAATATTTTTACAAGCGGATTTTTTATGTGATAAATGTAGCTGACTTGCAGGTCTCTATCTTCCCACTTTTTGAAATTTGTACGAATATTTTTTTAATATTCAATAAATTATTTTACACAAAATATTCGAAGCAATTTCAAAAAGTTGGAAGATAGAGACCTGTAAGTCAGCTACATTTATCACATAAAAAATCCGCTTGTAAAAACGTCCATTACAGCCGGAGAAATGTGGCAGAGAAAATATTTTTGCCTCCATTGAATTAACACTAATGGACTTTGCTTTGGAGACACGCCGCCCAGCGCGCCCATTCCCCTTTAAGGAACAAATTGATTGCTTTTCAGAATGAGCTAACGTTGAGTAAGAGGCTTGTTTGGGCTTACTAGGGTAACTTGAGTGCTTCACTATCTTGCCGCACCAGGTATCTCTACTTTCTTCTGAACTCCACTGACTAACATCTCAATTAGTCGTAGTACCGATTGGACCGCTTCGCTAAGATGGAGTCAGCCGGTCGAATTCCAATCAATCAGATGAGGGACTTAGGACCTTGGGACAGGGTTAATATACTTTCTGAGCTGCCATGCGAGAGATTAGGTCCGCGATCGCAACTTCGATTAAATCTTCATTCCTGGAGTTGTAATAAATGCGCTGGAAACCGTCGTAAAATCGTCTTGTTTTTCCAAGTGAATTTGTGTTAATGAAGTTTTTGTCCGAGATGAATTAATTGGAAGCTGGTGAAATAAACTGAATTTGTCAGAAAAAGGGGAAACAATTCTGTAACGATGCCTACCGATTTTTTTCACTTTGTGGTGTTGGTTGTTCAAAACATTTGTTGAAGAAATCTTGCATAGAAATAAAAGTTTCTTTTCATATTATTGGTCATATTGAGAGTGAAACCAAAGCAACCAAAGACATCTCAGTACGTAGAAAAATGAAAACAAGAACGTTTGGTCATCTGATATTTTCCCTTTAAATACTTCTTTTATGGAAATCTAACACAATTTACTCAAATCAACGCTTAAGTCCTTTTTATTCTACCACTTTAATTTATAATAGTAAATTTGACGATTGGAGCATTTATCAGTGAGCCAAAATTTAACATCACTATTTTCTGCTATTCAAAGCCAAAAAACGACTTAAAATTTGAGTGAAAAAGTTTTAATAATTAAAGATTTCTCCTTTCAAACAAATTCTTAATTACGTGCCAGGAGACATTTTTTTGCTATTATTTGAAAATTTGATTAGTTTAATCTAATCAAAATTTAGAAGAAATGGCAAATAAAATGTCATTTTGCCATTTCGAGAATTAATATTTCCTTTATATTAAGATAAGTTTCTTATTTTATTCTTATTATTTATTTCTTGTGGAATGAAAAACTAATAATACCCTTCGACATATTTAAATACCAATGAATTTTTTTAAAAAATTATAAATTCCTAAACGTTAAAATAATATTTTTTGCTGCCTCAAAATTGTAAACTTCCATTTTCTTGAATTTTAAAAAGTATTTTTAATGACATTAACTAACAAAAAGTATTATACGCTTTAACTATTTAATTTTTTGCAGAACCAGGCTTAACTAATGTTGTTTTAATTAAGTCTTTATTTAACTTTAATAAAATGTTTTGATGAAAATGCATTTAATAATTTATTATTTTGCTTTTAAGTACAAGAGCATTAAATAATTGTAGCTTTCTAATTAACAAGCGAAAAAGTGCGACTTAATTTTGAAAAATTATTCATAATTAATAAGATTAGAGAAACTTTTTTTCGTTTAATCAGATTATTAAGACAATGACGGAAAAACTAACAAAAATAAAACAATGCATCAAAAAATCAGATAAAAGCTTTTGAAGATTCAAAATTCGGAATTTAAATTCATAATTCATTTTATAAGGAAGGGGATCATTTTAAAAATAATTGCATTTCGAATTTGAATGCACTCAACTTTCCTGATTTTGAGTAAATACCTTTAACAAAAGACAAAGGACATAATTAAATATAATAATCTAAATCTTATTTGAAGAAATTCTGCAATAAATACAATGTTATAAATTAAGGCAATCCTATTTAAAAGCTTGTTTCAATGAAAAATAAATTTGTATCTTTTAAATCTTATTTAAGCCATGGGAAAGAAAAAAAGAAAAACAGCATTCTGAAAAAATAATTGCGTATAATTTCGACAATCATCACTGATTGTGTAATCATTAAAACTGGGTGAGTAGTAAGTTATGAAATTGACTGTATAATTATGTTTATTATTATTAGAATTATTATCAGAATTATTTCTTATTATCAATATCAAATCTGAATTTATAACTAAAAGAGGATTTATTAAGAATGTGGTATTTAATATTTGATATAATAATTACGATTCAAATGAACGGTCGAACTGACTTGGGACACTTTAACCCTCTATTCTAATGCATACTGTTGCTGTTTGGCAACAAGTAACATATACCACTTTATTCTATTAAAATAGAGCTCCCTCTCGACAAATTTGTGTTTATTTCATCTTTTACATTCCATTTTGAAATTTTAGTTACTAATAACCCCCATCGATGACAGTAGTAAAAGTGTATTTAAAATTAAAGAGTGAGGTTATTAACTGTTGTGGAATTACGTCTCTGGCAGTATTCAAAGTATAATAATATTAGTACAAATAAAAAAAATTTTAAAAAAAAATGATAGTTGAAGAGGATTATTTTAATATATATTTAGCAGTTTTCTAATAATTCTTATCAAAATTGGAATTTTGCAATTGGTTATTGCCTATGCCAAAAATTTTTATAATTGAAAATATTTAAATTCCAATGCAGTTAATTTTTTTCAGTATTTTCCCCATAATCTATGAGTATTAAAGATACAAATATATTTCTTCGGGATGAAAAAAAAAACAATTCATGCATTATAGGGTTAAAGGCTACAAAAGAAAAAGTTGCCTCAGATATGATTCAACTCCGTTTCATAGTCAAAAGTATGTATGAACAATAGTTTTGTGTACTAATACCAGATAAATGTTCGATATTTATTGATAATATTCATATCTAAAACAGTTTTAATTCGTATATCTACATATAATTTTCTGTATTAACATTATTACACTTACGTTAATGATAAAATAATCAATTAATAGCCAGTGTTTGTACACATTCTGAAAAATATTAGAAATAAAAATGTTATAAAAAATAGTATGCAACATTATAGTTTAGTTAATTGTTAGGGTGTATATTATGAAATGTAACAGTTTACTACTTACTTTCAATACTTCAAGCCAAAAAAACATAAACCATTACATTTATATGCACCATTTAGTAACAAATAAACCGAAGAGCCCCTACCATCTCGTGCAAGTTTACAAGAGCATAACACTAAAAATAGAAACAGAGCTTTTGTATCCGTATAATCAATTAACACTACCTCTTATAGAACAAAGACCGAAAAGATGCTACTTTATGTTCCAAACAACGACACAAATAAAATTGGCCACCAACCTAACAGTAAAATGGTCAGTTGGGGAGGGGACCAAGATAAACTTCTGCAAAGTAAAAAAAATCTCAAATTTACATTAACAGTATGATAACTCTATTTACAATTACAGGTAAAAGGGCTATCATCACACAATTACAGGTAAAAGGGCTGTTTTAAAATGGCGTAGTTTTCATTGACCATTGATGTGCTTTTTATTAAGTACTTCACTGAATGACCGTGGTATTATGGTACTAAAGACTACTACTCCTTAAAAGCAGATGGCTGAAGATAGTTAAATCCGATGTTTAGTTTATGTGACCGTAAATTGGTAATTTATCTATTAGTTTTAGTTGGGGAAATGCATTAGTGTATATAAGGGGATGCGGTACTCAAAAATTGATCAAAATATCGATTTTCCAGTTTTTATTCTTTTTATTCACATTTACTGAACATTTTCTGAAAGTTTCATAATGATATCTTTTGTAGAAAAAAAGTTATTAAATATTTTCTGGAGTCATTCCTATAAGTTTGAATACTTATTTCGTCTGCTTTTAACCTGTTGTCTCTGTTTCGCGTTTTTCAATTATTGTGTTTAATAAATCCCTAAAACTTTTTTGCCAATTAAGTAAGAATTTTGAAATTTTTAGCTTGTTTTCTTATATAAGTGGTGCACAAAATTGTGCATGGAATAATAAGATCTATTATGTATATATTTTTTTAAATGTTGAATTCAATAATTTGTAAAATTATGATGACAGTTTGAGATTTTCATTACATCATGTAACTTTTTTAATGCAGCTCACATTTTAAAATCCATGCACAATTCTCAAACAAATAATTATACAAACTATAAAAGTTTAGTTTTATTATTATTAAAATTGAAAGGTGAGTAGAATTTAAAAAGTTTAACCTTTTTTTAAAGAGGGAAAACTACTTGTAAATATTGTTTTTTATTGCTGAAAAATATTTAGTTTGAGTAAACATAAGAGAGATAAAACATTATAATTTACAAGTATACGTTATTATGTCAAAAAATAATGCTTTAGGTACCATATTCCCTTAAATAAGCATAAATTAGTGTAATAAGGATTTGTATATAAAATACAGATTGGGCAGAAATGAACATAATAAACATAAACGTATGGATTTTGCAGTTGAGAAGGAATAAACTAACCACTTTCCGTCATTTTTCTATCTCTCGTTCTTAATTTAATAAATAAACCTTTTTTTTATGTTTATTTATAAAAACAATGCGTTCAAACATTTTCACCTAAAAGATTAAAAAACGAGCCTTAAAGAAAGAAGTCTTATTCAATACTCATATTCCTCTGATTTAATAATAACCAAATTTCAAAAGATGGGTCATATTTATTCATTTGAACATTTAAACTACTTTTTTTTAAATATTGCAAAGAAATATTTTTAAATACGGATTCAGAAATTTCCCATTTTTATTGATGATATAACACAAACACCACATTTAATTTTTGCAAAGTTAAAAAAAAATAGGTCTTTTGGTAATTTGAAATTATTTTAAAATAAAACAAGAAAAAGATTAATTCTCTCGATGTGTTTGGTTTATTCATTCTTTTACTTATGATAATGGGTAATAAAAAATTTTAGAAGAGAAAATTAATGTTATTTATTATTATTTATAATTTTAAATCTACTTTTGATTCGTTATTTATAGTTATTGAAAATACTTAATTTATCTTTCAATTAGCAATACTTTTGATATTTTAATTACTTGTTAAACTGTGCATTACTTATGTGTAGTGCTAAAAAAACTAGACATGAAACAATAGTTTTCAGTTTTTAAAACAAATTTAATAGCAATAAATATAAAAATTTTATACTTAGAGAAAAAAAAGATTTGTAGTGTTCACTTAAATAATATTTCTTTTAACCCTCTAATGCATACTGTAGCCATGGCAACATTTAACGGAACCCACTTTATTCTATTAAAGTAGAGCTCCCTCTCCACAAATCTGTGTTGTTGTTTTTTTTCATCTATTACATTATTTCGTTTTAGTTACTAGTAACCCTCATAGATGACAGTGGTAAAAGTGTACTCAAAATTAAAGAGTTCAGTTATTAACTGTTGTGAAATTACGCTTTTGGCAGTATTCAAAGTATATAGTTCAAGACGGTTATTTTAAAATATATTTAGCAGTTTTCTAGTCATTCATATCAAAATTGGAATAGTGTAGTTGCTTTTTGCCACACGGCAAAAATTTCAAAAATTGAAATTATCTAAAATTCAACGCATTAATTTTTTTTTCAGTTTTTTTCCCATAATGGGATGGTTATTTTAAAATATATTTAGCAGTTTTCTAGTCATTCATATCAAAATTGGAATAGTGTAGTTGCTTTTTGCCACACGGCAAAAACTTCAAAAATTGAAATTATCTAAAATTCAATGCATTAATTTTTTTTTTCAGTTTTTTTCCCATAATGTATGAGCATTAAAAATACAAATATATTTTTTCGAGATGAAAAAAATCCATGCTATGCAGGGTATAAAAAAGAAACTGGTTTTAAAAAGTTATGAAAAAACAAACACAGCTTAAGGATTTGTATCCTTAATATTTTCAAAATCTCAGTACTTTTCGAATAAATTCCGAATCAACTTAAAATAAGAACTCTTTTTCTGATCAAATGATATAAATCCACTTAGCAATTTTTTATCTTGAAAATATCTTGAGTCTTGATATTATGAAAAACAAAATACTGCAAATACAGCACAAAAAAGTACGTTTGTGCTTCGATAAAGTTTGCAAAGCCACATAATCGTTTTTTAAGTATTTGCAAGAAGCGAAACCGCTGATATTTTTTTTAAAATCCTATCGGAAGAAGGAATAAATTTATTTTCTTGAAACAATATTTTTTTTAAGATTTTGTGATTTGTTTCGAAAGGGAATAAAAATAAATAAAATATCTGTGGTAAATCACCTTAACGTCTTGAGATATATCTTAAATATAAATTTAATTTTTATATCTTGAATGCATTTAGTATAACTTATACTTCCAGAGGTAACATTTTAATGCTAAAACTGAATTTTGAAATGATGAAATTTTTTATTTTAAAAAACGAATGCATGATAGCTACAGTTGAGTTTTAAAGTATGCTAGAAAACAATGTTCAGCCAACACGAAGTTTTTTGTCTTTCTGCGTAGAAATTTCAACATGAATATTCAAAATATTTCTGTTATAAAATCACGATGTTTCAAATATTTTTATGCCTTATAATTTTTCTTACTTAACTAGTATGATTGTTTGAATGTGATTTAATTAAATATAAAACGTATTAGTACAGAGTTTTATAGAAAAATCTCTAAGTTGTAACTCCACAATACACTTAAATATTCATAACAAAGAATCTATTTTTTTTTTATGTAATACCTTTGCGTGGCTCCCTGAATTAAAGAAAGTAATAGGGCTGACATATATTGGTATTAATAAAAAATATATTTTCTAATAGGAAAAATGTTTGAAGAATCGAATGATGTGCTTTTTGATATTATAAAGGGCTACAGACTATCAGAAAAAAAATTCTCAAATGATGATGTCATATTGTTATTGGGACTGAAAGGGTTGAATTTCTAACTCTGCGAGACAACAATTTTTAACACTGTTTGTTTAACAACAGTTTGTTTACACTTTCACCTACAACAAATAGCAGATTCTTGATTTACGAGAAGCGTTACATAAGGTTTGTTATTAGCTTTAAAAAAAAACTTTAGGAAGTTTAACTTTAAACATGCATAATATTCGAGACGTTTAACGTGTGGTTCACCAAGTCATGTTAAGTAAATAAAGTACTATTTATAACAATAACAAATTTATTTAACAACAAATAACAATAAACTTAACTTATAGAACTCGATGAACACATAAAATCATATTAGAAATTAACCGCGGCACAGCTGAAGAAACAAAAAGTAAATAATAACAAATAACCCAAAAGGGGTGTGCGCGACAATGAATTTGCGCGTGCTGTTTTTATACAAAATACAATGGTCACAGTCACAGGTAAAGATAAGTAGCTAAAGTTCCAGTTAAGGCGTTCGCCACAAACGTATGAAAATTATAATTTCAATTAACTGAACTAAAAAACACTGTTGTTAATTTTAAAAAAACGTAGAATTCACGTGGTTTGCGCCAATTTATTTGTTCACGTTATTTCATAGTTGAAAGGGAAATTTTCAAAATTGTTATTAAACATAGTTTCTAAGCGTTGACAGCTAAAACGGTTTCCAATTTAATTACAAATGGACTTCAGTAAAGCAGCGAATTATTTTTGCTATAATCTTTGCAGGCGAATCGCAAGAAGAAGTGAAACTCCGGATAATAAAGGCTAAAATATTTCGGTGAGTTTAGCGAAACGATCCAAAGGGAACTGCCAAGTCCCGGTGTTTGGCGAGCGAAAGCGAGCGGGAGGCGTGCCCCCTAGTTCTATAAAATAACATATTTCTAATACAGTTTTTACAAAAAAAAATTATATGTATAAAAATTTTTGCAAATTCAATCCCTGTATAAAAATGTTTCCCTTTTTTAGTAGTTTCAAAACCTTGAAACTTTTGAACCCTCAAAGGTTTGAATACAATTAAAAATAAATTTCCAGATGCAAAATATAGAAATTGTCATTGGTATTAAATAAGTTATGATACAAAGTTGAAAGTTTTTTTTACAAAATAGCTAAATTTAAAAATTACCTAATATCCCCAAAGTTTAGGATGCATTGTAACTCGTGTGGGAATAATTGTAAAAGAATAAAGATAAGTCACACTTTTAAAAGAGACAAAGTAATTTATCTTTTCGATGTATAAAAATGAAAATGTTCGTCATTGATTTTCTTTTCAAGTTGTCTTGACTAACACGTTACACTAAATTTACAAATTTTCACTTTTAAAACTGACGATGACGAGTTTCAATACAAATACCTATATCTACATCCAAACATCCAACGAAAACCATATTTTTTTAATCCTTAATTTAAAATATATAATTAACTTAAAACATGTAATTCCGGTTAAATTCTTAGTTTGTATTAATATACACAAACACTTAACGAATAAATTCTCGAAATTTTTCAGAAAATTATATCTTCGTTTTAACTCCTTTCTCATTTTATGGGATTAACTAATTAACGCATTTCTTTTCCGTTTCAAGAAACCGAACAATTTACATGACATGACGGTCTTAAGGTGGAATGGGCGCGCTAGACCGGGGATCTCCAAACTCAAGTGCCTCAATTTTAATCCAATGGGGAAAAAAACTTTTCTCTGCCACATTTCTCCGGTTGTATTGTCTATTTTTACAAGAGGATTTTTCCTGTGATAAATGTAGCTGACTTACAGGTCCCGACAATCAAACTTTTTGAAATTGGTTATAATATTTTTTTATTTTCAATAAATAATTTTACACAAAATATTCGTAGCCATTTCAAAAAGTGGGAAGATAGAGACCTGTAAGTTGTTTACATTTATCATTTAAAAAACCGTTTGTAAAAATATTCAATACCGACGGAGAAATGTGGCATAGAAAATAGTTTTTGCCATTGGATTATCACCGAGGTACTTTGCTTTGGAGATCCGCGGTCCAGCGCGCCCATTCCCCCTTAAGTAATTCCACTTATTAATTAACTAAATCCTACATGTCACGTACTAAAAGAAAAATGCACAATCATCTACTATTTAAATAACGCATGCATATTTATGACTACATTTGAGAAACTGCCAGAAGTATTTTTATCCACCAATATTATTTCCAAACACTGGACATCAAAAACTCTACGCTCAGTCCACGAGAATTTTGACGCTAATATATTCTAGTACACACGAGATATCAGAATTAAGCCCTAAACTCTGTGTGGCTTTTAGAAATCGAAAAGCGGTTTTCGAAAGTTTTATTTTGGGTGAGATGTTAGCGCGTTTTTGGAATATAACTGTTATTCTCTTTTTTCTGTTATGTTTTTTTCTCTAATAGGGCTGCAACATGGGCGGTGAAGCCTTTGCAGACTCGGCATGTTCCCCAGAATTGAAAGCCATTTTTGTGGCACCATCTAGGCGACTCTCGCAACCCATTTTGACGCTCAGATTACAATGGGGTTGAGCTCTCTGAGGATGTTAAAGTATGCCGATATTTAATTTTGCCCAGAGAACCCAAGCCGAATAAGCCCTTCAGGGATCTTTTACATGCCATATAATTTTTCTGTTATGTAAAAACCTTGTTTAGCAACACTTTGAGACTTAACGATAGGTTATCAATTTGTTTATATTTTTTTAAACAATGCTGAAAATGCTTCATTTCCCATGAAAACTTGGGGACATAACTCTACATGACTTTCGATTATAATCCGACAATTAATTCAGAAGTAGATGCCCAAGTAACTTCGGTAAATGTACCTGATAAGGTAATTTTAATAACTTTAGCTGTGCTACAGAACTTTTTAGGTTCTACTCTTTGCCCATGCGCGATTTTCTCGATGGCCTATCATGATGAAATGCGTCGATTAGACCGGTACTAGAAACTCGTGTGCTAAATTTGTGTACTTAGCTCTTTTACTTCAAAACTGTAGAGTTTCTGACAGACAAAATGACCAACAGTCTGACATTTGAACCATTATTTTTTTTAAAAAAAAGCTATTTCAGAATCATCACTCGATAAAATACGCATGTGCATTCGTGTAGAACGAATGAACGTGTTCTATAAATCTGTGTCGTCTAAGGTCCCGACGGCGTTAGCGTACGATGTCGCCCGAATTCTCGTTGGATGTCCACTCAGGTCTCGACATACTCATGACCAGGGTTCTAAATTAAGAGGCGCAATTGGTGTGTTAAGCTCCGTATAAGAATGTCTTGAAGTACACTCTTAAAACGAACGAGCGATTTTAACTCAGTCTGATTGATTTTCACTCATCCAGTCTGGAAAATGCACTTCTCCTACAGGAGTGAATCCTTTGTGAGTTAAACCTCCGACAGGATCACTCCAAACGAGTGATTTTAACTCAGTCTGAGTTAATATTCACTCCTTACCAGAGTCGAAAATGCACTTCTACTACTGGAATGGATTTCACTCTTTTGTTTTAAGAGTGTACATGTGGGTCTTCGGAAGGCAGTGGGACTCAATCTCACAACCTTAGGGATGCCAGTCCAGCACCTTACCGACCAGGCTATCCCGGCTCCGATAGTTGAAGATACTTTCTCAACATCAAACAGGTTAAAAATAACTAGATATTTCTTCGCACCCGTGTTTTGCTTATCAGTTGTATAGTGAAAAAAAATTCCTAGTTTGATGTGGAGCGAAAATCGATCTGAAAAGTGTGGCAATGAAATGAATTATTCATCCGGGCAACTTCCGAGTTCGCATCCTATAAAAAAAAATAAACTATTTATACTCGAATTCAAGTCTGATAAATACCTTCTAAAAGATCCTTACTCTTGACTTTTCCTTCCCCAGGCTTCAGGGTTTGGCAAATAAAAATGAATTTAAAATGTGTTTACATTTATTTTGGTGCTGCTTCTTTTTTTCTTGGGAAGGAGTCCAAATCTACGGGGTTTCGTAACATACACGCGTTTCTAGCTCATATTAGAATTATATAAAAAAAATGAAAATACATTGTATCTAAAACACTAGTTGAAATCATTTTCAGAATGTAGAACTACAATACTTATAAAGCACAACTGTAGGACACTCTGGACAGTCATATACTTTTTTCAAGTTTGATAATTACTTTCTAAAAATCCTTCCATTTTTTGCCCATGTTTTGGGCTGGAATTTGCAATTAAAATGAATTTAAAAAGACTGGGATGCCCAGTCGGTAAGATGCTTGCCATGCATATGAAAGGTCCCTAGTTCAGGCACGACATTGCCAAAAGAACTACCATCCCATAAACTTAATGTGCACTGTGCAGCTAAAACATCTGACGTACTATATTGTCCCGTGTAGAGGGAGTACTAGTTAAATATGATCCGAAGTCCCGATTCTGCGTAAGATGTCCTTAAAATTTGCGTTAAGTGTCTACCCAGGTGTCTATCGGGTCTGCACTCTCAGAAATAACACTTTGATTTTTGACGATTCATGAATCCTCAAGCCACATTTCGTTAATTTTGAGGATTGTTTCGTCAAACTATCGCGTGACTTTTGAGTAAACGCGAATCCTCACTTTTACGATCTTGATTTGACGATTCAGTATCTTGATTTTGAGGAAACTGAATATCATTGTTGTTCTCACATGCTCAAAAATGACGAAATATTTCTTTAGATTAAACGACATTCAAATCCTCATAAAAATGATGATACAAATTTCCTCGCTTTGAGGAAATGAAAACTCGGAGCATTTGCCTGTAAACGGATCGTCAAAATTAAGGAAAATTTCGTCGTTTTTGAGCATTCAGTTTTTAGAGTGTAGGCGTTAACGAAATAACCGCCGACAACGGTCTGTGCAGTTAAAAAGGATTGCTTTGCGCCTATTCAGGTGTCGGCTCTTCACTTGACTGAGGCACTAAATTACGACGTCCGTCGCCACGATAGTTTATGAAAAACCTAAACAAAGTTTTTTTTTAATTCATTTTACGTAAAACAAAGATTACAAATGTTTTCTAACTGCAATTTCTAGTTTTAGAAAATTTTGAAATTTTAAAACTTAAATTCAAGTGTGATAAATATTTTCTTAAAGATCCTTTTTCTTTCCCATGCTTCAGGGTTTGGTGTTGGCAAATAAAAATGAATTTAAAATGCGTTTACATTTATATTGGTGTTGGGTGCTGCTTCTTTTTTCTTTGGAAAGAGTCCAAATCTACGGGATTTCGTAACATACATGCGTTTCTAGCTCATATTAGAATTATATTAAAAAAGATACTGCATTTTACATATAACACTAGTTTGCTAACTGTAGAAAAATACTAATAAATAGATCATATGAATACTAATATAGGTCATTTCGAACGCTTCGAAAGTCAGAGAGGTTATTGCAAATATAAATGAATTAAAAAAATCTTTACAATTATTATCTTTACAATTATATTGCTGCTTCAATTTTCTTGGTAAAACGTCGAAATCTATGTGGTTTCGTAAAGTATACTTCATAGATTTTTAATTCAATATTTGAATTGGGATGTGGTATAAATGTTTGTGAGACGGAAAACGAAAAAAGTTATATTTTATTATCTTTTATTATATTTGTACTATCTATTTATTATATTTTATAGTTTAAGATTTTCTGCATTTGTTTATAAAAATATATACATTATCGTCGCAATGATATTCTTTTGAGGGAAATAACAACGCACGGCATCTGTAAATCATGCTCTTATTTTTATCAAATTAGAATTTTAGAAAAATTAGTTTAGGAAAAATTAGTTTTAATGGATTAAATACCTTAGGCTTTAACTTCACTTCCATATTTTAGAAAATGTTTTTTTCCTCTAAGGGGGCTGCAACATTTTCGGTCAAGCCTTTGCAGACTCGGCATATTCCCCAGAACTGAGCGCCATTTTTTTTGTCACACCATCTAGGCAACTCTCGCTACCAATTTTGACACTCAGGTTGCTCTCTGCAGATATTAAAGTATGCCCAGATTTAATTTTGCCGAGAGAACGCGAGTAAAAAAATATTTATAAACTGAATAAATTCAATTGTCTAAGAATAAAACAAATATAAATATTTCTTTTATAAAATAAATCTCAACTTACTAAAGACATCGATACACTTTTAAAAGAATTACTTTCAAACAAACAGAAAATATAGAAGTAAATCCCTGCAATCTTAAATACTTCTTTCAAAAGGTGCCCAATTTTTGTCGAGAAAAATACAACCTCACCACCAAAACAAAAAAAAAACGTTTTATATATAATCTTAAAAGATTTCCTACATTTGTTTATCGAGAAAATGTCCGTCCGTCCATCTTATAAATTCAATACTGTGGTTAAAGAATATGATGTATGGCAACTGTAAATCTGCTCAAAGTACGCCACTCCGTTTTTCCTGTAACTTAAATAATGCGAACGCTCCCGGGTCTTAAATGTCAAGAAGAGTTTAAATTTTCAAGGATTTCCTATACATCTTGGGGTATTTTGCTTCTTGTCTTATTTTTCATTGTAAATCCTTCTTTACTGTAAGTATTTTTTTGTGCTTGAATATTTTGTAAAAGTATGGATGGGGTATTTGAAAAACAGAGGGATGCTTATTGTATTAAATCTCCCCCCAAAATTCAATTGTGTAAGGCGAATATCCAATATTCTAAAATTTTTACTATTACTTTAATCTTTTCCAAATTTGGCATAGTGATTTCAAATATAATGAATAATACTATTTAGGCATTTTTTTAAATTTTAAATATAATTTATTAACTTTAAACGGTGTTTTTCTACTAAAAAAAGAGGTTTACGCTAACAAGTCTACCACATTGAATTTTCATCCTATAAACATTAATAATGTGTTAAATTCTTCGTTTTGAACTGATGCATGCAATGACCCTCTAGAGTTATATACAAATTACAAGAAAAGAAGTTATTTAGAAAAATGTTATAAATTAACCACAAAAAAGGGATTTTTTTCGATTAACTTACACTTGGACATAAAAAAAACTTGTATATTTACACCAGATGTTAGAGGTTCATGGCACAGATATATATTGAAATAACATCTGTAAAAAATTTCAGGGCAATTAATGTAAAACTTTTTATACTAGAACTGTTGGCGTAAACCCCTTATTTTAGGTGAAAAACACCGTTTAAAATAAATCAATTATATTTAAATAAAAAAAATGCCGAAAAAAAAGCATTGTTCATTATATTTGAAATCACTATGCCGAATTTGGAAAAGATTAAAATAATAGTAAAGATTTTAGAATTTTGGGTATTCACCTACCTTAAAATTGCGCGTTTCGGGTTTTTGTAATAAAGCAAAAAAAATGCGAACTTTGGTAAAGCAAGCACAATAAATAATGTAAATAATCCTAATACAGTAACCCTCGCTGTATCGCGCCTCGTTACATCCTGCATTCGGATACATCGCGCCTTGAACCATCTCTCCCGATTTTCCCTCGCTTTTTTTTTTTTTCAATATATACTTACCTTAAAAACGACATGAGACACATGGTCAAGATAGGATAATGATCTAATATCGGTGAAATGCAGTTCTTAAGATCAAAGCAGATAACTTAAGATGGATTTTTTATTAGAAAATGAGTGAAATATGTATAGTATAACCTGTGCAATGATGTGTAATGTTAAAAGCAATTAATAATATAATAAGGCCTTTCTATTTTTTAGAGTAGTAGTTAAAAAAAATTGATATGATATAATTTTATATTTTAAACACATGCTGAGCTTTAATTTAAAAACTTTGTTGAGAGCATATATATACATCAAAAGTATAATATTTATCAAGTCGCTCGCTATACTGCTCATTACGTCGTCTTTTTTTGCTTGGGAAGCGAGATATACCGAGGGGTGGCTGTAGTATTAATTTGCTTGCATTATGCACACTTTAAGACATTAAAAAGTCTTGTGTTTTTTTTTCTTGTGTCTTAGCTATCACATTGAAAGTAATTTTTTTCTTTACAAAACAAATTATGTGGAAATTAATATTTGCATAATAACGTATGACGACACTTAAAGCATATAAGAATATAAAATGATGGTATGTTTTTACCAATCTTATCCCAACTTTTAAATTAATCGAGCAGTCATAGAAGTTACGAGTTATTCTCCAAACATGTTGCAAATGGTATCCCTCAATTTCGATATTAAAAAGATTTTTTTTTTTAATTTTACTGTATTAAAAACACTTATGTTATC
This sequence comes from Hylyphantes graminicola, assembly GCA_023701765.1. NCBI lineage: Eukaryota > Metazoa > Arthropoda > Arachnida > Araneae > Linyphiidae > Hylyphantes > Hylyphantes graminicola. The sequence continues at coordinate 3,198,884 of CM043117.1, read as the reverse complement.
GTTCCGTTGTTTAAAAAAACATAAATAATAAAAAAGTAACAGTTAAACTTATTTTTTGAAAAAAAAATTACAGTAGATAAAATTCACATGTTCCTTGGCAAAACAAATGGAAAAACAAGAAAACTTAAAACATTATTTAAAATAATATATATCTACTTAATTTATAATACTTAAATAATAATTCAGCATTTATTAAGAAATAAAATAGCAGCTAAGTGTCTTCTAAAAAAAGCTACTATCAGTTAATTGAAGGAAAAAAAACTATTTCGTGGCTATTTTTGTCCCACAGTAAAAAAAAATTCGGTCCCTATGCTACAAAATGACGCTTATGGTGTTATAAGTACCAACATAAACATTTATTTATGATATGGTTTAAAAAATGATTTTAAAGTAGTAATTGTAAAAAATTTTGATAATGACCCATATGCCACCCTTGCTTATTCAAAACGTTGTCATCATTCTATCTTTTAAACCAATGGAGAACTAGCAATTTCTCTTTGATCCCTGTAATGTAGAGGTTACAACCTACCTCCATATTACTTGCACATTTCCAACTAGAAAACTATTTCTTTCCGTGTTACGATAATGAAATAACCTGAACATCAATCCTATTTACGATATGATACCCGCAAAAAAAATATTTTTTACACTTCCTCAATTTCATTTGATTTTCGGTGCCTTTTATAAAATTCATTCGATTTAAAGCCCCCCCTAAATTTCATGAAAGGAACTTTTCAGCGATACAATTCAATTTTTGTCCACCTAAGTGGGAAGGGGGCTTTCCCGTTTATCTTTATTCATAACACATCCTATCCAAAGATGCTGAGGTGCAGACTTAGACGTGAGAAGTTTGCTGACAACGGGGTTTTGGTTTGAGAAAAATGCAACAGAAATTGAGATAGGGTTTGTCTTTAACATACCGACAGGCGGGGAACAACGTTCAAAGACTTCAAATCAACATTGTACAAAAAAAATATGTGCAGCAAACAAGATATCATAGTTTAAGTATTAGATCGATAGATCACGTGACCTCCAATATTAACGACGGGACGCACATGGAGACTAAAATTTTAAGGGCATGGGGCCAGTGTTAGGAGAAAAGTGCCTCGAAAAAATATAATTTAATTCTAAAATTTCAATAAAATTACTAGCTGCATTTAATTACAAAAAAATACTAGAAAAGCGTTTCGCGTTTTTTTTTTAAGTCACTAAAAACATTCCAAAATGCTGCTACTATTTTTATGTGTTTCTTTTTTGAAATTTTAGAATTAAATTTTATTTTTTGGTAGCGCTTTTCTCCTTAAAGTAGTGGCATTACTGGCCCCTTACCCTTGTTACCCTTGAAATTTTAGTTTCAATGTTCGTCCCGTCGTTAGCATTGGAGGTCACGTGATCTGCCGATCTAATACATTAACTATGATATCTATGCAGCAAACACAACTTCAAAAATGCCTTAGAATACAAAACAGAAATGTGTCAGTATTGTCCTTAATGTGTCTACTGTTATTGGCTTCTGCTTGACAACATCTCACGAATTTACTCGGAACCGAACCGTTGTCTTACCCTTAAGCTCAAAGATTCTGAATCCCGTAACACCAAATAGGGGGCTGGGGAGCTCAGTCGGTTAGGCACTCACCTAGCATGCAAAAGGTCCCATTTTCGGGTCCGGGCATGGCCAAAATAACTGCCGACCTATAAATGACCAGATCAGCCAAAAATGTCAAACGAATAATGCCCCGTGTTAGGGAGTGCACGTTAAATATCCTTCAAAGTCCAAACGCTGCTTACGATGTAGCCCTTAACGGTTGCATTTGGTGCCTACTCAGGTGTCGGCTCGTCACTTGACTGTGGCTCTAAAATACGACGCCCGTCGCCAATAGCCTTCTTGTAGCTCTAGTGCGACGATAATTTAAACTAAACCAAACTGCATCGTTAAAAACCTTTCAAGATAAAAACGCAATAATTCCAACTACAACTCTAAAAAAAAACCCGCAAAATCATCGAAATCAAAGAAACTTTCCCCAAAAACTTAACGACAATAAAAAAATGATAACTTTTGGTGATCGAAAGCGAATCAAGTCGCAAGAGATCGTGCCCCTTAACTGCCACCTTCACCTTGCTCCAGAGGGGCGTCCTCACCCCCGTGACCCCCAGGGGTCACTCGGGGGTCATCGGGGGTCATCTTCCACAAGACCCACGCTTGCACAATGGCACGGAAAGTCGTGAGCTCCCATTGGAGCGAACGTCCACCAATGAGAAGAAGGTCGAGAATAGGCAAAAATTGAAAATTGGATGTTTTTTAATATCAGTTTTTTAAAGTTCATGTTATTTTTTAACGGTTCCGGACACATTCCGGACAGTCGGTACACCCGACAAGCCGGAATTCCGACGGCCGAAATGCACACAGGACATAATGCCGACAAAGAAATGCCATCGATGGGGACGAAATTCCTACAGGGTCAAAATCTCGACAAGGCAAGAAATTAATACGGTTATGCTTAGTTAAAGAAAATTTCAATACTAATTTTTGCATTAATATATTAGCAATTTTTTATGTAGGGTTGTTAGCTTGTCGGGTTACCTTCTGTCGGGAAAATTGCAGACCCACTTGACTGTGGTTCTAAACTACGACGCCCGCTGTCACTGGCCAATAGCCCTCGTGTAACTCTAGTAGCTCTAGATAATTCAAACTAAATCTAAATTCATATTAGGAAATTGAAAGTGAAAATACCACTGGGTTCTGGTCCCTACCATCCGCTGGTCGAGAAATGATAATGCCAGAATAGGAATCAAAATGATAAATCGGCATCCGAGGGTAGATTCGAACCCGGATGCCGAGAGGGGATCACACAGTTTGCCCGAGAGATATTCCTTCCCCCCTTCGTGACACTCCGTCTTTCGGCTCTCGTGTCGATTCGCTTGGAAATCGTGAGCCCCGGGACTTCTTCTTGGGCAATCTCCGGGTGTTTTTACATAACTGGGCACCACACACGCAAGAAAACAATATTGGAGATGAGTTAGTGGGTCCCTCTTATATATAAAAACCTTTTAAAGCTGTTCCGGGACTGAGGAGCTCACACTCTTAAAACAAAAGAGTGAAATCTACTCCAGTAGAGGTGCATTTTCGACACTGGAAAGGAGTGAATATTAACTCAGTCTGAGTTAATTTTCACTCCTTTCCAGTGTTGATGTTGGAGTGATCCTGTCGGAGGTTTAACACACAAAGGATCCACTCCTCTGAGAGAAGTGCATTTTCTAGACTGGAGGAGTGAAAATTAACTCAGACTGAGTTAAAATCGCTCGCTCGTTTTAAGAGTGCAGTTGGTAAGTCTGAGACCTTGCATGCAAAAAGGTCTCAGATTCGGGCCCGATCATTGACGAAATACCTTACAACAGATATAAACGGTCTGCGAAGACAACATCCCATCGAGTGCATGTTAAATCTGCTCCTAAGTCTCAACGCTGCGTACGATTATCGTTCAAAATTTTTGTTTGTAATGCCTTCTTTTTTTTCTCTCTAATGGGGCTGCAACATTGGCGGTCAAGCCTTTTCAGACTCTGCACATTCCACAGAACTGGGAGTCATTTTTTGTGGCACCATCCAGGCGACTCTCGCTACCAATTTTGACGCACAGATTACAATGAATCTGAGCTCTCTGTGGATGTTAAAGTATGCCGAGATTTAATTTTGCCGAGAGAACAAATTCCAAATGGGCCCGGGATCTTTTACATGCCACATAATCATATGACATGTGTGCCCAGAATTTTCCCATCCAGAAAATCCGACGACTCAGCCGGGGCTCGAACCCGCGATCTTGGGCTTACGAGGCAGGCACGTCTCCAGCCACTGAGTCGATGTAATGCCTTCTCAAATGTCGATTCATCATTTAATTGTTATATTACCATCGCGTAGATCTAGTGCGTCACTAATTCAGCGCTACTATAGGGCAATTTCATAAAAAAAATTCCGACTAGCACAATTTTGTGAAAAGTTACAACATAAACATACACTAGAACTGAATTAGGTTGGACAACGTTGGAAACGGAGTTAATAACACAAGGAGTATCATTAGCTTCCTGCAACATATCTAGGCACCACACTCAAGAAAACAATGTTTGAGATCAGATGGTTATGGTTGAGTTATGGTCGCACTGAGCTACACGAGGGCTATTGGCGTCGGGCCGTCGTATGTTAGAACCACAGTCAAGAGATGAGCCGACACCTGAATAGGCACCCAACGCATTTAATGTGCACTCTCTTGCACGGGGTATTATTCATCGGCCATTTTTGACCGTTTATAGGGCGGTAGGTATTTAGGCGATATCCGGACCCGAACCTAGGATCTTCTCGCATGCTAGGCGAGTGCCAGGCCAGTAGTTTTCCCCCTGGCGATCTATAAACAGAAAGGTCCCAGTTTTGATCCCGGGCACTGTCAAAATGACTTCTGAGCTTAAAACGGACTATGTAGCCAAATAAATTCCAACGAATTAAAAAAAAATGCCGTTTGTTTTAACCTCTTGGGCACTGAGCCGGTCTTTTTAGAATTGTGCTTCTCTGTCTCCAAAATATTAAATACATCAATTACAAACTTCATCGCCTTCACCCATCAAAAGCAATTAAACGTTCCTCACCCAACTGAACTCAGCCTCTTAATCATTTGACACCTAATAAAACTTTTCTAATCACAAGAGTTTACCCGATTAAGCAAATATTACCCCAAAAGATTTCTAAGAAGAGATCTTTATTTGCATTCGGCGTCAGTTTTAATTGATGTTTACACAGAACTCTAATCCAAGCTTGAAATGGATTAAAAATAAACTGAACAAGCTTCGGCGAAACATTTTTATTGAATTCTTCGCGTCGAATGTCGTTATTTGCTTCCACTGAAGAATTTTAATTTGCATGTTTACTTAAGAAATCGATGAAGATTTAAGTGTTATGTAGTCAATCGACAAAGATTCTTGTTTAATGTGCTTACAATAATAAAGTTGATGGAGTATATATGAATAAGTAGTTGACGTTTTTGTTTTCAATTATCAGTATTTGCTATTGTAAAAGATTTTAAAGAGAAATGTTTCTTGAATAATTTAAGTAAATATTTGTTTATTTTCATTATTCTAATAAGATGTATGTATTTGAGTTATATATATGCATTGAAAGCGTGTAAATCGCTAAGATGAGATAATAATGACGATGGATGCTTGCGTTTTCGTTGCTTTTTCAAGTAATAAAAGCATCGCAGAACATAATTGAAAAAAAAATTCGCTATAAAGCTTTTCGCAATAATTGAGAATTTAGTGAAAAATTAATTCCGTTAATGTACGCTGATGTTTAAATTGTCATCTTTAAAATTTCACCGAAATAGCTATTAGTAATTTTTGTAAATCAGGAGAGAAGTAGTGAGTTAATTTTCCCCTTAAAAATGTCAAATTGTTTGTCTTTTTGTTTATCCAAAGACTAATGCTCATTGACAAAGTTATTTCATCAAAGGTTCAGTGCGTCTAAAATTTATATAATTCAGTTTGACGTATGGTGATTGTTATTAATCATTATTATTAGGAATTACCAATTTTTTTAGGTTGTAATGAAACAATAAGTTTTAATTTCCAGTAGAGTCTCGTTTATCTGGATCCCGGTTATCCGAAATTCGGTTTATCAAAAAAAATCTTGAAGCTTTCGGTTTAAATATGAAATGTCTACGCATAAATGAATACACAAAAAATAAATGCGTACTTACAAAGTTGGATTTATTTCTCAAAATATGCGGGGTTTTTTTAATGCTCAAATTGGGTCCCGTACCTTTCGGATAAGCGAGACTCTAATGTATTATAGAATAGAAAAAAATACTGTCCTTAAAATGATAGTCCTAATAATAAAATAAATGTGTGTGTTTTTTTACCGTTACTATTGATACGAAAACACTTTAATTAAATTAAACTTACACAAAACAAAGTCAGATGTGTTATAAATCAAACCTAGTAAGTATTTAAAAAAAATACTACTTGTTTAATTCATTTCATATTTAATGCTATTCTGTAAATTAAACATGTATGTTCAATAAATAAGCTATATTAAGTTTAGAATATATCAATAAGCGTACATATTTAAATGGGTTCCATATAACATACTTTGCTTTCATATTAAAATGCTCTCATCAGAATATACTTAGTCTAAAGTCCTTGTAAGCGATAAACAGTGAACACAATTGCATCGCAAGAATCAGCTCTGTCATTAAAACACATAACTATGCAGATACAGCAACTTCATGACCATGAAAACTTCTAATCCAAACATTTAAGTTACTTTTATACATTGTTACACAAACTTCAAGACTTTAAAATAAGTTCTGTCTGATTACAAAATATCACGAAACAATAGCGCTGAACCGTTTGAATCACCAAACTTTAAAAAAAAAATTCAAGTGCTTTGGAGAGTATCCCTCTAAGCTTTTTCCTTTCAATATTTAGCTGAAAAAGAAGTTATGGCGGTAACCTTCCTGAAGACACGACTTATTTTACCATTCGGCAATTGATGCGAGTCGTAACAATAACGAGGTTTGAACAGCTATGGGAACCTTAAACCGCTAGATTTCAATGAATGGTTCATCTGATACGAGTTTGACCCTTTCAAAATCCTATTCTTTCGTAAGGAAAAGAAAGACTTGTCTAACATTTCCCCTTTGCAACTTTCCATTGTTGTGTTGGACTTTTATTTTCACTTGACATCAGATAGCATCATAAGTTTTTGATGTTTAACGTTGTGACATTCTTTTTTTTTTTTTTTCGAGGAGGTTCTTCTTCTTTATCTTGTCCGATTTGTAAGCGATTCTCACGTCGTAATTTGGGAGATGGTGGAAATAATAAAGAATGGTAGAAGAGTGGACGCATATATTGGAGAAATCTCTAATGGGGCTGCAATATTGGCCATCAAGCCTTTGCAGACTTGGCATATTCCCCAGAACTGAGTCTTTTTTTGTGGTACCATCTAGGGGCTACCAATTTTGACGCTCAGTTTACAATGAAACTGAGCTCTTTGTGGATGTTAAAGTATGCCGAATTTTAATTTTGCCGAGAGAACCCAAGCCTCCAGGGATCTTTTACATGCTACATAATCGTATCACATGCGTGGCCACGACTTTCCCATCCAGAAAATCCGACGACGCAGCTGGGGCTCGAATCCGCGATCGTGGGCTTACGAGACGGACACGTTTAACCTCTCAGTCATTGAGCCGCCGCATTGGGGAAATACCCGTTGATGGTTGAAGAGCTTCGTGAAAGAACGTACTAAGTGACATTTTCGAAAAAGTTGAGATTTTTGTGCCAATTCGCATGTTATTCCCTCTTTTGAAGATAACATGATTCCTCCTTTCAAAACTTTCTTTAAAATCTTAAGACCCGAGCAAAATCCTACACGTACATTCTCATAAACTACACTCTTAAAACAAAAGAGTGAAATCCACTCCAGTTGGAGAAGTGCATTTTCGACACCGTAAAGGCATGCATATTTACGCAGACTGGGTTAAAATCGCTCATTTGGAGTGATCCTGTCGGAGGTTTAACACACAAAGGATCCACTCCAAAAGGAGAAGTGCATTTTCCAGTCTGGAGGAGTGAAATCCACTCAGACTGAGTTAAATTAGGAGTGTTTGTTTTAAGAGTGTAAACATACTTTTCATACTAATATATGCTAAAAAGTATGTTTTGCAAAGTACTGTTTTTTTTTAATTATGTTTAATAGTTACTGAGAGACACTCCTTAAGCTCTAAATATACACATTTTTGTGCTATAACTGAAAAAATAACCCGTACCATTAATTTGTAGTTTACAGTATAATTTAACATTGCTTTTAATGCCAAATGCCTTTAAAATTAACTTACATAAAAGATACCCTTGTTTAAATGCTAGTTACTAACAAATGTAAGTTTTTGTTTCTCTCCAATTTGTATGATTAACTTGTAATGTTACATTCTGCTTAGTGATAAAACAGCTTTTTCTAAGGTAAGAATATTTAGTCAATAAATAATAAAACAATTTTTTACACAATAAATTTTAAAGCAGGCAGCAATAAACAGTATTTAAATATTTAACATCGAAATTTGTTTATTTTGAAATTGACCCCCAACCGCCATCCCTTGAAATTATAGTTAAGTTAATGTTTAAAAAACTTTTTTTGTGATAAACCTTTGAAGCAAGAGTAATTAATTTTCAACATAAATACAGGCGCTTTTGTTTCAAGAGGTAAAAACAATCTTTTATTAAAAACTTGGTGATGGACTTTTTTTTACTCCATCAAAAAAAAATCTAGTTTCAGAAACAAAGGTAAAATGGCGCCTGTAAGAAAATAATTTAAGATTATTAATTTTCATTTTTTTTTTAAACTTTATACTGGTAAAAGTAATGTGCACTCTAAAAAATTTGGCATGAATTTACTAACGATAACTTAGTAACTTTACAGGTATCACACCATTTACTAGAAAATCACTTGTAACCAATCTCTAATACTAAGTATACTAAAGAAACTACTGTAGTGATACTAAGTAATTTGATGTAACGCCTTACAGCGCCCCCCTGGCTATCTTTTCTAGAGATTATGACGAAGCGATATCGCAACGATAAGAAACCGAAAAACCGTTTTTTTTTTATTTTAGTCTATAAAAATTACGTTAAATTATTTCGAAAATTTCATATCCAAAAAAAAAATGAATCTTAAAATTTCTTAATCAATAACATAAAACTCCTTTAACGATCAAGATTTTAACCTCTTTATTAACACGCAATCAAAATGCAAGTCCCCGATAGCAGCGAGGACTAGCGAGCAGTTCCACGTTGCAAGACATGCGGATCCCGAGAATCTTGGGTTCTGCCCCTACTCCCTCTCTGGAAATTCGAAATAAAACCTGGCTAACAGAAAAATTAGTGGCGCCCTCTGGTTTTAAACTTTTGTAACCAGTTTACTACCAGTTTCTTCGTAAACATACAAGAAAATCGCCTGTAAATCTACTACAGTTTTCTTTATATAACTTACTAAGCTTTAATTAGTAATATATACACATATTTCCTATGTAACATTACTAAAAATACTTATGGAAGCTGAGTTTCCTAGAGAATTCTTAGTAACCTTACATATTTTTTTAGAGTGTAGACGACCCAAAAAAGGTCGTGTATATAATGTAAATTGTCGACATTTTAAAATGCAGCAGTATTAATTGTTAGCATTAAAATATTTCGCAGTTTTGATAAAACGAAAATTCTATATCCATGTTTCGACCTACTATCAAACTACTTTTTCCTTACCTGGGTTGGGGAGCCCAAATCGGTAAGGTATTCGCCTAGCATGCGGAGGGTCCCAGGTTCGAGTCCAGGCATCGCCAAAATAGCATCCGTCCTATAAACGGCCATACAGCCAAAAATGTCCGACGAATAATACACCGTATGGAAGGAGCAAGCGTTAAAATATAATTCAAAGTCCTACTCGGCTGGCCGCCTCGGTGGCTGAACGGTTAGCGTGCTGGCCTTTGGAGCTGCTGAGGTCGGGTTCGAATCCCGGTCAGGCATGGATATTTGTATTTGTCAATAAATGTTGTTATTTGTCTATGTGTTTGTGTCGTCCTTTCTTTGTGTGTCTCCTGTGACTGTCCCTTCTGGCGAGCTGAGTAATGGGCTATAAAGCCTACACTCTCCCTTCTAGAGGGCGCATTTACATTCCATTCCATTCCTACTCGGCTGTGTTTCTAAAATACGACGCCCGTTTCCAATAGCTCTAGTACGACAATAATTCAAACTAAACTAAACTTTTCTCTTACCGAAATTTAATAATATATGTTTGGTTGTTTTTTTTTTGGGGGGGGGGGGGGAAGCGGAGGGCTCGAATTGTACCTTCAATGAAGAACTCGGATTTTATGCGGTGCAGCTTAAATTTTGAGTTAGTAATTGTTATTGTTTGAATAATGAATAACTGATTCCCACAGTTAAGAGTTTAAGTGCAGGCATGCACCGGATTCCTCGAACTTCCTAGTTGCTAGGAAATTAACCCTCATACAGTTCTATTGTGAGATTCATTTAACCTAACCTAGCAGCCACCAATTAGCTAGATTTTGAGACCTTCCACATTTGCGGTTCATCAAAGTTTTTGTTTTACAACAAAATTGGTTAGGTTAGGTTAGGTTTGAATTATCGTCGCACTAGAGCTACACGAGGGCTATTGGCGACGGGCGTCGTATTTTAGAACCACAGTCAGATGACGAGCCAACACCTGAATAGGCACCCAACGCAACCATTAAGGGCGACATCGTACGCAGCGTTAGGACTTTGAAGGATATTTTACGTGCACTCCCTTACACGGGGTATTATTCGTCGGACATTTTTGGCTGCACGGGCCGTTTATAGGTCGGCAGCTATTTTGGCGATGCCCGGACCCGAACCTGGGACCTTCCGCATGCTAAGCGAGTGCTTAACCGACTGGGCTCCCCAGCCCCCAACAAAATTGGTAAATCTATGCTTCAAAAATATTTCCAGGAAATGCATTTATCAAAAGTATAAGCTCAGAATGCAAGGCTAATGATAGCTACTAGCTTAATCTTTATTTCAACGTAATGTAGTCTTTTATTTTGCGAGGAATGTTGCAACAGGATATACAGCAAACATATTTAGCTAAAATTTCAAGAATATAAGTACACAACACCCCTTGTTTTTTAACCTCGAAAACCACACAAAATGCATGGCCTTCGTCGAGACAACCGATTTCCGAGAACTCATAAAACCATCCAAGATGCATTAATCTCAGTTGTAACTCAGAATAAGAAAAGTGAGACTCCAAAAAAGGCGGTTTTGATTTTAGTTGGTTAAACAATGACTCAAGTTTACATTAATGTCTGTCAAGGGGGAGGGGGGGGGGGATTTTAAACATGTATTTGTCTCAAGTATGCATTAAAAGTGTTTTTATTAGGATTGAGATAATGCAGTAATGGAATTATGAAGCAGGAAAATATCTATTAAAGAAATTCTCATTATTTTGTCTGACTATTGGGGAAATTAGGTATTTCACAATGAATAAAGAAGTAAAAAAGTATTCATCTTTTTATTTAAACTATAATATTTATCGGCAGGTCTTCCTTCATTGCTTTGATAGCTCCACGCTATAAATTAACAATTTAATTGAGAAAATGTGGTGTCTCTGAGGAGAAATGAGACACTTTCCTGACCCGGCAAATTTTCCACTTGCTTTAAAAGTACAATGTTTTGTATCAAGCAGACAAGTGCTGACTTTTGTATGTTGACTTTAACTATTATTTTTTCAAGAAAACCAGCGGAAATTGGCATTTACATACTCGAATTCCGTCCATTCCTCCGAGGGAATTCAAAATTATCTTTCAAGGATGGGTGAAAGCGGTTTCCAATCTCTCATCGATGGCGGCACACTTGCTCGCATTTTTTTACGTTCGCTACAAGCAATGAGAACCCATTTGCGAGGGGGAAACATTCCACCCGCTAATTTCGACAACCCCACCATTCCCCAACAAAACTAGAAACACAACAAACAAAGGCCGCCATCCTCACCTTCCATCCATAAAAACAATCGCACCCTAATTTCGAACACGAGGAGAGTAACACATTCCACAAAATGGCGCATTCCATTCCCATCTTCTTCCAAGAACGATTGCTATCCGCTGTCGACACCACGAGGCCCCTAAATCACTTAACGACTAGAGGGGTCCGTTAGGGGGTCACTTGTGGGGTCAATTTTCGGTGAGATACCCATCTCTTTCTGGAGTGTTTAGGATCAACTTTCCCTCCTCGTTGACCTTTCTTTGACCCTCAACCAGGAACTATCCTCAGCCAATTTGGCTACAATGGGGTGAGGGCTGTTGTTGTGATGGAAAGGCGATAAGGTGCGAGCGGATATCAAAGAAGATTCCTCAGAAACAAAGATGTTTTTTTAATTGAGCTTTTTTTTAAGAGTTTTGTATTATACTTGTTGGGCGATTAAGCTTGTTAAGCAGAAGATGCATAAAAAGAGAATGAAATACAACTCTGCCACCAAATCTCTCGACGGATTGAAAGTAAAGGAATTAACTTCGTTGTAGTCATTATTAGAAAAGCTGTTAAGGTGAACGGTTTTCAACTGTAACGAGTTTAACAAAAGTCTGGAAATTCTTTAAAAGTGACGTTGTTTTTGCGATGTGCAAAACTCCATCCCTCGCCAATAGATCCCTGCCAAAAACTCTCGCTAACCCCCACCACCCATAAGGCACCCTTGTCAGTTATCGATGGAGATACTGCTAGGCAAACACCAATGCAAAAAGCAGTTTGCCTAGTGAAACCATCAATCGCTTTGTAGTAAGCCCAAGCAAGCAATCTCGAAGAAGTATTTGGCGCTATTCTAAAGTGGAGTTCGTCGAGGCTTACTGCATCGACTTAGCAATTTCTGTCTCTTCAATAAAAACTACAATTATATCGCATTTTTCTTACTTGTGAAGGAAATACCTACCATCTTGAAGAAGAAAATTCTTGATAAAAGAAAAAGAGAAACAATTTCTGTAGATTATATTGAATAAAGATCCGGAGCACCGAAATTCAGAAGTCTGATTTGACTCTCGTAATTGCAAATCTTAGCTGAACATATAGAATTTCCTTCAAGCCTTGGGTGACCTTACCTGGAGAATACTCTTCTGACACACTTAACCCATTCTGACCAGTGCCATCCCCTCACAACGTTAGGGCGATTTGAGGGCGTAACTACTCTAGTCCTCTTCTAGGCCTGTGGTTCTAAAATACGACGCCCGTCGCCAATAGCCCTCGTGTAGCTCTAGTGCGACGATAATTCAAACCAAACCAAACCTCTTCTAGGCTTTAATTTCTCGAAGACTTTCGAGCTCATGGACTTGGAGCTGGACTAAGTGGAATAAATTAACAACAACAATAAATATACCATCTTGAATAAATTCAGATATCGCCTACCACTGCGCAAACAGACCTTTTCTATCATATTTTTAATATAAAACTATTCGTTTCTGAATGAACTAATGTTGAGCTAGCGGTTTGTGTGGGCTTAAAACGGCTCTTAAAACGTACGAGCGATTTTAACTCAGTCTGATTGATTTTCACTCCTCCATTCTGGAAAATGCACTTCTCCTTTTGGAGTGGATCCTTTGTGTGTTAAAACTCCGACAGGATCACTCCAAACGAGGGATTTTAACTCAGTCTGAGTTAATTTTCACTCCTTTCCAGTGTCTAAAATGCAGTTTTCCTATCTGAGTGGATTTCACTCTTTTGTTTTAAGAGTGTAGGTCAGAAATCTGGTCCTGTGTGTGGGCTTACTAGAATTTCTAACGACTTCACTTCGTTCCAAGCCAGGCATCCTTCATCTTCTTCTCAACTCCCTGATGACCCCGGCCCTCGGTAATGGCAGACGACCCTTGGCCCCGCTCCATCATGTGGGGGCAGGCCGGCACGCGTTCGAACCCGCCCCCACCACACGCCGCACACGAGATCCGGCACGAACAACATCCATATTCCATAAATATCGTCTGCCGAAAGCGGATGTGCCACGCGCCTGTGTCCGGTTCGACACTTTTAACGTCTCTTTCTTGAAGTTGAGAAAGAGGGGTTGAGTTGTTATTGAGGTTCTTGTTTGGCTGTTATTGGTATTGCTGGTTTTTTTAATGGTGCTTAAAGGAAGAATTTAAAGATTATATTAATGTTTATCGTATTGTTGTATTTATTGGCATTGGTGTTGTATTTATTGGCCTTTGCGAATTAGAGGTCCAACGGTCAAATTTGTTCAATGGTTCTTAAAGTTCGTCTTAAGTTCTTAAAAGTAGGACTTAAAAATGTCTAATAAATTTGAAATGTTACTAAAAATCTATAACATTTATATTTTTAACGGAATATAACAATGAATATTTGAGAAGAAAAATATTCTTAAAATAGGATGACAATGGCCACTCGTCTCGTGTCCGGTTCGACATTTTAACGTCTCTCTTGAAGTTGAGAAAGAGGGGTTGAGTTGTTATTGAGGTTTTCGTTAGTATTTATTTTTATTGATCGCTAGAAGTTTTTTTTTAAGGGCGCTTAAAGGAATACTTTAAAGATTATATTGTTTATCGTATTGTTGTATTGATTGGTATTGGCCTTTGCGAATTAGAGGTCCAACGGTCAAATTTCTTCTATGGTTCTTGAAGTTCGTTTTAAATTCTTAAAAGTAGAAGTCACTTAGTTTCGTTGAGAAAACGGCAAATAATTCTTAAAAGTCAATATCATTTATATATATATATATTTTGAAAGGAATAAAACAATGAATATTTTATAAGAAAAATATTCTTGAAATAGGATGACAATGACCACTCGTCTCGTGTCCGGTTCGACACTTTTAACGTCTCTTTCTTGAAGTTGGGAAAGCGGGGTTGAGTTGTTATTGAGGTTTTTGTTGGTATTGATGGTTAGGGATTTTTTTAAAATGGTGCTTAAAGGAAGAATTTAAAGATTATATTATTGTTTATCGTATTGTTGTATTTATTGGTATTGGCCTTTGCGAATTAGAGGTCCAACGGTCAAATTTGTTCAAGGGTTCCTTAAGTTCTTAAAATTAGAACTTGAAGATTTTCTAGCAGATTTAGAATGTTTGATTTAGTTATTTATTGTCGTTGAGAAAACGGCAAATAGTTAATTCATAAAAGTGTATATCATTTATATACGTTTTTTAACGGAATATAACAATGAATATTTGAGAAGAAAAATATTCTTAAAATAGGGTGGCTGTTAGTAGGGGGGAGTTGTTATTGAGGTTCTTGTTTGGCTGTTATTGGTATTGATGGTTAGGAGTTTTTTTTTTAATGGTTTTTTAAAGGAAGAATTTAAGGATTATATTGTTGTTTATCGTATTGTTGTATTTATTGGCATTGGCCTTTGCGAATTAGAGGTCCAATGGTCAAATTTGTTCAATGGTTTCGCGAAGTTCGTCTATAGTTCTTAAAAGTAGGACTTGAAGATTTGCTAGTAGATTTGGAGTGTTTGATTTTGTCACTTATTATCGTTGAGAAAACGTCAAATAATTAATTCTTAAAAGTCAATATCATTTATATATATTTTTCACGGAATATAACGATGAATATTTGAGAAGAAAAATATTCTTAAAATAGGATGACAATGACCACTCGTCTCGTGTCCGGTTTGACATTTTAACGTCTCTTTCTTGGAGTTGGGAAAGCGGGGTTGAGTTGTTATTGAGGTTCTTGTTGGTATTGATGGTTAAGAGTTTTTTTTAATGGTGCCTAAAGGAAGAATTTGAAGATTATATTGTTGTTTATCGTATTGGTGTAGTTATTGGGATTGGCCTTTGCGAATTAGAGGTCCAACGGTCAAATTTGTTCAAAGGTTCCTTAAGTTCTTAATATTAGAACTTGAAGATTTTCTAGTAGATTTAGAATGCTTGATTTAGTCATTTATTATCGTTGAGAAAATGTCAAATAATTAATTCCTAAATGTTTATAACATTTATCTATATATTTTTAAGGAATATTTGAGAAGAAAAATATTCTTAAAATAGGATGAAAATGACCACTCGTCTCGTGTCCGGTTCGACATTTTAACGTCTCTCTTCACTCCAAAAAATGAATGCTCAAAAACGACGAAATTTTCCTTAATTTTGACGATCCGTTTACTGGCTGCTGCTCCGAGTTTTCGTTTCCTCAAAGTGAGGAAATTTTAATCGTCATTTTTATGAGGATTTAAACGTCGTCTAATCTAAAGAAATATTTCGTCATTTTGAGCATGTGAGTACAACAATGAGATTCAGTTTCCTCAAAATCAAGAAACAGAATCGTCAAATCACGATCGTAAAAGTGAGGATTCGCGTTTAATCAAAAGTCGCGTGATAGTTTGACGATACAATCTTCAAAATTAACGAAATGAGCTTGAGGATTCATGAATCGTCATAAATGAAAGTGTTATTTCTAAGAGTGTTGAAGTTGAGAAAGCGAGGTTGAGTTGTTATTGAGGTTCTTGTTTTGGCTGTTATTGGTATTGATGGTTAGGAGTTTTTTTTAATTGCGCTTAAAGGAAGAATTTAAGTATTATATTGTTGTTTATCGTATTGTTGTATTTATTTGTATTGGCCTAGCGAATCAGAGGTCCGACGGTCAAATTTCTTCTATGGTTCTTGAAGCCCGTCTTAAATTTTTAAAAGTAGAAGTCACTTATTATCGTTGAGGAAACGGCAAGTAATTTTTAAAAGTCAATATCATTTATATATGTTTTTTCACGGAATATAACAATGAATATTCGAGAAGAAAAATATTCTTAAAATAGGATGACAATGGCCCCTCGTCTCGTGTCCGGTTCGACACTTTTAACGTCTCTTTCTTGAAGTTGGGAAAGAGGGGTTGAGTTGTTATTGAGGTTCTTGTTGGTATTGATGGTTAGAAGTTTTTTTTTTTAATGGTGCTTAAAGGAAGAATTTAAAAAGATTATATTGTTGTTTATCGTATTGATGTAGTTATTGGCATTGGCCTTTGCGAATTAGAGGTCCAACGGTCAAATTTGTTCAATGGTTCTTAAAAGTAGGACTTGAACATTTTTGAGTAGATTTTGGAATGGAATGTTCGATTTAGTCACTTATTATCGTAGAGAAAACGGCAAATAATTAAAATTCTTAAGAGTTTTTTTTTTTTACGGAATGTAACAATAAATATTTGAGAAGAAAAATATTCTTAAAATAGGGTTTGCAATGGCCACTCGTCTAAATTCGTGTCCGGTTCAACACTTTTACGTCTCTCTTGAAGCTGAGAAAGAGTTGAGTTGTTATTGAGGTTCTTGTTAGGGATATTGATCGTTAGTTGTAATCTTTAAATTTTATATGCGAACCATTAAAATTACAACTAGAAGATTTATTAGATTCTGAATGTTTGAAAAAAATTCAAAAAGATGAACTTTTAATTTAATGAAACTCTTTTAAAAAGCATTCTACACTAGTCTAATCTTTCTAATAAAAGTATACACAAAGAGGCAAATCCAAAATCAATCAGAATCCAATAAAGAAAAGGTATTTTAAGGAAACGTACTCAAATTTAATTGCGGCTAAGTACCCGATTTATACTAATCCCCGCATTGTTCCGTTACCTTTTACACTTAGCTAAGCAAGTGAAACACAAGTGTAACCAACTGGGTAGGCAAAATAAAGTGAGAGAAAGCAATTTTTAGTACATCTCTTGAAAAGCATTTAAATTAATGGGGCGAAATTGTTTTTTTAATTGTTTACAATTTAAAAACACTTTAAAGCAGTTATTGTATTAAATTAATTTTTTAAGTAACTGTGTTTTCTTCATGGAACAAAAATACAAGCTCAGTTGTCAAGAGAAAATTGATACTTTCACTATCAAACAAAATATTTAGCAAAGCAACTGTTGTTTTTTAATTTTAAAATGAATTCTTAGAACTCTCTCTTTCTTCTCTTCGTTTCCAATATTTTACGCGAATCTATGTAAAATTATGTGCATGAAATTGTGCAGTAGATTAAATATTGACTCGTTTAAATCAAATAGTAAAAGCATTGCTTGAATTTGAAATTCGTATGAAAAAAATATGACATGTCCGGCATGAAAGAGCTTTGTTGGACATGACGTTTCACCTCAAAGAGCTGTGCCAGGAAGTTTTATTACTTGAACTTGTGTCTTCATGGTGTAACCGCGGGAAACTTCAGAGGATTTAATTATTTTGTGGGGTTCCCATATTTGTACTATTCTGACCAAAGCCCGAGCACAATTTAAAATCGAAGGTTAATTGTTGAATTAAGTAAGTTGTTACTTTTCATATTAAGTAACTTTAACTAGTTACCTTTCATATTAAGTAACTTTATTTACTTTACATAATAAGTCACTGTAACAGTTACTTTTTAAAAGTAACTTTAAATAGTTAATTTTCATATTAAGTCGCTTTTACTTGTTACTTTTCATATTAAGTCTCTTTAACTAGTTGCTTTTCATATAAAGTCCCTTTAACTGAGTTATTTTTTAAAAATAACTTTCCAATCTCTGTTTCTTTACTTCTTATACTTAAATGTTAGATACAATTTTGCCGAAATTACTTTACTTTTCCCTGAATACAGCTTTGTTCATCCTGTTGAGTCCCCTGCGTCTAATTTAAACACAAATGTACTCTCGTGTTTAAGCAAAAGAGAAAAACACCATTATGGGTTTTTACTTCCCATTTCATTAATAGCACACTTTTTGTATACTTAATAGTAAACATGCTTAGATTTCTCTTATGGGATTTCGAGTAATTTGCGATTGAAGTATTGCCAACGATAAAAAAAAAAGATGTAGCATTTGTAAACCATAGATTATTTTCTGATGTTCTACTTATGTAATTCTTACTATGTAATGCAACATATTGCTTATCATCAAGTGACATTTTTAATTCTTGTTTATTATGGAAAACGACTGTTCTTTTTTTTTCTTTGAAAAAATAAGTATAAGGCATTCTCGTTAGAATTTACACCTCAAATCATTCTCTTTCATTCCCTCATTTCATTATCTTCTTCTACAAAAGAAAAAAGGAATAAGACATTCTCGTTATATTTTACACCTTAAAATCATTCTCTTTCATTTTCTTCTTTTACAAGAGGAAATAGGAATAAGACATTCTCGATATATTTTGCACCTTAAAATCATTCTGTTTCATTTTCTTCTTTTACAAAAGGAAATTAGGAATAAGACATTCTCGTTATATTTTACACCTTAAAATCATTCTCTTTCATTTTCTTCTTCTACAAAAAAAAAATAGGAATAAGACATTCTCGTTATATTTTACACCACAAATCATTCACATGTACATAAAGCAAGGATTTTAATAAACCTTCTGCAATGAAAAATATTTGTATTCTATGAATGTATTAAAAACACAACTACGTTTTGCATTTTCTAGCAGTATTCAATACAAATTGTGTTCAAAAGATTAAATGATAACAACATTTAAGAACAATATTTCATAAAAGAAAAACTTTTTTTAAGTATCTACTCTACATTTGGATTTCTACAATATTAAAAATAAGTTTTGAAACCATCAGTTTATTTTTTTTAAATCTCTGAGTATGATGCACAATCACAATTTACAAAACAAACAAAAAACTTTTACCTTTTCGTCATTTTCCACTAAAAACCATCTGCACATTCGTAAAAACAAAATACACAAACTTTCCAAAAAATTTAAAAAGATATATTTATAACTCTATGAATGTATCAAAACACGACCACGTTTTGCACTGACTTGCAACATTCAATAAAAACGGTGTACAAAAGATTAAATATTTAATAAAAGAAAAACTTTATTTTTTTTTCGGATTAGATGCCTATCAACTGCAGAAAAAAAAACTTTCAACCTTTCAGATTGGCTTTAACAGGCGTAAGATTATTTGTCAGCAAGCCCAGTCACCCAAAAACGCATTAAATGTTTTGTTCCCATGCTAGATTTTTTTTTTTTGTCTTTTGCTCGAGGTTTTTATTAGCGAGAGATCAGATGCGCCATAAATCAAATGGTCGCTGACAGCCCGGTCATTAATAGTGACATACGCAATTTTTTATATCACTCATTGCTTTTTTTGGGGCTATTTATTTCTAAATTATATTTTTTTGTCTTAAACAACAAAAGACATCAAAGAATAATAAGATGTTTCCTTTTCGCTAGGTCGTAAAGTTTTGTAAAAGGTTCTGTTGTTTAACTGTTTTTGAAATAATAATTATTAACAATAAATTCAACTGTTTTGGATCAATTGTTTAGATCGTTTAAAGTTTTTTTTTATCTGATTTGTTATCTGATTTGTTATTTTTATTTATAAAAATTCTTTTAAAACGTTTAGTATTCCTATTTTAATCCTAAATCTAACATTTAAGGTAACTTCTAAAACTAATGGAATTACAATCAATTAATGCTGAAAATATTTTAAGATAAGAACCTGTATTTTTATCCTATTTCATCATATTTCAAAGTCATTACTATCTTTTCAAATCTATTTGAAGGATCAAAATTATTTTCTTTTCGTAAAATAAAAAGAACTTAGATTCTTCAAAGAGACTGAAAAAAGTAGTAATATTCTGAAATATGATATGGTAGTTTTAAAAACAAGAGTTCTTATCTCAAAATATTTTAGTCACAAATTTATTATATAACTTTTTATTTCTAACCCATTCAGTTCCAAACTTTTTATTCTAAAAATATAAAATTTGTGAAATTGACTCAAAATGCAGAATGAAATGGAAAAAAAACAAGGGGAAAGATCTTAATTAAAAAGCAAGGATGAAAATTCGGAATAATAATTTCTGAATAAATTATAAAAAAATTTCAAAACTTTATTTGTTAAAAATAGTTAAAATTCAAATTTTTAAGCACTTAAAAATAAAAGCATGAAGAATTAAGGGGGCTAATTTATTTAATAAACTATTTCAGAATAAATTTTATTTTACCATGTTTTTCATATTTTGATTTAACTAATGCAAACATTATTTTCTTCTTCAAAACACAAGATTATTTAACGATGCAGAAAGAAAATATAACTTTATAGAAAAATGCATGGAGAATTTAACAAAATTTATTTGAAACAAGTGCAAATTAAATTAGTGTGATAAAAAAAATCGCAATCTGAAGATTCCAAATGAAATCATGGGGAGTGAAAGGATAAACGATACATATTTAAAGAGCCGTTCGGAAAACACATCTCAACCTTTTTAAAAACAAAAACGAAACATATGTTCCTTAGTAAGAGCTAAAGTATTAATTGAAGATCTGGTGTAAAAACTTATGTTCTGAGAGGATATTGTTATAAAAAGTTATCCACATTTATCTTTACAGGGGATAAGAAAAATTAGATATTAAATGTCAGCCCTGGGAAAATATTTGTCAATGGATACTTTTTATCGAGGGATTTATCACTTAGAGATAAACATTTTGCAGTAACAACAATGTATTTTTTACAGCTTTATTAGATTAAACATTCGGGTTTTATTTTTCAGAATTGTTTAACTTGTTAAACAAAAAAATGTTTGTCAAATATAAAACAACGATATTTTTAACAGTAATGTCAATTAGAGTTCTTTACCATTTAATATCTCTCAATACTATTCACAACAAATTTCGTAAACTTCAAATTAAGACTTTTGCTTGTCAAATATAATGCTTTGATTTAAGCTTTTTTTTCCAAATTAATGAAACAGTTATACACAGATTTGTGTTTCAGAAGCTCATCAAAATCTTAAAATAAGATTATTTTTAGGTGGCAAATTTTCTTTCGTCATCGTTTCTAGGTTATGTCTGGACTTTGGCTAATGTATGTGCTTTGTAAAAAGTCTATGACAAATATACAGAGGCTAATGCTCTTCTAATATATTACGTACATTGTAATGCTAACTTAATACTAGTTTGTATCAAGTCGTTTTACTCGAAGTCAATGTTATCATTTACAACTATTTGAAATTTCAGCGATTGAAATGCCGTTCCATTTCTAATTACTGCCAGATTACAAATAAGATGTATTAAATCGTGATGTTTTTTTTTTAAGTGAGTGGGTTTTGGAATATAAACAAAAGATGATTTATTGCTTACACAGGAAAAAAATCTTTTTGTGCTGATAAGTATGTAAAGTACCATAACCGCGGAAATTTGTTTTGCTAAAAAAAATTATAAACTTTTTTATTAAATTTATGGATAGTTTGGGAAACAAAATCTTTACATACAAAATAAAAACATATAAAAGATGAAAATCTTTTCCTATAATAAAAAAATGGATTTGTTTATAAAAGTTGGTGACTGAATAAATATTATTGGTAAGAATAAAACAGATTTAACTGATAAGGAAAATAAAGTATTTAACAGGCTAACATAATTTTATATTGTTTTTTGTATCAGTGTTATTAAAAATTGCTCTCCGATTAACATTCCTGTTTTCTTTGATTTCTACGCATTTCTTATATTTTTACCTGTTTTTTTAAAGAAAACATACGTTTAAGGCCCAGAAACAGGCTTAAATTCTACAACCGAAATTGCAAATAGTTAAAATATGAGGGATTATATGAGGTGAAGCTTTTAAATATTGAAAGGTAAATTCAAATTTTCTTTTATCATATGCATAAAACTATTTTTAAAAAATTTCAATTAAGATATTCTCCCATTATAATCTTTTAAAAACCCTGTTATGTAAACTTAATATTCCAAACAATATGCACCTTTGTAAAAAAAAAAATTAAAATTAGCAAATATTCGAGATAAAAAGATCTGCGTAAAAAGAATTTTACATTTTACAAGACACAATAATATTGATTTATGCACTTTAATATTTTGTTGGTTATTCCCTCAATATTTCCACAAAATAAATCGAGAGAAAAATATAAAAAAAATTATTTTCAGTTATAAATTATTTTTCGTCACAAAATTCCACTGATTGTTTTTAGTTTACGCTGATAGTGGCATAACTCTTTAGTACCTTTTAGCGTGATTTAGTATCATAACAATATTTTAATAAAAATCTCCATAATATTTACATCTTAAAGTAAAAACTATTTGTATGCCTATAAAAAAATAGGAAATTTATTTTAAAATAATACAACTTTGGTAAAAAGAATTTTATTTTTAAACCAAATTTTAAACGTCATTTTTAAAAAACACATACGTTGAAACAATTTTTTCCGTAAAAAAGTCCAAAACCAAAATAAATAAAAAAAATAGAAAAAAATCTTCCAATTAGTTCCAATCTCGATTTCTATCGCAGCATTTTGAACGCTCGAATTCGCTTGAAAATGATATTTTCTTTCTTTCAAGATAAAATTAAATTGGTCTCGATTCATGAAATCTAAACCAATACTTTCTCTCAAAGAAAAACAAAATTAATGAAGCTATATTTTTGTTTTAATAATTGTTACACAATTTTTTTCCTTTCAAATTAATTTTATCTTGTAAGAATAATTATTTTGATTAATTAAATAAACAGAAAATGACAATATCATTCATTCTCTGTTCAATGTTTTTTATTGTTGTTTATGATGAAAATTTAACATTATACATATCTTAACATTTTCATTCAAACTTGAATCAAGTAGTATTTTTGTAATCAATTGGAATAGTTCTCTGCTAAACGCTGTTATCATAAAAACGAATAATTATCATTAGCCTGCTTCCTAGCATATTAATGAAAATGATTTTGTATTTAAATTAGCAAAAAAATATGCATTTAAAAGTAAAACCAGCTCTTAAATTGTTTGAATAATTGGTTGTGAAGATTTTTTTACTTATAATTTCTTAACATGAAATGTAATGAAAGCATAGCGAGGAGGCTGAAACTTGAATTGATGTTTTTCATACGTTTGTAGAGTTCTAATTCTATAAAAATAATGTTTGAACATTGGCTCGTCTGCCTGTCTGAACCCCCACTATAGCTCTAACTGAAAAAGCCACACACTCTTAGAACAAAAGAGTGAATTCCACTCCAGTAGGAGAAGTGCATTTTCGACACTGGAAAGGAGTGAATATTATGTCAGACTGATTTAAAATCACTCGTTTGGAGTGTTCCTGTTGGAGGTTTAAACACAAAGGATCCACTCCAAAAGGAGAAGTGCATTTTCCAGACTGGATAAGTGAAAATCAATCAGACTGAGTGAAAATCACTCGTTCGTTTTAAGAGTGCAGGCTTTAAATTTGGTACCCAATTATTTAGTTTTATCAGACGTCATAACAAGATTTTCTAGAAAATCGGAGCAGGTAAACGTGCTGGTTGTTTTTTTTTTCGATTTAAGTGTATTGCTGAGAACCGAAAAAGGTACAGACCTTAAATTTAATGCACTAGATCCCAGTACCTGCCGAACTTCATAATAAGATTTTTGAAAAATCGTGCATGCGCAAACGGTAGCTGATATAGAGCTTTTTGTATTTTAATGTTAATGAAATTATCTTATAAGATATATAACATAATTTTAAAGTGTATTGAGTGGTAACTAAAAGTGTTATACACTTTAGTGTTATTTTAGTGTTATACACTTTAGTGTTATACCCTTTACTGTTATACCCTTTACTGTTATACACTTTAGTGTTATACACTTTAGTGTTATACACTTTAGTGTTATTTTAGTGTTATACACTTTAGTGTTGTTTTAGTGTTATACTGCACTTTCTTTTTTTTATCAAAATAAAACTTTTTTTTCTTATAAACCTTTAGTAGTAAACTTTTTAACAAGTTAAAGTCCAATTTACTTTGGTTTGGACTAAAACAGCTCTATGACCGAGGTTAACTTCAAATGTAACTTTTCAAGTGAACTACTTCAAACGAAAATCTTCTTTTTTTGCACTTGCGCTTCAAACTAACGTTTCCACATTATTTTTTTTAACATTGACTTTACAAATGATTTTTGATTTGAATAAAGGATATATTTTACTCGGGATTATAAAAAAAACATGTGTATGCTTTTCTTTAACATCCCTAAAATAACATCTTCTTTGAGAGCACTTGGTAAGCTGGATTCAATACGCATCCACGTTTTGTGCGTGCGAGGAATAAATTTTGGGTTTCATTTTTTCATTGAAAATGAAAAGTTGAATCACGTTGAATAACCGAAAGACGATAGTCAACGAAAATATTCTCCCGGTTTAGGTTATATAGTTGCATAAAAAGTAGATTTTAAGATTGGTGGACGCGTATAAAATCTTGCGATATTTTTATGTAAAAATTGGTTAAAATGTTTTTTACTCGGAAAATTTCAAGTTCTCTGTATACAAAAAAAAATTAGAAGGAAAATTCGTAATCAGCATCATGCACACTCTTAAAACAAAAGAGTGAAATCCACTCCTATAGGAGAAGTGTATTTTCCTCACTGGAAAAGGAGTGAAATTAACTCCTAAATCGCTCGAAATTAATTCGCTCGCTCCTAATCGCCTTAAAATCGCTCGTTTGTTGTTAAGATTGTTGGAGTTTTAACAAAACAAAGGAGTGAAATCCACTCCTATATGAGAAGTGCATTTTCGACACCGAAAGGAGGGAAAATTAACTCGGACCGAGACAAATCGCTGGTTTGATTTAAGAGTGTAATTTACATTTAAAGCTATATGCTCAAATTATGAAATAAAATTTTCCTGTTTAAAAAGCTTTCTTGAAGAGGTGATTGGTATTTTTAAAGCATATTAACGACGGCAAGAAAATTGACCTTTGCTAAAATTAGATTTTCCGCTGTTTATGTGAATAAATCTAAAACAAATGAACACCATGTCCAGAACAATTTATGTGTCACAAATTAAGTTACGTGAAAAACACATTAAAAGAAACTTAAATTTAACCTTTTCATTCCAAAATGAAGGTTTTGTTAGGAGTATTCACAAAATCGTAGTGAATGAAGTGATTTTGTGGTATCAATCGTTTGGTCTATTTTACAAACTTATGCTTATTCCATCATGTGTTCAATTTGCATTTTTAATGTATGAAGCATTACCTCGAATTCGAAAAGTTGCATGATCAACAATTGCATCTTACAAAAAAATTGCATCAATGTACTCGATCCCGCCATAAAAAAAATGGTTCTTCATTCATATATATAACACTTCAATTATTCTCTTTTTTTATCCTTACCGTCCCTTTTTTTCAAACCTTTGCCATTTATTCTTTTATTTTAAAACACTAAAAAAACGATTTATTTTCATTTAGAAAAGTGAAAAAACAATCCCAAGGGAGACAACATACCTACAATACAAAAACGCATTTTACTCCTTTAAAAAAAAAACTTTTTTTTCAACAAACGACCTCTCTTACTCCAAAGATGGATTAATCCCATGATATCAGAGATAGGGGGTCACTAACAAGACGAGAATGTAACCCCCTTCCCTTTATAGTTACCGAGCACAATACATCCAATCAGGATAAGTGTTTCCTCGTGTCAGTGAAGGAGGTAAGAGTGGGATGAAGAGAGGGTTGGCGTGAAGAAAAGTGAAGCAATCCTTGAAAGTGGCCAAATGTGTGTTGCATTAGCCTCTTAAGACCCGAGCACAATCCTTCAGGTTTATCTGAATTTAAACAAACTTTTCATACAAATATATGCCAAAAAGTATGTTTTTCCAAAGAAATTTTTTAAAAAATGTATGTTTAAGAGTTACTTAGGGACACGCCTTAAACTCTAAAAATTCACATTTTTCGTGTTATAAATGCAAAAAAAAAAAAATAGGCCGTATCACTCATTTGTAGTTAACAGACTATTTTAATATTGTTTTTTCGCAAAATGCCTTTAAAATTAACAACAAAAATAACTCTTCAAAAAGTTTGAAAAATTTTTTTAAAAAAAGTTACATATTTTTTGAGAACTTGAATATCGTATTGACCATTGTTCAACTTCATTTTTTTTTATAGAAATAAATGACTGATACTTATAACCAAAGGCTGGAAACAGATATTTGGTTCTTCTTCTATCAGACCAAGTCAATTTCGGAACTAATTAGGTGTTAATAGTTTGTAGGGAGGTTTTAAGTAATGTCCCCAAGAGGCCGCAAGAGTTTATTTCCAAAAAAACTTTGATCGCATTTTATGTATTTTTTTTCAAACAATTATATACTTGAAAATGTATTTTTTAAGTAGTTTTGATGCACATTTGCTGAGATTCGCTTCTATTGAATGGATGTTTTGAGCAGTAAAAATACAATTTTTTTGTGTCCTATTAATAAATAAACACGCTCTGTCAATTTTCCGTGACTAATAATCCATTCTAATTCTTGTTTTAATCAAAAATGTTTTGTAAAAAGTTTTTGTAAGCGCTGAATTTATATAAGTTAGATAAATTTCAACTTAATATATTACTTTACTTTATTCTAAGTTTTTTGACAAGATCTTCGAAATCAGCTTGACTCTCGGGTGGACCGAAAATAACTGGTACAAAAAAAGTCTCAAGTACAAACTTCTAATACGGCTCAAAAGTTGCGTATTGTCATGCTGTTACTGTAAAAAAAAATATCCGATTAATATTAAGTGCTCAGAGCGATTGAAGTTTGAAAAAAAAATGCCAAAAATCATCTCAATTTAATTTTACCGCCAGAATATACTGATTACTTTTCGTTCTTCAAAAAGGAAAATATATCGTTCAGTTATATATCTTTTTCATAAAAAAAAATGTATATATAATTGTTTGTGCGACTTGTGGTTCGTTCTGTGAAAGTAAGTGACGGGCAGACGGACGGACTTAAAGTTTATAATACTTTCTACTTTTTACGTTATAAACGCACTGTAAACGCTAAAAAAGGAAGTTAGACAACTACCAGAAAATTTTAAACTGCAGTACAATATATGAAATAATATTAAAGGGGTCTAATAATAAAAAAGCACCTAACAATTCCAACAATTTAAGAGGCTTTTATCGAAAAGTACAATTCATTTGTGATGCTAATTTAAATTAAGATCTCTTGTACGGTTTTCGTACTATATTTAAATTAGTCAATACAGCACGATAAAAAAAAAGTTAGTTGCATATTTTTGACATAGTACCAACAAAATCAGTGGCAATGTTATTTAAACCGGAAACCTCCATTTATTTATTTTTTGAGTTTTTGATAAATTAATTTTTAAAATGCGAATTCTATGTGGTTTTTCAATTGTAAAAATATCTAAATTCATATAATTTTTAAAAATTGTCATCAGAGAAGTAAAGGTTTTAATTTTTATTGTTATTTATTGATTTTATTATGTGAACGGTATTTCCTAAGTAACTCAAAAATATATGCATTAAAATAACTCGCCAAGGTTCTGTTTATCGCTGTTTTGGGCCGATTATGCCAGCGATCAAAGTCTTCACATGGAAACCAGGTTTTTTGACCCAGCAGCGTCAACCACCTCTCTATCCTCCATGTCAGTCCTGGTCTGCCTCCAATTTGACAAGAATCTTCGGGTTCTTGGCGCTCTAAATGGATGGGCCACATCAAAACTTTGAAAAGGAAAGAGTTTAAAACTGGACACCTTTAGTTGAACTTCGGATTTGTTCGTAGGTGCCATTCTTATTAATTTCCCCCGTAAAAAGAATTTCGTAGGCGTAGAATGAAAATTTATGTCGGTTTCTGTGATTTTATAAGATTGGTTTGAACAGTAGAAATGCATTGGTATACGCAGCTCAAGTAGTGTATGTGGAGGTTTTTTGTATTGAATATGTTTGTAAACTAGGGGTATAAAAACGACTTTCAATCACTACGCAATTGATCAATTATTTTTTAAGTAATTATAAAAGGTTGGTTGGTAGACATATATTTTCAGGCTTGTGTGCTTGGTCGCAAGGACCCGCTTATAAACCATCGTCAATTAGGACAACACAAGACACACACAAACACATATGACAGATGTTTGTAAAAGGTAATTTTAATAGCATTAAAACCTAAAATGTTCAAACGCAGCTACCATTTGCGCAGTTTTAATTTTCTCATGAACTTATTAAAACGTCTAACAGGTGGAAGAAACTCGTGTACCTACCAAATTTGAAAACCATAGCTTTTTTATTTCGAGTTGTTTAGAAGTTACAGATAAACGGACCAATATTCGAAAAAACCACTTATTTTAGAATCAGCATCCTCCCAAAAATGTTAGAATGGACAAAATCTTCATTTTCTATTTTCGATTCTATCGGAATATTTTCATAATCTTATATTTCATATTAACCAAACATAGATTCCAGTAACTTGTCAAACATCTGTTAAGCGTTGGTTTTGGGCCTATTATGCTATCGATCAACGGCTTCGCTTTTCATCCTGCTTTTTACAACAGCATCTCGTCTCTATCCTCCATGTCAGTCCTGGTCTTCCTCCAATTTGACAAGAATCTTCGAGTTCTTGGCGCTCTAAACGGATGGGCGCCATCAAAACTTTGAAAGGAAGGAGTTTAAAACCGCCCACCTTCTCCTGTTGAACTTTGGATTCGTTCGGAGGCGCCATTCTTATTAATTTCAACCGTAAAAAGAATTTCGTTGGCGTAGAATGAAAATTTATGTCGGTTTCTGTGATTTTATAAGATTGGTCTGTTGAACAGTAGAAATGCATTGGTACGTAGCTTAAGTAGTGTTTGTGGAGGTTTTTTTTTTTGCATTGAATATGTTTGTAAACTGGAGCGTATAAAAACGACTTTCAATCACCACTCAATTATTCAATTAATTTTCAAAGTAATTTTAATATCATTAAAACCTAAAATGTTCAAACGCAGCTACTATTTGCGCAGGTTCAATTTTCTCATGAAGACGTCTAACAGGTAGAAGGGTGAGGGGTTGATAGATACATATTCCGGCTTGTGTGCTTGATCAGAGACCCGCTTATAAGCCTTCGTCAAGTAAGACAAACACAGAAAGAATTTTTTCTAACAAATAGAAGAAACTCGTGTGCCTACCAAATCTGAAGTCCACAGCTTTTTTTAGTTCGAGTTGTGGAGAAGTGTTACCTAATAGGTAGATAATTAGATAGACGGACCAATATTCGCAAACCACTTGTTTTAGAATCAGTATCCTCCAAAAAATGTTAGAAAGAACAAAATCTTCATTTCCTATTTTCGATCACATCGAAATATTTTCAGAACCTTATATTTCATATTAGGTAATTAAAACCAAACATAGATTCCTGTAACTCGCCAAGCATTTGCTTAGCGTTGGTTTTGGGCCTATTATGCCAGCGATCAATGGCTTCGCTTTTCAACCTGCTTTTTAGACCAAACAGCATCACGTCTCTAAATGTCAGTCCTGGTCTGCCTCCAATTTGACAAGAATCTTCGAGGTTCGCGGAGCTCTAAACGGATGGACCCATCAAAACTTTGAAAGGAAGGAGTTTAAAACCGCCCACTTTTCTCCTGTTGAACTTTGGATTTGTTCGGAAGTGCCATTCTTATTAATTTTCTCCAGAGGAGGAATTTTGTTAGTGCAGAATGAAAATTTATGTATTTTCTGTGACGTCATTTTATAAGATTGGTTTGTTGAAAAGTAGAAAGGAATTGGCAAACAGCTTAAGCGATTAACAGCAAACCTAAACTATATTGTTTCCTAAAATATGTATAACCGAAATATAATATTCATTTTAAAGTACTATATATGCTCTGGAAGAGTTGCATTTTGGAAAAATATATACACACTCTCAGAAATAACACTTTCATTTTTGACGATTCATGAATCCTCAAGCCTTATTTCGTTAATTTTGAGGATTGTTTCGTCAAACTATCACGTGACTTTTGAGTAAACGCGAATCCTCATTTTTACGATCGTGGTTTGACGATTCTGTATCTAGATTTTGAGTAAACTGAATCTCATTGTTGTACTCACATGCTCAAAAATGACGAAATATTTCTTTAGATTATACGACATTCAAATCCTCATAAAAATGACGATTCAAATTTT
Source organism: Hylyphantes graminicola (assembly GCA_023701765.1). Lineage (NCBI taxonomy): Eukaryota > Metazoa > Arthropoda > Arachnida > Araneae > Linyphiidae > Hylyphantes > Hylyphantes graminicola. Next base: position 3,168,528 of record CM043117.1, on the reverse strand, counting down.
CTCACTTTGTGGAAACTAAAACTCGGAGCATTTGCCAGTTAAGGAATCGTCAAAATTAAGGAAAATTTCGTCGTTTTTGAGCATTCATTTTTTAAAGTGCATGCTTCTTTTTCAACACAATTTATGTGCTAACCTTGCACTCAATTCACTATTATTTGGTCGCAATACGATTTGGTATTGTTTCAATGCAACCTGCTTTTGTGAAAAATTTTAGCTTACTTTTGGGGAAAAATGTAGCAACTAGTAACTTTTTGTGAAATCTACAATTTATTTTTGCATTGTCAGTCAAATCAATGTTTTTTAGTGCAAACAAACATTAAATCCCTTGAAACACTTATGAAGAGCACACGGGAAGAACCGATTGATTTCGTACAAGGCTTTCCTTAATAGCCTCTTTGGGGATGATAGCGAGAAATCGCTCAAACTGGTGTAAAGAAGCCAGTTACTCGCTTTATTTATCTTTCGCGGCAACCCTAATTCACGCCAGAGTCGAGTGGAACGAGTCACATGTTTGTACCGCAAATGAAGAACCATAAGAAAAACTGATTTCCGGTCGCCAATGTCCGCCAAGCAGAGACAATTACGGAAAGACTCTAAAGAAATCAATCGGTTCTTCCAGTGTACTCTTCATATATGTATGTTTATAAATCTAAAAAATTTACTCGATTTTATAAGAACTGTTTTGAACTTATTTATATATGATCTCCACACCACTGCTTTTCAAACCTTTCGCCAGACCGACCGGAAATGTTTTGAAGTAGAGTTGAGAAGAGGATGGAAATGATTGGCGCGAAATAAAATGAAGCCTTTAGAAAGTCGCCAAGTAACCCTGGTAAGCCCAAAACAAACCGCTAACTTAATGTTGGCTCAATGTAAATCGCATCATTTTAATCATTATAAATTGTTGATTAAAAATATAAAAATGACTGTTTGGGCAGCTATACACTCTTAAAACAAAAGAGTGAATTCCACTCCAGTTGGAGAAGTGCATTTTCGACACTGGAAAGGAGTGAATATTATCTCAGACTGAGTTAAAATCACTCGTTTGGAGTGATCCTGTCGGAGGTTTAACACACAAAGGATCCACTCCAAAAGGAGAAGTGCATTTTCCAGACTGGAGGAGTGAAAATCAATCAGACTGAGCTAAAATCGCTCGTTCGTTTTAAGAGTGTAGGTAGTACCAAAATATATTGAATTTACACAGGTTGTTAGCAGTTCCCTTCATTATTAAGAAAAATGCGTTGTAATTGAGTACCGATAATAACTGCCGACCTATAAACGACCCGTGCAAGCAAAACTGCCCAATGAATAATACCCTTGATACTCTTGTAGAGGGAGTGCATGTTAAATATTTTCCAAAGTGCTGGCGCCACATACGATGTCGCCCTTAAAATATGCCTTGGGTGCCTACTCAGATATCGGTTTGTCACATGACTGTACACTCTTAAAACAAAAAGAGTGAAATCCCCTCCTACAGGAGAAGTGCATTTTCGACACTGGAAAGGATTGAAATTAACTCCTAACTCGCTCGTAATCGCCCTAGATCGCTTCTTAAGCGCCTTAAAATCGCTCGTTTGTTGTTAAGATTGTTAGAGTTTAGCAAAACAAAAGAGTGAAATCCACTCATGTAGGGGAAGTGCATTTTCGGCACCGAAAGGAGTGAAAATTAACAACCGCTCGTTTGTTTCAAGAGTGTAGTTCTAAATTTCGAGTCGTTTTGCCCCTTCTTGATTAGTAAGTTTCTCAATTTTTGATGCATTTGATATATTCATTAAAGCTACAGACCACTCCGAATAGCGAGCATTATTTTATAACCACCCTGTATTTCAAGTTGGTAGCCATTCCCTTCACGGGTAAGAAACAGGGCACCAATTATGGTTTTTATTAGAGTCAGAAATCGCCAATTCTATGTAATAAGCCCACGCCAACTCCAATGTACAATAGCGCCAAATAGTTCGCCGAGTACGTTTGTTTGGGCTTACTAGAATGCGATCAATTGCTTCACGTGGCGACCCAGTTTTTGTATTAATTTTCATCCAGCACCATCTCTACCCTCTTCTTACCTCCATGAGTATGGGATCAAAAATCTGAAAAGTATTAGACGACGCGGGGGGTTGCTATGCGGTTTCTGCAGGTGGAGTTGGCAGGTCGTTTAGATTCCTGGAGAGAAAAAAGGATTTTATCCCGGATGAGTTTGAAAGACTTCAGGAAAACTGGAATCCGAAGAGAGTTGGTGGATAAGTCGCGGAAAAGTTTTTCGGGATGTCTGAGGATGTATGTTCCACTTCTTTTATATGGTAGTTGATCGGATTGTTACATTTTTCGTCGATCAGAAAGTCTTGGCGTAGTTAGTTTTAGCTTCCGCACTAAGCTTATTGAGTAAAAAGTGGAAGGTTTTATAATCGTTCAGTCTGTCTGTCCGACACCAACTTACATACCCGATACTACAAATACTACATGCAAGTGTGATACGAAAAAAATATTCAGCTCATCGAAATTAAAGGACATTGATCATCTCGGAAGGAATTCGAATTCAAAGAACTTCAATAAGCAACATTTCATGCTCATTTAAAGAGCATACACTCTTAAAACAAACGAGTGAAATCCACTCCAGTTGGAGAAGTGCATTTTCGACACTAAAGGAATGAATATTAAATCAGACTGAGTTAAAATCACTCGTTTGGAGTGATCCTGTCGGAGTTTTAACACACAAAGGATCCGCTCCAAGAGGAGAAGTGCATTTCCAGACTGGAGGAGTGAAAATTACTCAGACTGAGTTAAAATCGCTCGTTCGTTTTAAGAGTGTAGAGGGGAAAAAATGGAAGGTATTATAACCGTTCAGGCTGTCCGTCGCACACTTTCATTGTACAAATTACAAATGCTAAATGTAAGTGTGATAGGTCAAAAAATTCAGCGCATCGAAATTAGAAGACATTGAAAATCTCAGGGGGAAAAAAGAATTCGAAGTGCTTCAATTTTTTAAAAAGAAACTACAAAATGCTCATTTAAAAAGCTTAAGAAGCCATTTTTAATTTAATTATGATCAGAAACATGATTATGCCAAATGACATCACCGGGACTGAAGGGGTTAAATTTCTTCGAGACGCAAAATCAATCTTTTATGAGAACAAAAACGACAACAAAACAAACACCGATGTACAGTTATTTGATTCTCATCTGTGTTTGGGGAACAATTTTACAAAAACACACAAATTCCTTTTAAAAAGGGTCCATACATCGGAACATTACGCGGGCCATTTGAACAACATTAATCTGTATCATTCGAACCAAACATAACAGAATCGTGTTCGCCAAAAAAAAAAAAAGCACCGATGAGTTCCACTAAAGTGACGACACCACTTTGCTGAGTTGTATGCGTTGTACCCCCCCCCCCCCCCCACTAATGGGAATTCTTTGAAAGCGATTTACACTCCGAACATACCCCTCCCCACAAAGCAACAAAGCAGTTACCACCATAGGAATGGAATTGCTTGTTTCTTTTACGGAATGGGTATTCTTCTGCATTGTTCATTTTTCATATGCTCATAAAAATGGCAGTGCAGGTTCCTTCTATTTCGGAATGGTCTGAGCATGAAAGACGAAAGACGTTATTGAGAGATTCCCTGTCTTTAAAAATTGAATAACTCATTTTTTTCCTGAACAGAATATTTTGTCCCTCGCCCGCGATTCAAAATTACAAAGTCCGTCATACATAGCCCTCGTATGTAGCTCTACTAAGAATTATTCAACAACAACAAAAATAAACTGAATATGTCTAATGGGCTTTAAACTCAGGTTTTCCTTTGCTTATATTAACTCCTTAAGGGGGGAATGGGCTCGCTGGAGCGGGTCTCCAATGAGAAGTTCATCATTGTTGATCCACGGAGAAAAAAAATTCTGTCTCCTTTCTCCGACTGTATTGAATATTTTTTTTTTTACAAATGGATTTTTTATATGATAAATGTAGCTGACTTTCAGTTCCCAACAATACCACTTTTTTTAATTGGCTTTAAAAAAATTTACAATTTTGAATAAATTATTTCAACAAAAGTATTCGAAGCAATTTCAAAAAGTAGGATTATATAGCTGTAAGTAATCTACATTTATAATTTAAAATAAACCGTTTGTAAAAATATTCAATACAGCTGAAGAAATGTAGCAGAAAAATATTTTTTTTCCCTTTGGATTAACATTGAGGCACTTGAGTATGGAGACCCGAGGTCCAGAGTGCCCATTCCCCCTTAACGACGATTGGCAGGAACATTTAACCCGCAAAAATGAGCTTTCTGCTTATGTTTATCTGAATAAACAAAAATACACGACAAATGAATACCACAGCTCTGAACAATTTATGTGGTACACATTCAGTTACACAGAAAACATATTTTAAAAACTTAAAAGTTGACGTTTTTATTCTGAACAAAATACACGACAAATGAATACCACAGCTCTGAACAATTTATGTAGTACACATTCTGTTACACAGAAAACATATTTTAACAACTTAAAAGTTGACGTTTTTATTCTGAACAAAATACACGACAAATGAATACCACAGCTCTGAACAATTTATGTGGTACACATTCAGTTACACAGAAAACATATTTTTAAAACTTAAAAGTTGACGTTTTTATTCTGAACAAAATACACGACAAATGAATACCACAGCTCTGAACAATTTATGTGGTAACATTCAGTTACACAGAAAACATATATTTTAAAAACTTAAAAGTTGACGTTTTTATTCTGAAATGTAGGTGTTAAGGGGGAATAGGCACGCTGGACCGCTGGACCGCGGGTCTCCAAAATTACGTGCCTCAGTGTTAATCGAATGAGAAAACTAACTATTTTCTCTGCCACATTTCTCCGGCTGTATTGAATAATTTAAAATACGGGGTTTTTTAATAATAAATGTAGATATCTTACAGGTCACTATCTTCCCACTTTTTGACGGTGTAATTCAAATTTGTTCAAACCTATATTTATGTAAAGTTCGTGCCACCTTTTGCATAAGTCTCATACATCCAATTATTAATTCCATTCTAATGACTCTGAAATTCGTCATTTTTATGAGGATTTGAATGTCGTCTAATCTAAAGAAATATTTCGTCATTTTTGAGCATGTGAGTACAACAATGAGATTCTGTTTCCTCAAAATCAAGATACAGAATCGTCAAATCACGATCGTAAAAGTGAGGATTAGCGTTTACTCAAAAGTCACGCGATAGTTTGACGAAACAGTCCTCAAAATTAACGAAATGAGGCTCGAGGATTCATGAATCGTCAAAAATGAAAGTGTTATTTCTGAAAGTGCATAAACCCGTCACCTGACTATCAGGTTTTTAGACAGAAAAATTAATTTAAAATATACATAAAAATATTTTTAAAAAATAATTACATTTCAAATTTAAAACATGGAAAAGAATTTCATAACCCCTCTACTACAAAAAAAATATAAATTTTTCGAAGAATTAAAATTTAAGTTAAAATTTGTTTATTTAAATCTCATGCAGTGAAAACAAATTCACACCTCAGCCAATTTGCTTATTTCCTTCAGAAGGTTTTTAATAATGAAACGGTCTCACAAAGTAAACAAGTAAACTGCATCAGCGTCCAATTTTATTTCTCATCTCCAGAAGAGAGAAAAACCTCAAACTCTGTTACCATACACTCGGATAAAAGGGGACGAGAAGAAGAACCCCTCAATTTTTTTTGTTGGGCGTCCACTTACTTTGATGGATTAGGTATAGATGTAGCAGAGATGGTCACGAAAAGAAACAATGTCTTGAGTATCACGCTCTCTTTCTGGTGATGGAAAGATAGGAATAACATATTTTTTTCCTTAACCCATGAACATCTCTATTTCGGAATAAAAACCTTTGCTTTTTTTAATTCATTTTTTATTTAAATTCATTTATCCTACATAAATTTTTCAGGACTATCATCCTCATTTACATTATATTTTATTAATCTGGATAAACTTAAGCGGAAAGCTCATTTTTCATGTAGACAATTTTCCTGGCAATCATTATTAACGAATGTACCAAAGTTTTGTTTTAAGTAAAAACTAGGGAATTTTGTAGGGAATTTTGTATGTGCTAGAAACTCGTATATTGTTATACATCCCTAGTTTTTGTATTGTTATACATCCCTAGTTTTTGTATTGTTATACATCCCTAGTGTTTGTATTGTTATACATCCCTAGTGTTTGTATTGTTATACATCCCTAGTGTTTGTATTTTTATACATCCCTAGTGTTTGTATTGTTATACATCCCTAGACATTAGTCGTGTATTGTCATACAGCCCTAGTTTTTGAAATGTTAACATAGTGTGAGACCTTGAACAGAACATGAAACTGCGTTTTTAAAAGAACATGATTGGCTTCCTTAGTCGATAGCAAACCTCTCACCATCAGACACTTTGAGGTGATGTCAGGCATTTCTCACACCATTGTGGGAGTAAACAGGAAGAGAAGGTCCATTTCTGGACTCATCAAAAGTGGAAATGCCCTGGAAAATTCCACGATCTGTTGTGTTTTGTCCCTTACTTGATGCACTTTCAGCTTCCACAAATCGTCGAACCCATAAAAGGAATGTTTCGAGTCGTTCCATTTAAATGGGGGATCGCTTTGTGTGTGGGTATGTTTTTTAGAAGTGGTCTTGGACCTGAATACATAGTATTTGAAACGCAGTCTAGTATTAAGGACATGTCCGACGAATAATACCCAGCGTAAGGGAGTGCACACTAAATATTCTTGAAAGTCCTAACGCGTTGCGCACGATGTCGCCCTTAACGGTTGCGTTGGGTGCCTATTCAGGTGTCGGCTCGTCACTTGACCGTGGTTCTAAATTACGAAGCCCGTCGCCAATAGCCCTCGTGTAGCTCTTGTGCGACGATAATTCAAACTAAACTAAAATTTAACTCAATTCAGACGACTTTGTGAATACAATTTCAGATGGGAAAACAATAAGCTTTTAAAATTCGTTTTTCGGGTAACTTCATTGGCCTTGTGACGAATAACTTTAATATCCAGTAGTCTCTGATGGTAGCGTTATAATTTATTTATTAGTTTTAACATATTATTTACAAGAGCGTTTAAAACATCAACCTTCCATTTTCTATCTTCTTTTTTTAACAACGTTGCCACACGTCAAATTAAAGCATTTTCATAGTCGTTCTTTAAAGTTGTTTCACGAGTTTTTTTGGTTTATTTGAATCTTTATAGACCCCTCCCCACCAAGGGAAGACTTTTGATAGAAGAGAAAAAGTCTTAAAAGTTCTGAGTCTTTAAATATGAAAAGTCTTAAAGAGTCCTAAAGTCTGTCTATAAGTCCCTAGCAGTTTTTGGATCAGTGCAACTATTTAACATGTGCCTAATTTTTCAAAGTTCCAGTAGGGTTATAAATTACAGTTAAAATGCTTAACAATTTTAAGGTAAGACTAACAACTTCAGAGGTACACAGTATACGCATGCAACAACTAAATTACAATTCATGGAAATCTACTCAGGGTATCGGCATTTTGATGGAGACATCCCTTTCTGTGAACAACCTCATAATTGAATGGTTGTAATGTGAGGGCCCACCTCAAAAGTCGCGGATTAGTCCCTGTATTTTTCTCTAGCCAGACCAGAGGATTGTGATCAGTCTGTATGATGAATTTTTGTTGCCCGTCAAGATAGCATTTTAATTTCTGAATGGCATAAACAATGGCAGCACATTCTCTCTCTGTAGTACTGTACTTTTGTTCTACATGGGTGAATTTCCTACTGAGGTACATTATTGGGTGCTCTTCATTATTCTGATTTATCTGGGACAACACCACGCCAATTCCAACGTTTGAAGCATCGCACTGAATGATGAATGGAGCAGTGAAGTCAGGGCTGTATAGTACTGGCCTTTCTGAAAGTCTTTTCTTTAGTTCTTCAAAGGCGTCTTCACAAGTAGAGGTCCAATTTACTGATGACTTTACGTCCTTTCCTTTCAAAAGATCTGTTAATGGAGCCGCAATTACCGAAAAATCTGGAATATACCGTTGGTAATAACCAGCAAGTCCTAAAAAGGATCTAATCTGGGTTTTGTTCTGAGGTCTAGGAAATTCTTTAACCACTTGAATTTTAAGTTCACCGGGTTTTCTTTGGCCTTGTCCAACTATATGTCCCAAATACTTGACATGCTCACGAGCAAACTGACACTTCAAAGGTTTTAGGCGAAGCTTGGCAGTTTTCATTTTTACAAATATTTCTTCTAAATGTTTCACATGATCTTCCCAAGTATTAGAAAAGATGGCTACATCATCCAAATAAGGTACCGCAAATTCCTCACAGTCTCGAAGCAAACTAGCCATTAGTCTACTGAAATCATATGGAGCATTTTTCAGCCCGAATGGTAACCTTAATGGCCTAAAGGTACCAAAACTGGTTACAAAGGCAGCATACCTCTGGGCTTGTTTACTTAAAGGTATTTGCCAATATCCTCGGGTTAAATCAAGAACCGATATGTACCTTGCTGATGATACTTTCTCAATGAGTTCTTCGATATTTGGTATAGGAAAATACTGAGTTCTTGTCACTTTATTCAAACGGCGATAGTCTATACAGGGCCTTGGGTCTTTCCCTGGTACTTCAACAAGTATTAAAGGAGAAGTAAAATCCGAATCTCCTCGTTCTATTACATTCAGTTCAAGCATTTTATTTACTTCAGCTTTCAAAATTTCAGTCTGACGTGGAGACATCCTATATTGGATTGGTTTACATATATTTTCAGGCTTGTGTGGCTGGTCGCAAGGACCCCCTTATAAACCATCGTCAAGTAGGACAAACACAAGACACACACAAACACATATGACTGATGCCGCCATCTGTCGACAGATGGCAACATCTGTCTCCACCTCCACAATTTAGACATGTCCCTGAAGGGGAGGGAAATTTTCTCCAGGAACCTGTACCCATGGTGAACTGCGCAATGACCGACCACAGGACTTTCGGACCCAACAGATTTTACGAGCACGTACTCCGCGTATACTCGGTAAGTCTTCAGTGGCAACCGGGGCCCGAACTCTCAACCTTTCGATTTCAAGTCCAGGGTCCGGACCACTAGGCTCCTTACAGCCCCCCATCCTATATGGCTTTGCTATGATAGGTTTGTCTTCTTCTAACTCAATATCATGTTTGGCCAGATCCGTACAACCAGGTTCATTTGAGAAAAGTTCAGAATATTGGTTTAGAAGTTTTTCGAGTTGATTCAGCTGTGATTCCGAAAGATTAGATTTCAATCTGGTTTCCTCTAAAAGTTCACACAGTTTTGACCCATTTGACTTATCAACACATTCAAGAACTGGTATTTCTTCTTCATCTTCAGTTTCTCCTAAAGCCAAAAGATTTACATGTTCCACTCTTTTGAAACAGGGTTTTAACATATTGATGTGGTAAACGTGATCCTTATTCTTTTCAGGAAATCTGACCACATAGTTTGTGTCTGACAATTGTCTAACTACTTCACCAGGTCCTATCCAATGTACTGACAATTTGTTTGGTTTTGAAGAAGCTACAACCAATACGAGATCACCAGGTTTTAAATCTCGTTCGACTGATTTCTTATCATACCATAGTTTTTGTTTTTCCTTGGCATGTTCCATATTCCGTATTGCTAACTCCTGACATTTTTCCATACGGTTCATCAATTCGAACACATAGTTTACTACACAAGTCCTCTTCTTGGTCTTCTTCAGTTAACTTGTCATAGAGTAACATGACAGGAGTCTTCAGGTTTCTCCCGTGAACTAACTCAGCAGGTGTGAAGCCGGTGCTGTCGTGAGTTACAGTTCTTAAAGCAAATAGGGCTTGAGGTAAAATCTTTTCCCAGTCTGGACCAGATTCAAGACACAGGACACGAAGTATTCTCTTCAAAGTTCTATGCATCCTCTCTACGGGATTACTCTGAGGATGGTACACCGAACTTCTAACAACCTTGATCCCAAATCTTTCTAAAAATTCTGTAGTTAGTGCGCTCGTAAATGGCGTTCCCTGGTCCGTTTGCAGTTCCCTTGGAAAACCCATTCGGCTGAAAACTTGTAGAAAGGCGTCAATTATGGAAGTAGATTTGAGATTTTCCACAGGAATAGCATCTGGATACTTTGAAGACATACACACTGCCGTGATAAGATACTTATTTCCCGACGGTGTTACAGGCAACGGTCCAACAGCATCAACGTTTATTTTTGAAAATATTTCTGTAATGACTGGAACAAGCTTGAGGGGTGCTTTCTTTTTATCTTGTGGTTTTCCTACCCTTTGACATAGGTCACATGACTTAACGAAAGCTTCTACCTCTCTATAGCAGTTGGGCCAATAAAACGTCTTGAACAAAGCATCTTTAGTCTTCGCTATTCCGAGATGGGATGCAGCTCTTTCATGACAGTAAGTCATCATTTGGTTCCGGTACTTCTCTGGAACCACAAGCAAATGCCGCTCTGTTCCTCTCTTATCTTTCTTCACGAAAAATAATTTCTGGTTTTTTATCAGATACATATTCTTCTTCTTGTGTGTGGTTTCTTTTGCTTCGATAAAAAGGGGTTCCAAATCCTTACTTTGCAATTGAGCGTCCAAAAATTCGTTTGGGGACATTCTCATAAGCTCCAATTCCGGAAATGAAAGTTCTGCGACTGGCAAAATGTTATCTTCAACAGTTCCACTTTCAAAATTTTCAACTTCTTCGGAATCGCTTGTATCTGCCTCTGTATTTGGCAACTCTGATTCTACTACCTTCGGTTTGGATCGAGTTTGTATGGCATTGATTGTATGCATTTCAAAATGTATATTCTGCTTTGCTTCGGTTAAGAGCTCCGCTGTTCGATTTCCTAAAATATATCTTCCTTGATCTAAAGAATCTCGGATGACTGCTGCTTTTGTAACAATGTGTCCATAAGTACAGTCTATTTCCACTTCAGCTAAAGGCAAAGAGATAGGGCTTTCTTCCAATGGGGTTCGGATCCATACAGTTTCCGTGGTTAACATTGAAGGTTTTATATACTTTCTGCAAATCAGGTCGATTGATGCACCTGAATCACGAAGTATAGGCATTTGTATGCCATTTATTTTTCCTTGACTGATATATGGAGCAAGGACGTCATGACAATTTCCTTCCCGAATCATATTAGCAGCTACTGTTTCAACCTTTTCTTTAAGTTTATCGCATTGAAATCTTAAGTGAGAAGATGACCCGCACTCATAACATCGTTTCAGTTTATCGCATTGCGGTTTTAGGTGAGATGTCGAGCCACACTCAAAGCACCTAAGTTGCTTTCTTCTTTCAAACCTTTTATCCCTTTCTCCTTCATCCAGTAAATCCTCTTTCCCAGGAGTGCTCTTCTTGCTATTAAATTTATCTTTGCTTGGAACATATTTGTCTTTCTCGTTGATTTTGTCTCCCTCTTGAAGTCTAAAATTATTTCTGGGTGGCCTTTCTTTTCTTTTAAAACTATCTCGTACACTTTCATAGTCATCTAGTTTTTTCGCCAGATCTTCAGGATCTTTGATATTCATCCAATTGTCCAAAAAATGTTCTCTAACTTCTGGTGGTACACGAAATTTTATTTGTTCTGCTACTATTAGGTCCTTCAGTTGCTCAAAAGTTTCTACTTTCATCTCTTCTATCCATTCTGTAAAATAACTCCGTAACTCATGGTAATAATTCCTCCAATTTTTATCTGGAGTTTTCTGGTGTCTGTAGAAACATTGTTTTAACTTTTCGCCGTTCATCTTATACCGTTTCAGAAGAAGAATTTTCACAAAATCATAGTCATTTGCATTATCTGGTGATTCTCTTGCCAACATATTCGAAACTTCTGCAGGAAGCACGCTCAGCAGGTAGGCAGTCCAATCTCTTTTGGGAACATGAGCCATTTCTGCTTTCCGTTCAAAGTTAATTAGGTAAAGACCCATTTCATCTCTCTTTTCCTCAAATTTCGGCATTATCTGGGTCAATTGAATTTTATGAGCACTATTCTCTGATACATGGTTGGTTCTGGTCTGTGGTTGAGTTTGTGAGACTTCCAATCTCTTTAATTCCAACTCATGTTGTCTTAATGCCTCTTCTCTTTCTAACTCATGCTGTCTTAATGCCTCTTCTCTTTCTAACTCAAGCTTCTTCAAAGATTCCTCTCTTTCTAACTCAAGTTTCTTTAAAGACTCCTCTCTTTCTAACTCAAGTTTTCTTAATGATGCTTCTTTTTCTAACTCAAGTTTCCTTTTTTCACGAGCCTCTTGCTTCGCATTCTCTTCGCTTCTAAGTCTTTCTTCGATAATTCTATCAAGCATCACCTTAACCTCTATCTCGTCGTAGCTTTCACTTCCTACAATTACCTTTTTAATTTCCGGGACCTTACTTAAAGGATCTACTTCTTCTCCTAACTCCTCACAGACCACAAGCAAATCTTGCTTCTTGCCCTTTCCAAGAAAACTCATTTTGTCGCCAAAAAAAAAAAACCTCAATCAAAATGCCGATCGTTAATTTTCTTTTTTTATTTTTCAAAAGAAAACCAACGTAACTCAAACTTCGACTTCTTAAATACTAATTAATATTATAAACAAAATCAAATAATATTAATTACGAACATCAACATCAAATATAAACGGTAGTATTTTAACTGAAAATATCGAATACGAACAATTTTATCAAATCATTCAAATGCAGTATTCCAACAAAATAATTAAAATATTAGTTTATTCACTAACAGAAGTAAATCTAACTTCTCAAAATATTATTAAACCTTTAAATAATATTCTAAAACTCGCTTTAAATCTTATTTAAATCTACCGACAACAGCAACACCAAATAAACAATTTCAGCTTAATATTCTATATTAGCTATTTTCACAGAACAACTTCAAATAAATAAATTTAATCTTCAAATAATCAACTATTTCTAGAAGAATACTACAATAAAATTACTACTTAGAATTCTGAATCTTACTTAACAATTCAGCACTGATCCAAAAATAAAATGCAAACTTACGTTCTTACGTAAATTACAATGGCTACTCTAAGACTATTTTCTACTTCGAGCCACTATTGGTGAATCTAATTTCACACTAGTTCCGTCGACATCCCACCGCTGCCACCAAATTTTTGTTCTGTGACGAATAACTTTAATATCCAGTAGTCTCTGATGGTAGCGTTATAATTTATTTATTAGTTTTAACATATTATTTACAAGAGCGTTTAAAACATCAACCTTCCATTTTCTATCTTCTTTTTTAACAACGTTGCCACACATCAAATTAAAACATTTTCATAGTCGTTCTTTAAAGTTGTTTCACGAGTTTTTTTGGTTTATTTGAATCTTTATAGCCTTCATGTCTACGTAAATGTACTACTTGAATTGTTACGGACTGTTATAGTCTTTATTTATATTATATTTTTCATTTAGATAAACTTATGCAGAAAGCTTTTGGTTTCTTCCACATGGTAAATTTTCTTGTCAAACGTCATTAAAAGATTAACCGAAGTTTTGATTGAAGAAAAATTATTAAGAAACCGTGAAATTAGAATTTATTTGACACATAGTCTAAAAAATAATTCTTATGAAGGATTAGGGTAGAGGGTTGTACCTTGGGAAGCTTGTACTTTGGGACACTGACAATTTCTAAGAATCTATTGTCAATATTCATACATTGTTTATTTCTAATAGTAGCCTTAACCAACAGACATCATCAAAATAAAATTTAACACTGGCATCATTGAATTGATGTATTGGTGACAAAAAATAATATTTCATTACCCCAAAGTAAAAAAATTTCTCATTCTACCATAATTTTTTACCTTTGTACTTTTACAAAAAGTCAACGGCATTTTATTTTATTCATAAAAGAGAAGATTTTAAAATATTTTGGTTTTGAGAAAATAATGATAATGCATTTAGATTGGCCACTATCATGCTTTTATTTAAACCATGAAGCTATTGTACCTTGGGACAGTAAAGCATAGTGTATCATCATATAATGTTAAATAATTTGGACTTGCAATTTTGCTGTATAATTTAAATTATTCTTAATTTATGAAGTTTTATTTGTGCATTTCCTTGAAAAAACAATAAAGTAAAATTGACGTGAAGCTTAAAAATTCCTCCCTCCCAATAATTGGCGGCTATATTTTATGAAGACTGTATATCAAAGCTAGTTTACATTTATGGCAAATGCCTTCATCGTTAAGGTAATTATGTGGCGAAATAATCAGTATTGTACATTACTTTTGGTAAAAAGAAATCTCTTTGTATTTTGACCCGTCTTTTTGCTACATCCCATCGGAGGTTTAAAAAAAAACAGCCCTAGTAGTTTTAAAACTAAAATTAGAACGCTGTTTTTTCAAAAGAGCATCAATAGCGCTTCCTTAGTCGATAGCAAACCCCTCAAAATCAGACACTTTGAGGTGATGTCAGGCATTTCTCACACCATTGTGGGAGTAAACAGGAAAAGGAGGTCCATTTCTGGACTCATCAAAGTGGAAATGCCCTGAAAAATTCCACGATCTGTTGTGTTTTGTCCTTTTATACTTGATGCACTTTCAGACTCCACAAATCGTCGAACCCATAAAAAGGAATGTTTCGAGTCGTTCCATTTAAATGGAGAATCGCTTTGTGTGTGGGTATGTTTTTTTGGAAGTGGTCTTTTGGACCTGAATACATAATATTTGAAACGCAGTCTCGTATTAAGGACATGTCCGACGAATAATACCCAGTGTCAGGGAGTGCACACTAAATATTCTTGAAAGTCCTAACGCGCTGAGCACGATGTCGCCCTTAACGGTTGCGTTGGGTGCCTATTCAGGTGTCGGTTCGTCACTTGACTGTGGTTCTAAAATACGACGCCCGTCGCCATTAGCCCTCGTGTATATCTAGTGTAGTGCGACGATAAATCAAACCCAACCTAACTAGTATTAAGGACTCTATGAGGGTTTTGAAAAATATGGGTAGTAGTTTGTTACTTATTGGTTGGTTGGTAGACATATGTTTCCAGGCTTTTGTGCTTACTCAGAGACCCGGTAATAAACCTTCGTCAAGTAAGACAGACACAACACACACTCACACACATACGCGACAGATGCTGCCCTCTATCGCGCGCCACCTTCACTAGTTAGACATGTCCCTGAAGGAGAGTTGTTACTTATACATGTGGTAAACGCTGATAACAAAATTAGGGCTGTGTATGTGTAGCAACTACACTACTTTAAATTTCTACTCAATCAATCAATATATCTAAAGGTTTAGTGGCTCAGTGGCTGAGAGGTTAAACGTGTCCACTTCGTAAGCCCAAGACAGCAGCTTCGAGCCCCGTCCGAGTCGTCGGATTTTGTGGATGGGAAAATCTTGGGCGCGCATGTCATATGATTATGTGGCATGTCATGTGGCGTTGTAATGTGCTCGTCAAAATTTGTAGCGAGAGTCGTCTAGATGGTGCCCCCCAAAAAAATCTCACTTCTGAGGAATATGCCGACATACATATAACCATGTTTTAGTTGTTGAGCATTTTAAACAAACATGTAAATGTCTAATTAGCCCCCATATGTGGGGTCTAGGGGGATAGGGGTCTAGTGAGTAGTAAAAGTAGATGTGAAAAATTGAAGTGTGATGTGAATTATGAAAAGAGTTTATGTGTTTCACAGTATTAGAAAAGCTAACCCATGTGCCACTTTTCTCGTAACAAACAATTTTGAGACCAAAGTTAAGCAGCAGCAGACTTAACCATAAGAAATTTAAAGACTCAAAAGCGTAGCACTCGCGTAGCTCTAAGCGACGTGAATTCAACCCAACCAAAGAATCGTGAGCCTGAGGACACTACATCACAATAATTTGTACAAAAATATCAAATAAAATGCATCAACAATAAAAATTCCCTGCAGGCTTTTCTAGACGAATTTTAAAGAAAAATAAATTCAAGGCTTTAAAAATACCAAGCTTTATCTAAACGAAAAAAACCTGAAAAGAATTTGTGAAACTGAAATTTCTAAGAAATTTGATTTAAAACCGTCTGCAAAGAATTTTCTTTTCATTTAATATCATTTTTTTAATTTTCCTTTTTTATAAGTTACAAAGCAAAAATCTATAATACATTTTCTTCTTAAGAATTTATCTTTTCAGGTGGAATTTTACATTAAGCTTATTTATTTAGATTTTTTTTTAATTTCGCATCACTTTTTTAGTGTGGAATAGAAAATACCTTTTCAAAAACAAGTAAAATAACAAAGCATTTTTTTATTTATCTAATCTTATAGTTAGTGGGCGTAACAATTTTTTTTATAAAAATAATATATTGGTGGTTTTTTATATAACAAAATAAGCCTTGCTTAAAAATAATTAAAATTAATTCTGTAGTCATGATTTTGTGCAAAGGAATATCCTGGTACAACTTATTATTAAATTATTGCAAAAAATCAAATATATTTTATTAAAAAGATTTATTTTTACAGAATTTAGATAGCTTCTTAATTTGTTTTAATACACTATACTTATTTTTTCTTTGGAATATACCTATTAAAGTTTAAGTATTTACATTTAAAATAGATTTCAGATGATATTGGGGGGAGAAGAAATCAAATATTTCACAAACACAAGAAAAATCATATAAATATTTCTCAAACCCTCACATATCTAGCTACACTATTGCTACTTGAATCTTATAAAAAGAAATATTTTTAAAAATAAAATTTTAGAGCGTCTCAATTTTAATTGTTTCGATGCACTATACATCAATAATTTTTCTTTGCAACAAACTTATTAAAATTTAAACACTTGTCTTCAAAGAAAATTTCAGATGAAATTTAGAATAATGCGAATATATCACGAACACATTAAAAAAACATCACAGTTTTTTTGTCCTAAACTTACATATCTGGCTACATCGTTATTGATACTTATAAAAAGAAATTTGTCGATTACTTTGTGTAAATTTCTATAGCGTCTTAATTTAATTTGTTTGGATATATTATACTTTACTAATTTCTCCTCATTAAAATTCAATTTACTTACATTCAAAATAAATTTAAGTTAAAATTTAGATGTTATCCAATATTTCGCGCACACAAAGAAAAAAAATCAAAGAAATATTTCCAAAACCTTACATATCTGGCAACATTGTTATTGCTACTTGAGTCTTATAAATATATTCATGAAGATACTTGAACTACGTCTTAAACAAAAATATAACCCAAGAAATTGGCAGCCGTATAAGGGAACAAAAATACAATGCCTTCGATATAATAAGTAGGATAACGGTCTAGAGGTAAGAAGAAGAGGACGATGCTTGCTGTTCAAAAACCAACACAAAAACTGGTTTGTTAGGTGAAGCCATCTATCGTCTTGTAGTAAGCCCAAACATACGCTCTTGGCTCAGTATTTGGCATTTTTTTTTTTTTGCAGTGGAGTTTGTATAGTCCATAAAGATTAGTTAAAGTATTAGAGTGGTAGATCACGTGACCTCCAATCTAACGACGGGGCGCGCAGGGAGAGCAGAATTGGAAGGGTTTGGGGCCGGTATTGCCAGCACATTAAGGAAAAGAATACTACGAAAAAATGCCATTTAATTCTAAAATTACAATAAAATACTATAATGTACTACAAAAGCTCATCATAAGTCACTAAAAATATTCCAAAATGCAGCTAGTATTTTTTTATAATTTTTGAATTAAATTTTATTTTTTCGTGGCACTTTTCTCCTTAAAGTGTTGGCAACACTGGCCCGTCGTTAGCATTGGAAGTCACGTGATCTGCCACTCCAATACTTTAACTATGATCTCTATGGTATAGGCTTACTATATCGACTTGGCAGTCTCTCATGTGAACAATAATAACAACGCATTTATTTTAACCTGTGAAAGGAACTACTACCAGCTTGTGTAAATTCAGATCTCGGTCTACAACCGACAACTGCGCAAACAGTCATTTTTGGATTTTTAATTAACGCTTTTTAAGGAATTAAATTATGTGTTTCAGCACGAACCTACATTGAGTGATCGGTTTGATTGGGCTTAGGTTGATTGGGCTTGACGATCATGTTGTAAAGCACTGTTTTGACAGTTATTGGGATTTCAAAAACTATGTAGGATAACCGTAAAACAGTCCTTTTTAAGGGGGCGCTGGACGATGGATCTCCAAAACTAAGTACTTTAGTGTTAATCTTATGAAGAAAAAAAAACATGTTCTCCGTGACATTTCTCTGGCTGTGTTGAATATGTTTACAAGCGGATTTTTTGTGTGATACATGTAGCTGACTTACAGGTCCCGACAATCCCACGTTTTGATATTATTACGAATATTTTTTTTTATATTTTATAAAAATAATTTTACACAAAATATTAGAATCAATTTCAAAAAGTAGGAAGATTGTGACCTGTAAGTAATCGACATTTATTATTTAAAAAAAAAACGTTTGTAAAAATATTCAATAAAACCGGAGAAATGTGGGAGGGAAAATAGTTTTTTTTTTTTTTTGCCATTGGATTAACTGAGGCACTTTAGCTTGGAGACCCGTTGTCCAGTACGAATTTTCGCACGTGTGATATCGAAGCCCAGTGTCTAAATGGTAGTGCTTCGTATTGCCCGGCCACAGGTCCGGGGATCGAGTCCCGGATTGGGAGAGGTTGACTCAGACTTTCATCTCTTTAGTGGGTCTATAAAATAAGTACCAAGTATGTTTGGGAACTATACACTGGGGGTTCCGCTTAAGGCTGACCATCATACAGGTTTACATACCTAGCACCCCAGCACCGTTGATGGTTAAAGCTGAATTGGGCACGACAGGCCTTGGCCCACTAACGGGCTGTTGCGCCGATGAGGTTAGATTAGTTTTAGATAGGCTCCTTACTAGGGTTGCTTGGCGACTTTGTTGACGGCTTCACTCGTTTTCTCGCCAAGAAATCTCCATCTTAGCTCTGTGGATCACGGCGAGTAAATACTGAAACAAAAACACGCTCTTGACTTAGTTGAAGATGCAAAAATATTCACTTTATCCAGCTGGGCCTTCTTCCTGCGCGTCAAATTCTTTTGTGACGGCCGAAATTTGCGTCAAAACAGTGGCAGGAAAATATACGGGGGAATTTCTGTCAAAAGTGGGATAAGTCTGCTTATATGGTTGTCAAATTTTTGGTAAATTGTTTGGATTAGGTTGTCATTTTGAGCCTTTTTTTTCAATTCCGAAAGATTTTCTTTGTAATAAAACGAAGAGTTGGTTATTGACATGGAGATTTACGTCCGTACGTACTCTGTCTGTAGGGCCGGGGGTAAGGTCTTGGACTGGCATCCCTATAGGGCTGCGAGTTCGAGCCTCGCTGCCTTCCAAAGACTGCGGTGTGGAAATTTAACACTGCACTTTACCTGTGTGAGTGTTTAAATCGTGATTTTTGCTCCAATGGGGCTGCAATATTGGCGGTCAAGCCTTTTCAGGCTCGGCTTATTCCCCAGAACTGAGAGCCATTTTTTGTGGCACCATCTAGGCGACTCTCAATATCAATTTTGACGTGAAGATTACAATGAATCTGAGCTCTCTGTGGATGTTAAAGTATGCCGAGATTTAATTTTTCCAAGATAACCCAAGCCAAATGGGTCCTCCAGGATCTTTTACACATGCCACAAAATCATATGACATGCGTGCCCAAGATTTTTCCATTCAGAAAATCCGGCGACTCAGCCGGGGCTCAAACCCAAGACCTTGGGCTTGCGAGGCGGACACGAACTTTAAATTTGGTGGAACGTAGCTACAAATTTTTACAGTGTTTCTACAAAAAAAATCTGTCGCTAAATATAAATAACATATCAATTTACAATTCTTGCTCCCAAGTCAACGAAACTAAACATTTCTATTGCTAAAACAAATACAATTTCAAGGTTGTCCCACTTTTCCTTTACCTTTTTCTGGCCTTAAAAAGAGATATAAAAAAATCTGTCGAAATGCGGTTGTGTGTTTACGACTGTTCATTAGAATAACATGAGCTTTGGAACAAATATTGAGAAATGCGGTGTGGGTGTGATATCGTATATATCTATCCAACAATTTTTGCTGTTTTACATGGTTTGGATGGTTCACATGGGTGGCTACGAATTTGCTGGGTCGGAAAAAAAGGCGTATTGTTCTAAAAAAAATTAAGTTACGCGTCTTGATGTAAATAAAAATAGACAAGTAAACAAAAATGTGTCTGAAGGTGGTTTTATATAAAATGTTGCGTAAAAGTTATTGGATATATCATTTGAAAAATGTGTTGCGTAACTGTGAATAAGTAGTACTAAAAATTTTATTAAATATTTTAATTCCTATTATTTAACTTCGAATACTATTTCAGTAATGGCCCTATTAAAAATGATCCATAGAGATCAGTACAAAAAACTGAAATACAGCTTTTTTGGTGTGTGCTGATTTCTATAGATGTCCCTATTTTTATCAATAGAAACTATTTAAAAAAATATCAGTAACTAACTGATATTTTATATTGATGGCAATAAAGCTCTACTGACATCATTAAAAAGGGATTATCAGTAGGCTTCTGATATCAATTGACATTAATAGGCCTGTAGTGATATTACGTACTAACAGTTCAGTATTAATATTGTTTTCATTTTTGGCAATTATCTATTGCACATTTTTGCAATTATATATTGCACATGTTTGCAATTGTATATTGTAATAATAATTTGAACATTATGAATACTAGGGTAGACTAACCAGTGAATGAACGTTTAAGACGTCACGTTCGCCAGTGAATGAACACCAGGATATAATGACCAGGGCTACCAACCATTGTCAGATAGCTTCCTACTACATGGGAGGAAGTCAGAGTTGCCAATACATCTAGTGGAATGATTTTTAATAATTATTTTTTAATTGTATTTACCAAATGTTCATTCACTGGGGCCTGTTCACTCACTGGTCAGTCTACCCTACTTTCTAATTATAGTTTTATTCTTCTTCGGCTCTACATCAGCGTAAGACATGCCAGGTCCGTCTCGATGAGTTTATGAAATATTTTCCTATCGGAAACAATTTATTAATTATAGTTTTAATATTATTAATTTTTAATAAATGGTATGAAGGAAGAAGTTCACGCAGAGAACTCTAAAAGAAAAAACGGCATATGAAAAGACCTCGCTTTGAGAGTGAAAACCGCATCAACCAGTGATATCATGGAAGAAAAGAATGAAATCTGGAAATAAATACGTAATCTGAAACAAACCGATTCCTTAATTTTTCAGTGATTAGGTAAATTTAGATCAACTGATTGACTTGAAAAATGTTTTATATTTGATAATAAATATTATTTTTATTACTTAACAACATATATCAATATTCCTTGATAATTTAATTTGTAGTATAATAACTGTTTTTTTAGTAAGCCTCTAACGTACAACATTTAAGTATCTCGTACGTATATATTAAGTCCAAAATTTTTCAACAACAACTGTTTCAAAGATAATAACATTCTTTTGTAAGAAAAACATTTGCTTTTAAAATACATATTTTTCTTCCATTTTCATGGTTTAAACCAAAACAATGAACTGAACTATACTTTTCTAGAGAAAGGGAATATGTGGATGTGAATTTAAAAATATTCTTCTTAAAGGTTTCCAAATTCCTAAAACGCAATTTTCAAAAACGAAATTTTTCTCTTGGATGCTTCATTTACAACTTTTAAATTTTGAAGAATGCAAATTTTCACGGGAATTTAACACATGGTAAATGGAGAATTTTTAAATTCTTTTCAGTAATAAATTTCTCACAAATGTAAAATATTTCTATACGTTCATGTACTTCAATTAGTTTCGTTATTCATAATTTTTTTTTAAAAAAATTGAAAAGATTTGAAAGTAATGACATTGTAAATTTAAAGTCAATAGCTTTAATATTGAGTGATTGAAATCTTAAATTATAAATTTGTTAATCAACGCAATAATTTTATGTGTACGATGCAAAAAATATTAATTTAACAGAAAATCAAACATATATTTAAGCAGAATTTTTTTAAAAAGTTTTACTGAAAAAAAAATGCTGTATATTTTCAGGCTTGTGTGCTTGGTCAGAGACCCGCTTATAAACCTTCGTCAAGTAAGACAGACACACCGAGACACATACGTGACAAATGCTGCCATCTATTGCCATCTCCGCAATTTAGACAGGTCGCGGAAAGAGAGGGAAATGGTCTCCAGGGACCTGTACCCGCGGGAAACTGCGCAATGACTGCCCACAAGACTTTCGGCCCCACAGATTTAACGAGTACGTACTCCGCATATACTCGGTGGATCTTCAATGGTACTGGGACTCGACCGCAGGACCTTCCGATCCCGATCCCGAGATCTTAACCAACCACTAGGCTCCCCACAGCCCCAGGGTGTAGGGAGATATTACTAAATATCCTCCAGATTCCCAACGCTGCTACGAAGTCGCCCTGGAAAGTTGCATTGGTTGCACAGGGTAGACTGGGTACGGTTGTGCCAGTCGGTTGTGACACTACTTCCTCTTTTTTTCTAATTTGCTCTTACAAGCTAACTATTGTACTTAGGGAAGCAATTTTTTATTTATACGTAGACAAGTGTTGCACTTTACTATTAATGCAACTTTCATCCAGCTAATTGGCATACAAACGAATTTATAAGCGATTAACCGAAAACTGTCACAACCGTATCCAGTCTCCCCTACTGTTGGTGTTGGCTCGTCACTAGAATGTGGTACTAAATTACAAAAGCCCTCGGGTAGCTCTGGTGCCACGACAAACTTATCGCACTCAGAAACGTTGGTTGGTAGACATATATTTTCATGCTTATCTGCTTGGCCAGAGACCCGCTTATAAATCTTAGTCAAGTAGGACTTAACACACACATACGCAACAGATGCTGCCATCTATTGCCACTTCCGCAATTTAGACATGTCTCTGAAGGGGAGTACTCAAAATCGTATATCCAATTCAGAGACATAACATAGAGTGGACTGCGCATTCATAGTAAAGCAGCTTAGGGATGGAAAACCAAAACCGGTTTTCAAAAAACCGGTGGTCCCGGTTTTGACTGAAAACCGGTTTTTTTGTATGAGGCCCTTCGGAACCGAAAACCGGTTTTTTAGAGAAAAACCGATGGAAAATGGAAAACCGTTTTTTTCTAAAAAATCGCCATCCCTTGCAGATTAGCATTATGTCCTAAACATCATAAATCGCCAAGAGGGGAAAGGTTGCTACATATGGCAATTTAACGCTACTGTTTCGTTACGAACTATTCCAAATTGTCGCAAGACCTGAATATCAGCTAGCAAACCGAAGTGGAGACTACTATCAATACCCAAGTCACGTGGGTTTCTACCAATCACGGCAGCTTGAATTTTTTTTTTATGTTTTAGCAGACGATTTTTTGAGCATTGTTGTTATTTTTCTCT
Organism: Hylyphantes graminicola; assembly: GCA_023701765.1. Classification (NCBI taxonomy): domain Eukaryota; kingdom Metazoa; phylum Arthropoda; class Arachnida; order Araneae; family Linyphiidae; genus Hylyphantes; species Hylyphantes graminicola. Next base: position 3,145,126 of record CM043117.1, on the reverse strand, counting down.
TTTGGCTTTTATAATAAATATTTAATTACATTCTTTTAATCTCTGAGCATCCTAACAATCGTGAATGTTGTACTCTTAATTCAGTAACGTTTTGTGCAAGATGCCAAATGCTTGTGAATTCCTAATTGTAAAGAGGGGTATAAAAAAAGGATTAGTCACACTTTCACGGGTAAAATTTATTTAGTTCTGCATACTTTTAGTAATTGTGTGTTCTTCATTAACTACAATTTCTATTGAGGGAATTTATTCTAAAAGCTCTTTAAAACTGAAGAATCATATTCATGATTAAATCAACGTTGTTAGAACTCTAATTATAATAAATATTTTGGGCCAAGTCAATTAAATTAATGGTCTGAACATTGACAGCTTATAAGTAGAATATATATATATATATTTTTTTACAATTTGGTCAAAACGAAACCTGTTTTTGCAATCGTAGTTTTTGAGTTATTTATATTTAAAAAGTAGAGCATTTGTTGAATTTGGAATATATTGATATGTTTTAGAAAGTTGATTTATTCCAGGTGAAATAAAGAAGAAGCAATATTTCAAAAAAATATATATATTTGATTTTTTTTTAATCGGACCGTTAGAACGAAAGTTATAGAGACGGCAGAAAATATTCACCATGTCAATAACCAACTTATATTACAGCAACACTCTACATAAACCTACTAATGTTCTTTTAAATTAATTTTTAATAAAGAGTCCACATTCAATTGTTCAAGTAATCTTAAATCGACTCACAAAATCAAAGAAATAATCTGATATCTATTAAGAGGATCTTAAAATATTAGCGATTCATCCTTGCTCCTTTCCAAGCTTCTTTATCATAACATTAGATTGTCGGCCTCTGTGTTCAGGTCGTTGTGGAAAAACTCGCCAAATGGTAAACTCGCCATAGATGCGAGCCAAACGCGACACAGTCATGTGACTGTGTAAGTTAGATGATTAGGACACTTTAGGTTTGCCAATGCGCAGTCCACTCTATGTTATGTCTCTGATCCAATTGAACCAAGCACAAGTACCTTATAAAAAAAATGTCATCTAGTGATAAATTTTTGCTAGTGGCAACACTTGCTCGAGCTTTCAGCAGAGCCGCAGAAAAAGAGGGGCGTTCGCTCGAAGTTCTTTGGGTGCTTGCTCAGGTGTCGAACTCGTCACTCGACCAAGTTTCTAAATTACGAGGCATACTTAGCCGAGTTAAATCTCCTTAAGGAAGCTAGAAATAGACAGTAGGAAACGATGAAATTACCAAACAACCTAAGGGCTGTAAGGAGCCTAGTGGTCACGATCTCGGACTCGAGATCGGAAGATTGAGAGTTCGAGACCCGGTGTCACTGAAGACTTACCGAGTATATGCGGAGTACGTGCTCGTAAAATCTGTTGGGTCCGAAAGTCCTGTGGTCGGTCATTGCGCAGTTCACCATGGGTACAGGTTCCTGGAGAAAATTTCCCTCCCCTTCAGGGACATGTCTAAATTGTGGAGGTGGCAACAGATGTCAACATCTGTCATATGTGTTTGTGTGTCTTGTGTTGTCCTACTTGACGATGGTTTATAAGCGGGTCCTTGCGACCAAGCACACAAGCCTGAAAATATATATGTCAACTAATCCAATCCAATCAAAACAACCTAAGATGGGCGTCAACCAGATCGAGTGAACCATATGACCAGTTGCTCTACCTAGAATGCTTTTTACGAACTTGAATAAATAACTTAAATAAAATAAAGTTGTTCTTTGAAATTTTGATTTTAAAGTTATTTTATGCAATATTTAAGTGCGAAAAATATTTTTGATTTGAATGCAAGTAATAAATCTTCCAACAAGTGTTGTTCGTGACTGCTTCTAATATTATAAGTGAATTTCACTGTGGAGAATTTTCTCCTGTTTTCCAATGATGTTAGGCCACATTCAAATTCAGCTTTTAAATTATTAGTCTAGTAAACAGCTCCAATGATGATTTTGGAGGCCCTGTATTGGACAGAGTCAATTTTGGAGGATGAGGGTGCCTGAGCCCCATCTTGAGCCACAAAGTTTCTTCAGGGCGTTAAGGTGTTTTTTTTTTCAGAGCTCTCTAGGAAACAGTTTCAATGTGCTGAGAAATCTTAGTTCTGCATCGGAGTGTGATACTAAGATATTTGGGTTGTGTGACTTGTTCGATGGTAGTGTTGTTGATCCTAATGCTGGGGTGGAGAGATCAGTTGTTTCTTCCGTCCGTGGAGAAGAAGCAGGACGCCAACAAGTGAATCGTCATACTTCAGTTGTTTTGCGTCTTCTTCAATTTGGGTAAGTTATTCCAACTCAACTAACCCTCCACTATGTTTAGAAGTATTTTTTAAAGCGAAAAAAATAAATAGGAAGTAATTATGATCATATCTCCTCAAACGGCAATCAATTTCTCGATTTTTTTTTATTAATTCTTCAAATTGACGAGAGAGAAAAATGCTCACTGTATAACACAATCTTCATATTCATTAAAATGTTACTCTTTTTGTGACAAAAACATTGTATTATGTACATCAAGTAATTAATTTATGTGTGTAGTAAAATGTTTAATTCAGAGCGCTTTTTTTGCATTTCAAAATCAAGTGGTTTTTACATAGCGACATCATTAAAAATATTCTTTCATATAACAAAAACGTTTCAGGTCCACTTCATTCAAATTATGTCTTTTCAATAGTGTGTTTATTGAATGCACTGAAAGAACTTTTATTATTGAAAACTTTTAAAATAATTGATGAAAAATATAATTGATTTAAAGTATTTGATGTAGTTCTTTGATCCTTTGTCACAATTTTGGTAAATTAATTAATGCCAACGCCCGTTTACTTTTTGAATGATGATACTTTATTTTGTTTATTGAATTTCGATAATTTTAAACAAGTAGATTTTCTATGTTTATATTGTACATTTTCAATTTGTTTTCCATCGTTAATTAATCTTGATATGAATTGATTTGAATTGATCTTGATATGAATCTTGAATAATGAATTGATTATTAGTTTGAATAGTGTTCATTAATTTGGGAATAATTTACATTGTGTATTTTTACTGTCCGACGAATAATACCCCGTGTAGAGAGAGTGCGCGTTAAATATGCTTTATAGTCCCAAGGCTGCGTACGATGTCGCCCTTAACGTTTGCGTTGGGTGCCTGCAAAGATGTCGGCTGGGCACTTTATTGTGGTTCTTTAGAACGACGCGTTTCGCCAATCGCTCTCGTGTAGGTCTAGTGCGACGATATTCAACTAAACCTCAATTCCATGCCAACTCTTCTAAGAACCTAACGAAATATCAGCGTTGTATTTTTTCTTAGAAATATAATACGAGTATCTTTTTTTTAAGGTTCAGGTTAGTTTTCTATTAAATAAAATTAAATTATGATATCGTACCTTGAAATAAAATCTTAGAAGACAAATGAAAGTATCCTATACTCCCCTTATAGGCGAACAATTTATCTCTCAATGCAGGAATATCTTTAGACTGTGCGGGAAAAGAATACTCCGTTTTAACCCTTTCAGTCCCAATGACAATTTGGCATCATCATTTTAGATTTGGTTTCTGTTCATCTATAGCCATTTATGATGTCAAAAAGCACATCATTCGAAACTTTTTTTTTCTATTTTTAAATATTTTTTTATTATTCCCAATAAATGCCAGCCATATTTTTTTTAAATATGATCAGAAACATGATGATGCCAAATGGCATCAACGGGACTAGAAGGGTGAACTTCTATTCCTTCTCAATGGACAGGACCGCTTCACCGAAAACAATCGCTCATGGCTCGTTTTGTGACAGATACGTCGAACCTGGTTTCGTTCTATCCATCACTGGAACACCATTCGTCATTTCGAATGTCCGGACTTCGGTCGGACTCCCGGACATCATATCTACATCTGCATAATTACGGGAATATGCTTTCCCGGATTCTATCGGTGTTCGTTTCTGTGGATAGTTTCTGAAAGCTCCTGTTATCTTATTATATTACACTCTTAATACAAACGAACGATTTTAACTCAGTCTAAGGTAATTTTCACTTCTCCAGTGTCGAAAATGCACTTCCCCTATGGGAGTGGATCCTTTGTATGTTAAACCTGCGACAGGATCACTCCAAACGAGTGATTTTAACTCAGTCTGAGTTAATATTCATTCCTTTCCAGTGTCGAAAATGCACTTCTACTACAGGAGTGGATTTCACTCTTTTGTTTTAAGAGTGTAGGTGTGAGGCAGAATGACTGTGGACCTTGCGAAAGTGCCTCCTTCTTAATCCAATGTAAGAAAAATTTTAAGCCGGTGGTGGGTAGCCCAGTCGGTTAGGCATTCGCCTGGCATGCGAAAGGTCCTAGGTTCGGGTCCGAGTATCAGCAAAATAACTGCTGACCGATAAACGGTCCATGCAGCCAAAAATGTCCGTCGAATAATACCCCGTGTGGAGGGAGTGCACGTTAAATATCCATCAAAGTCCTAACGCTGCTTACGATGTCACCCTTAAACCATTGCGTTGGGTGCCTATTCAGGTGTTGGCTCGTCACTTGACTGTGGTTCTAAAATACGAAGCCAAGGGCCAATAGCCCTAGTGTAGCTCTAGTGCGACGATAGTTCAAACCTAACCTAACCAACTAAACACAACAACAGATATAACCTCAAAGTATCACTACCAGAATACTTAGGGAGTACTCCCAGGGCCTGTCCTTCCATAAGACCCTTTAGATAGGGCCCCAAATTTTAGGTGCCCCTAAATTTTAGTTTATATTATGCTAAATGCTATAAATCTGCAGAATATCACTTAAAAAAAAAAAATCTGACACTCCACTTTGTTTTTTGCTCAATTTCGACTCAGAAATTGACCTAACGTAATTTGATAGATATTTTTTTAAAGATGATCGATGTTGTGTTGCGTTTATAGCACAAAAAATTTGCGTTTTAGATTCTTAAGCGTGTCCTAAGTAACAATTAAACATTTACTTTTTTTTAATTTCTTTGAAAAACATACTTTGTAGCATATATTTGTATGAAAAGTATAGAATAAGCCCATAACATTGTAGCGAAAATTTGATAAATATGTCCTACAGCACCATCATTACACCAAAATCGGTTGTCTGAGATTTCCTAGAACAGGTCCTGGGTACCCCAAAGTCGGTTGTAACTTCAGTTTGACACTGAAACCACATTGTTCAAAGTTAACAGGTACAGACAAAAATCAACCTATAATTACTTTCAGACCCTGACTATATACCTCTTATACAAATGGCCATTTTCCGCTTTAAATTTTGCATCCTGACTAAAACTGCGACTGGTTTCGTCATTGCAGTAGTTGAAACTGAGTGTGATTTATTCAATTCCCAATTCTCTCTTGCATGATTGATTGTTTACCAGCATTGGTCGAACTAGACGTTAATCAGTTCGACTTGGCAATCTTCCTGCGTTTAACCCTTTTAGTCTCAGTGATGCCAATTGGCATCATGTTTCTAATCATAATTTTGAAAAAAAATTATAGGCTGACATCTATTGGGATTAATAAAAAAAATATTTTCTCATAGAAAAAAAGTTTGAAGAATCGATTAATATCATAAATGGCTATAGATGATCAGAAAAAAATTCTAAAATGATACCAAATTTTCATTAGGACTGAAAGGGTTAAAATGCTTTTTCTTTGTACTTTATAGTCCCGAATAACTTGTATAGAACAAGTTAAGTAGCAAGTAAAAGAAATGTTAAAAACTCAACTTTAACCTTTTTTTATACAGAAACTAAAACGCCAATAAAACTCATAGTGAGCGTTGTTGGGATAATTCATAACAAGAGATATTTAGGGATATTAATTTAGTGTGCGACCTTAAAATTTTTCATTACAATTTTTTCTGTTACAAAATTTAAAATTTGCAAAAAATCTGAAATTTTGAAACTTTTTTTCATATTAGTAAAAAAATTGTTGCAAATGATGCATTCTTATTATTCTCTAAATATAATTTATTTCTTTTTTTATCAAGTTAGTATAAAGATATGGGTTTTTTTGCAGTTTTTGTTAGTTCATGACTTATAAATCTGAAATAAATAGTTTTTAAAAATTATCGTGAATAGAAATATGCATGAATTCAGGACAAAGGTCTGCGAAAAGTCCTATTCTGAATAGTTGTATTCAGATCAAAAATGGTCAGGATTTGTTGATTTGACGTTAACGCAATGTCATTTCGTGTATTTAAAACTATATTGTTTTGGGAAGCATGCATCAAAATCCATAAAATATTGTTGCTGCTTAATTCTTTGCCGATACATAAATACAATACAATATAATATATAATATATTTTATTATTGAAACATACGATAATTGACTTTTCGTACCTTTTACTCACAATAGATGTCACTACGAAACACAAGCAGATGGCAATAAAACCAGAGAGAATTAATAATGCCATATACCACAAAGAGATAGCAGCACTACAAAATTGACAAATTACTCTTTTAAAATTTATTTTCCAACTCTTCAATGCGTGCGTATATTGTTAAAAATAATTGCAAAATTCTACAATTTTGCAATTGTTTTTAACAATATATGCATCGAAGGGTTGGAAAATAAATTTTAAAAGAGTAATTTGTCAAACCATGCGATCTAAATAATTAAAATATAACTCCCATTTTATTTTTTAATGCTCCGTAACATTTACAAATTGTAGTAAATTAAACATTTTTACGAAAGGGAAATTTCAAAAATGGCAATATTTTAAGAAAAATTTATTATTTTTCGGTAGGAATTATTTGTTTAAAGGAGCGTTCAATGCGTTTTCTGTTTTCTTTGTAATCCTCAGGCATATATTGTTTGTAATATTTTGTATTTCAGGAGAATAAGATCGAAATTATTTGAAGCATTTAACTTATATTGCGAGTCGGAAGTACGCAAAAAGAATTTAAAAAAAAAAACTTATTGGAAAACTTATTTTATAAAAACTTATTGGAAAAGGAGGGCGAAAATGCATTGCACCACCTCCCAAAACAAGACTAAGAAAAGGGTATAACAAATATTTTTAGCTAGAACATTTACAATTAAATATTTTATGCATGGAAAGAATACACAAATATAAAATATACAATATTCGTGCTTTTTCTCTTTCTTTTTTAAATTCGTGCATTGTTAATGTATTTTAGAATGCGCCCGTCGTATTTACTTTAAATCCGGAGATTATATCTTCATGTATGATCAAACTAAACAAAAATTCCTTGATTTTCAACAATTAAATTGGAAACAAATACATTGTTACATAGTATTCAAACATTCATTGTTGTATTACGTCTTAGTAATATCTTTTTTTTTTTTTTTGCATTATTGGTTCATGGGAAACAATTCAGTTTTAAAAAAAAATCTATAAAAATACTATTTTTATTTGTGTAAGTTTTAATAGTGACTAAGTATGTGCACCATGATGCTCTTGAGATTGTAATTAACGTATTTAGCGCATTTTAAAAAGTTTCGATAAATGAATTTATCAATAACATCCAATTTAATTTGATAATTTGACATTTAATCGAGAATTGGTGATATATTTTGCCTAATAAAATTCAAAAACTCGATCTCATAAAGTTTAGCTTCCACAACTGCCGATATGAAGTCATCATACTTTCAAAACAGTGGCAGCTCTTTGGCTACTCAAATGTCGTGTATTCATGGAATTCGCTCTTATTTGAATGCCTTCAAAAGATCTTCTGCTGTCGCTCCTACAAAACATATGTGCAAAATGATTCTATGAAAGATTCTCTGGCAATATAAATATCAAAACCGACAAGCCTTTTGCGTTGTCTTTGTATGATTTTAATGCAAAATGCTCGCTCGAGAAATATTCTAAGGAGCTATCAGGCAATCAAGCAAGTTTACCTGAAATGAAAGATTCGCAACTAAACTTTGAGAGCTTCAACACTAAAAAATATGCAAATAATCATATTAAAAAGATTGTTAAAAATTTTAGAAGTTATTTTGCTATAGGGGTCATCATAGCTTGCACTTTCTTAAAATTTTGAGAGGCGATGATTAAGACTACCTTTTAATTATTTGGTTGTTTTAGTACGCATCATATTGAAGAAACGAAATGCTTTGAAATTATTTATAGATCTGTAATCTAAAAAAAAAATTGTTTTCCTCAAATAACCCATGCTTAAGGGGGGATCATAGTTAGCGACATCAAAAATGACCAATTCTTGGTATTGATTTCGAAAGGCTCTAAATCATTTAAAAATTATGGTACAATAAAAAAAATTGTACCAAATTATAAACTGTACTTTTATTATTATATTCACACCCAAGAATCTTATTTTTAAAAATTATTATTTTCGAAAAAAGACATCTTTTGAAACATACAATTACGAATTTTCAAAAATACAAGTATTTTTTCGGTACACTTTTCTCCAAATCTACTAAATATTTCTTAATAATTTATTTTGTGTGATGTAAAACCATATTAGATCTGATTAAGTCACCTATTTTTTTTCCCTAAAATAATTTTTAAATTTTATTTTAAAAACATTATATTCTACATTCATAAAAATTCTGATTTTCAACGAAGAAAAGTGTAAAATAATTAAATATTTTTTTTAATTTGTGAGACTAAATTAGGTGACTTAGATAGATCTAAAATGGCTTTATAACACACAAAAAAAATTATTAAAAATATTCAATAGATTTGGAGAAAAGTGTACCTAAGTGTTGAAAATTATAGTTTTGAGAAAAACGCGAAAAACAAATATAGTCGATCCCGTTAACACGAACTCGAAATGCCCACCAAAACATTTCTTGTTAGCCGAATTTCTTGTAAATCGTCAGGATTTTTTTTTTACATTGAGCCAGTGAATAGTTTTCAAATATCAACACAAAAAAATTCATATTTTATAATGTAATACACTAATAATACAAGCATTAATTAGTAATTCAAAGGGGGCGTGGCACATTTGTTTATTTTTATAATTTTAATTTTTTGTAAGAAATAATTAACCGATCGATACAAAATTGGTCTTATTCGATAGATTGGGATTCCATCTATCAGAAAATACTGGTTTCAAAAATTCGATTTTTTGGTTTTTGTTAACTATGATCCCCCCTTAAAGTATCATTCGTTTTAAACTTATTGACTTTTCTACCGACGGATATTTGAGAAAATGCATAACTAGTTTCGACCACATAAACCGTAGTTTGAAAGAGAAAAAAAACATTAAAAAAAATTCAAAACTTGTGCTGCATACTACTACTTAAAAACTGCGTAGAAAATTTGTTATTTGCATATTATTCGAATTAACCCTTTGATCCCAAAAATTTACTACACTACAGAAACACCTGACATTCACAAAATAGGATTATTTTAGGTCAAAAATAAGAGTTCCATAAGAAAAAAAGGATCATTTTAATTTTTTATATGATTTTTGAAATAATGCCAAAATTTTTAAACTGTGGAAAACAACAAAATAAAAATATATATATTCCCTAAAAACACTTGGAGTTATATATTTTAAGGTATCTGACCATATTATTAAAAAAAATTAGTAATTATTTCAACCGAAATAGTTTAAATTGTGTTTTAAATATGTGGAACTGAAGTGAACTTTTCAAAAATCAGGTGAAACGCTTGTTTGCTATTTTCTAAATAAAAAAATATAGTTGTTCTGACTTCTATTGGATTAATGTAAAATATTATCGGATAGAACAAAGTGTGAAGAATCGAATGATGCGTGTTTGATGTCATAACGGGCTATAAACATTTAGAAAAAAAATATTGAAAGTGATGATTCCAAATGGCATCACTGGGACTGAAAGGGTTAACTTAATTTGAAACTCCATAAATATAAGAAACTTCAACTTCATTTTTAAAACATCCCAAAAACAAGCCATTGCATTAAGACGCATTGCCTCTTATCTCCCAACAGAAATAAGGATTATTCCTTCTTTAAATTTCCCATTAAGATAATAGAAAGATCAAGAAAAAGAAATGTGTGGTTTTCCGAAAAGGGAACACTTTAATAAATCCCCAGCCCACCTTTGTGTGGGATTTTCTTGTGCTGACCCTAAAAAAACTAATTTCCCATTAAAATCTCAAAATGGCGTCCCGTTAAGGGGTCATAGGAGTATTAAAAATGTGCAAAGAAGGTGCTGCAAAACATAGTTTGATCTTTCGTGTCATTCTTGAACTACTCAATGTATAAGTATAATTTTTTATATGCAATTCTACAAGATTTATTTAATATAAAACAAATTTTGAAATTTATGAAACTTTAGCCAAAACTAAAATAAATGATATTAAACATGAAGCTATTTGAACACATTGTAATTAGGCTAGCGCGGCAAATTGTGAGGTCAAAATTGAAAAAATGACCAAGAAAATGACTTTATATTGTACAAATATGTACAAACTAGGACTTATACCTAAATTCCCATCTCAATTTTAATTAGAAATTATTTTTTTAAAAAATTAAAATCAAAATTTAAAAAAAATTATTAATTTTTTTAGAAAAAAGTTCTTAAAATAATTTCTAATTAAAATTGAGCTGAGAATTTAGGTATAAGTCCTAGTTTGTACATATTTGTACAATATAAAGTCATTTTCTTGGTCATTTTTTCAATTTTGACCTCACAATTTGCCGCGCTAGCCTAATTACAATGTGTTCAAATAGCTTCATGTTTAATATCATTTATTTTAGTTTTGGCTAAAGTTTCATAAATTTTAAAACTTGTTTTATAATAAATAAATCTTGTAGAATTACATGTAAAAAAATTATACTTATACATTGAGTAGTTAAAAAATGACATGAAAGATTAAACTATGCTTTGTAGTACCTTCTTTGCACATTTTTAAGACTCCTATGACCCCTTAAATGTATTTATCTTTACACAACAATCCCAGTTCTCAAGTGTTTTCATGGAACCGGCGTCTTAAATTCGCTTAATCTTTTAAAGAGTTTTCTTTTAAAAATAAAAAGTTTATACAATGATCACTCGGTGTTGTTCCCTTCCTAGTTCTCATCTGGAACGAGTTTTAGAATGTCGGCCTCTATTTTACAAGTATCTCATAACGATAGAGTTAAGAGGTTGTATATGCTTGGCGTGAAAAATAGTGAAGCCGTCAGAATGTCGCCAAGTAACCCCAAATAAACAGCTCACTTAACGTTAGTTCAATGTAAAACGCACCATTTTATTCTTTATAAATCATTTAATTAATAAACAGCTTATTCGATATTAGTTCATTCTAAAACGCGTATTTTTATTCCTTTTACGGTAATTTAGAATTTAAAAATGGCCGTTTGTGCAGTTGTACGCTAAAGCTCGAGATCTGAATTTACACAAGAAAGTATTGATTTTGTCGAAGGGAAGGAGAATATAATAAGTTATAATTATAGTTTTCATTAGAGAGTCAAATTCGCCAAGTTTACTTAATAAACCTTGATAAACTCCACTTTAGAATAGGGGGCTGGTGAGCCAAGTCTTAAAGGCGTACACCTTGCATGCGGAAGGTCCCATGTTCGGGTCCGGGAATCGCCAAAATAACTACCGACCTATAAACGGCCCATGCAGCCAAAAATGTCCGACGGTTAATACCCCGTGCAGAGGACGTGCAAGTTAAATATGCTTCAATGTCCCGACGTTGTGTACGATGTCACCCTTAATATTTGCGTTGGGTACCTACTCAGGTGTCGGCTCGTCACCTGACTATGGTTCAAAATTACAACGCTCGTCGCCAATAGCCTTCATGTAGCTGTAGCGAGACGAATATTCAAACTAACTTAAATACCAGTTCGTATTAGAGAGTCAACGTTACCAAGTCTATATACGTGTACACTCTTAAAACAAAGGAGTGAAATCCACTCCAGTTGGAGAAGTGCATTTTCGACACCCTAAAGGCATGCATATTTACTCAGACTGAGTTAAAATCACTCGTTTGGAGTGATCCTGTCGGAGGTTTAACACACAAAGGATCCACTCCAAAAGGACAAGTGCATTTTCCAGTTTGGAGAAGTGAAATCCACTCAGACTGAGGTAAATTGGGAGTGTTTGTTTTAAGAGTGTAAGCTTATGCAAACTCCGCTTTAAAATAGCGCCAAATTACTCGCCAAGAGCATTCTTTGGCATAATACAAAGCGATCGATAGCTTCATTTGGCAAACCAGCTTTTCCATTGGTTTATCTGCCAGGCAACATCTGCATCCTCTTAACTCCATAATTTAAACCAACATTTCGGCCAAACAAGGAGTTTAAAAACAGAACGGCGTTGATTCTCATCTTTGTATGAATGTGAAAGATCGCATATTTATTCAGACAATGGGAGATTAGTGTTAAAAGTTTAAATGAGAATTTACGCATTCTATATTGGGTGTTAGAAAAGGATTTGCTAAGGATAGAAAATCAATTTTGCATAATACATTACCAATTCTATTGTTAGTTGTGAACTGTAGGGCCGATTTGTAACTGCTATTATTCTAATTCACACGAAATATGCTTTTTAATTAAAAAAATGGATAGAATCGAAATTCAAAATGCATTCTTTAGTATTGTAAATTGTATTTTAGTGCCTAATTTTAAGTGATGATTTTTAAAAGCTCTTTTAGGCCATTCAATACATTGGTCTTTATTTCAACGGCGAAATTAGCTGTGAGCTTTTATGTTTTTTGAATGTATAAGATAGCACTAAAGTATGTAAATCTTCTATCTTGATTGAAATTAAATTTGTGGGCTAAACCAACAAAATTCAAAACAATTGAATTGAAAATTATCCTTAATCAATCCTGTGGGCTGGAGAGCCCAGTCGGTTAGGCACTCGCCTAGCATGCGAAAGGTCCCAGGTTCGTGTCTGGGCATCACCAAAGTAACTGCCGACCTATAAACGGCCAGTGCAACCCAAAATGTCCGACGAATAATACCCCGTGCAGAGGAAATGTACGTTAAATATCCTTCAAAGTCCTAGCGCTGCGTACGGTGTCGCCCTTGACGATTGCGTTGGGTGGCTATTCAGGTGTCGGTTCGTCACTTGACTATGGTTCTAAAATACGACGCTCGTCGCCAATAGCCCTCGAGTAGCTCTAGTGCGACGATAATTCAAACCAAACCTTTATCAATCCTCAATTAAAGCAGAAGATTTAATGAATAGACCTTAATTTGTAAATTACCTTAGAGTATAAAAGTGTTTGTGTAACCTCTAGTCCTGTGTTGGGAGGTAAACTGCGGTGTACGGAATTAATTATTTAGCTTGGAAAAATTTAGGATTTTTTTACCAAAGATTTATTTAAAACAATAGAAGATTAGAGTTAACTTTTAAATGAAAATTTATGCACTCTATATTGGGTGTTAGAAAGGGATTTGTTAAGACTAGAAAATAAATTTTGCATATTTAGCAATTCTATTGTTAGTTGATATTAGGAAACTCAATCGACGATATGTGACTATACTATTGTTCTAATTCACAAGAAAAATGTTTTTTTTAATTAAAAAGTAAATCGAATAGCAGTTCAAAATGCATTCTTTTGTATAGTAGAATTGGTTTAAAGCTTAATTTAAATATTTGTTTTCAAAAACTTCTCTGAGTGTCTTTGAGATTTATTTCAAACGGATATTAGCTGCACTTCTTTAATTTTGAATGTTAGTAAGCAATTAGCATACAAAAATCTTCTATATTGTCCGTTAAAGCAACAAACAAATGAAAACAATTAAATTATTTAAAGATTATCCTCAATTAATGCAAGGATTTAAGGAATAAACATTCATTTGTAGATTACTTTTTTAAAAAATCAGTTTTTTGTCCACTGCAGCGCTGTATTGGGATGTAAACTGCGGTGTACGGAATGATATATTTCAAAAAAAATAGTATGTATGAAGAAATATTAATTATAATTAATAATATTATATAGTACTATAGAAAAGAATTATTAATCATAATTAAGAATGAGGTTAAAGAATATATTCTCAACTCCCTCATTTTCAAAAAACTATTTACAGTATCTGTACCATATGCTATTTTTACCAATTCAATATCTGTCAACTGATATTTTTATGATATTTTTATGATGTAAAGACCGACACAAATTTTCTGCTTATGGCTATTTTTATGTCTGTTCCGTAGCAACCACCTAGTTGTTGTTTTTTTTTTTACTTTTGTAAGTAGCTAACTATCTTCTTATTTTTTTATTTTATACATGAATGCATTCTGCAAAATCCGAAAGAAGTGAAATTTCGTAAAAATTGTATTACTCTTTTGATAACAGCAATTTTATTGGTATTTTTTCTAAGAGATATGAAATGGGCAAAATTGTAGCACCATCGCCAAACAATATTTGAAATTATAACCTTTAACTCTGTATACTGTGTTATGTCACCACAAAATTCTGTTTTCAGCAAAAATTCCATCTGGCGAAATTTGCGCCCACGAAAGGTAAATTTACCATTTTGTTTACTATTTTTTAATTTGAAATCCTAATACGTAATGGTCAACGTTGCGCATTTCTAGAAATTCTATGTCAAAACATTTTATCTACGTTTTAACCAAGTTAAATAAAATAAAAACAGCTTTCTAAGTAGCAAGGGGGTTGGAAACAGATAAACAACATGAATAATGCTTTCTAAAAAGACAGAAACATGTCGCCAATCAATTTGTAACCACATAAATAAGTAAGGTTTTTGTTTTTTTGTATATCATGTAGGTAGAGATGGTGTGAGTGCAAAAATGAAAACTAAAAACTTTAGAAGATTTAGATGTTTTGTGTTTATTTTGAGTTCATGCATTGTTTTACAAAGTAAAAATATAAGACTTCCTTGGGAAATAAAAAAGATTATGTACAATAATTGAATTGTATTCGTAAGCTCTACAGATAAAAAAATTTCTAATTTGTCTAGGTTTTCTTTGAAAAAAGTTATTCACCTTTTCCTCGGAAGAGTTACACTTTTATCTGGATTAGCTTGATAAAATTCTAACTGAAGTTTAAATGATTTAGTGGTGCTTCAAAAAAAAAAGAATGACAATCAATTCCACTAAAGAAATATTTTAAAAATCAATTATTTTTCTTACGTCCTTTTTTTTAATAAAAATACCACTAAAGAGATATTTAAAAAGAATCAATTCCTTTCTTGCATCCTTTTTTCTACTATCTTTTTTATTTGAAATGTTTTATTTCAGTTCAAATTCAATTCCATTAAGCTAAATGTTAGCGAAATCTCTAAAATTGTTCGATATGCTGTTCTGATAAAAATGCACACCGCATTTGTGAAATAAGAGTTTTCTTATGCGAATATTTCCTGTTTCGTATTTTATTGTTTTGACATATCTAAGAATTGCCAAATGTAAAAAGTTTCTATTGTTGTATAAGTTTTTTTAAAAAAATGGAAACAGGAGTATTGACATGGTGAATATATTTCCGTCCATCAGTATTTTCTATCAGTACTTTACATCAGTAGTCGGTAAGTCATTGCATGCCAAGGTTCGGGCCCGGGCATAGCCGTAATTACTGCCGACATATAGGGCTGGGGAGCCCAGTCGATTAGCCATTAGCCTAGCATGCGAAAGATCCCAGATTCGGGTCCAGGCATCGCCAAAATAACTGCCGACCTATGAACGGCTAGTGCAGCCAAAAATGTCCCATGAGTAATACCCCGTGTAGAGGGAGTGCACGTTAAATATCCTTCAAAGCCCTAACGCTGCGTACTGTGTCGCCCTTCGAAAATGCGGAAGATCCCAGATTCGGGTCCAGGCATCGCCAAAATAACTGCCGACCTATGAACGGCTAGTGCAGCCAAAAATGTCCCATGAGTAATACCCCGTGTAGAGGGAGTGCACGTTAAATATCCTTCAAAGCCCTAACGCTGCGTACTGTGTCGCCCTTAACGGTTGGGTTGGGTGCCTTTTCAAGTATCGGCTTGTCACTTGACTGTGGTTCTAAAATACGATGTCCGTCACCAATAGCCCTCGTGTAGCTCTAGTGCAACGTTAATTCACACTAAAACTAAACTATATCTCGATTTTAGTGTTCTTTTATCTTGTATGTTCTTTACTGCTATGTAATTGGAAATTGTCTTTCTGTATAGCAGATTAATAATAAATAAATAAATAAATAAAATAAATAAATAAAACGGTCTGTGCAGCTAAAAAGTCCGATGAATATTACGCTGTGCTTAGTGAGTGCACGATAAATGTGCTCCAAAGTCCCACAGCTGCGCACGATGTGGCTCCTTAAACTTCATTTGGGGGCCAATTCAGTTGCCGGCTCGTTACTTGACCGGGGCTCTAAATGACGACGATCGTAGCCAATAACCGTGCAGCTCCTGTGCTACGATTTTTCAACCAAACCCTACTTCCTTCCCCTTTATTTTTTTAGTTTGTTTCAAAGTTTTGTCCCGTTTTTTGTACACGTCCATTCGTCAGTACGATTTTTATCGTTTACGATTTTCTGCCTTTCTCTGCATTTGGTTTGGTTAACTTTGATTGTCGGCATTGGCTTCGTTTTGATATGTTCTTCAGTTAGAACCTCGTCAAACTGTCAATAATCCGAACCGGTATTTCTATCCAGCTTTCACCCACGCCTGAAGGCTTTCTCCCACCAATTCGGCCTTTTTCCGGCCAAAACGGGCGAATCCAATCGAGATTTCTCATAAATCACTCGGTGATTTACATCGCATAGAGGTAAGGAGATGCGAGATGTTTGGCGGGAAAAGAGGGTGAAGCCGTTATGGAATCGCCAAGTAAGCCTAAGTCGAGTTGAATGAACATCGCACTAGAGCTACACTGAGGGTTGTTGGGGAACGTGCATTGCAATGGAGAACCAGTCAGGTGAGGAGTCGACACCAGAGTATTCCACCCAACGCAACTTTTAAGCCCTGGTTTGTAAGGATTGAAAACGCCAGTCAAGGCGTTGAAAAACGCCCAGCTTCGTGATGTCAACGTCTTATCTTCGCTTAAGTGGTTTTTTATAATTCCCTTTTAGCAGTGCATCCGCATGTAACGCAATCACAGTGAGAGAAGATCTCTGTTTTCTCTTTCGAATAGGTAAAAACACCGGCAAATTCGCACGTTTTGGACGCTCTAATCAAACTACGACTGATTCGAGATTTTCAAACGCTGGGATCAACGTTATTTTTGGTGCTGCGGTCATGTGACAACTAGGGCCAATAAGAAACCGGGAAATTCGAACGCACAGCTCAGCTTCCGATTTTGTGTACAAACCAGGGCTTTTGGAATAGATGCATGGGGCTCCCCAGCTCCCTGTACTAAACAAACCACTCATCCAAAATTAGTTCAATGTGAGAGTGCACAGTCTGTTGTTCTTCAAAAAGCGTTAATTAAAAAACAAAATAAAAATTGCTGTTTGCGCAGTTGTAGGCTGCGTAGCACGAGATCTGAATTTATACAAGGTGGTAGTAATTCTCTGCACAGATTTTTAAAAAAAATAAGTTGCAATCAGTTTTATTAGATAGTCAAAACGTCACCTGGGGCTGGGGATCCCAGTCAGTTAGACGTTCGCCTAGCATGCGAAAGGTCCCAGGTTCGGGTCCGGACATCGCCAAAATAACTGCCGACCTATAAACGGCCCGCGTGCAGCCAAAAATGTCCGCCGAATACTGTGGTTTTGAAAATACGACTCCCGTCGCCAATAGCTCTCGTGTAGCTCTAGTGCGATGATACTTCAAACTAAGACAAAACGTCACAAAGTCTATGTTATAAACCTAAGCAAACTCCACTTTAAAATATTGCCAAATTCTTCAAGTTTTTGTTTGGGCTTATTACAAAGCATCACTTAGCAAACCTGTTTTTGCATCATTTCTTCCCCAACAGCATCTTCGTCTTCTTCTTACCTCTCCAGTGGCGTCTAAGGTGCACCAGGATTGCAGGAGGCTTGTTTACGGCACCGTGTTGATGAAGTGTGGAGCCGAGCGGAATAACACTTTGGTCTCCTGTTAATCGCGCGGCCCGCTGCGTCGATGTGATAAAGTAGCAATAGAAGGACAACGGTATTTGGCGGTTTTTTAGTGGAAAAGAGTTCTTACTTATTTCTGTTTCGTATAACCTCCTGAGCAGGGCTCGAAATTAACGGTATCTTGTCGCAAAGTGACTCCAAATCATTTTTTTTTTTTAATTTCATTATCAACTTTTTAAGGAGGCCAAAAAATTTTTAGCGAAATAGAAAATCTTCAACGATCTTAAATTTGTCGAAATACTCCAACGATCGAATAATTCTCAATATCTAGCTCGTCAAATATCTATTATTGAGTTTGTAACTCAGGTAGTGTTTCCCACCCCTTGATTTCCGACAACTACACTCTTAAAACAAAAGAGTGAAATCCACTCCAGTAGGAGAAGTGCATTTTCGACACTGAAAATGAGTGAATATTAACTCGGACTGAGTTAAAATCACTCGTTTGGAGAATTCCTGTCGGAGGTTTAACACACAAAGGATCCAATCCACTCCAGTAGGAAAAGTGCATTTTCAACACTGGAGGAATGAAAATTAACTCATGAATAACAATGAATAACAATCATGAATAACTCAAAAATAACTAACATGTTAAAACAAAAGAGTGATTTTAACGCAGACTGAGTTAATTTTCACTCCTTTCGGTGCCGAAAATACACATCCCCTATAGGAGTAGATTTCACTCTTTTGTTTTGTTAAACCTCCAGCAATCTTAACAACAAACAATCGATTTTAAGGCGATTACAAGCGATTTAGGAGTTAATTTTTACTCCTTTTCAGTGTCGAATATGCACTTCTCCTATGTGAGTGGATTTAACTCTTTTGTTTTAAGCGCGTATATCATGTTTTAAAATAACTGTTTAAAAATGTAGCCCCGTTCTCAGTATGTATATTTCCACTTCCTACCTGTATCCATAAAGGCGACTTGCGAATCGGCAAGAGTAAAAAAAATGGGGAAAAAAATTCCACTTTGCGTAATGTCTCCGACTGATATACGCATCGGACCTAATGGCGTTTCACTTTCGTTCCACAGTAGAGACCGTGTGGGCAGCCGTGATTCATTGGGCCTGAATTTATTACCTGTAGATGCGGTGTGGTTTAACAAATAAGTAACTGACGCTTTGAAATGGAACAAAATATTGTACCTAAGAAGATGAAACTAATTAAAGAACAAATTAAATATAAGAAGGAGTGGTTTTACCTATATATCGTCACTTAACCACTTTGCACAACGATAGAAATTTGCTGAATGGTTACCCTTGGTGAACTTTCCAAAATCACGCCAAAAGTCGGCCGAAAACCCAATCAAAAAGAGCAGATAACGGTCAGATGGGATTGCCGGAAAACATAATCGTTGCGAAGTCAAAGAATTCGAATCATCAGTCGAAGTCGGACAGTTACCACAAAAAATTATTATTAGCCAAATCCGAAAAAATCGCACCAAGGGTTACAGTACAGTAAATCTGATCCTTGCACAACAATAAAAGAGTACACTCTTAAATTGAACGAGCGATTTCAACTCAGTCTGAGTTAATTTTCACTCCTCCAGTCTAGAAAATACACTTCTCCTTCAGGAGTGGATCTTTTGTGTATTAAACCTCCGACAGGATCACTCCAAACGAGTAATTTTAACTCAGTCTGAGTTAATATTCACTCCTTTCCAGTGTCGAAAATGCACTTCTCCTACTGGAGTGGATTTCACTCTTTTGTTTTAAGTGAGTACATGTGGGAATTGACGAAGTGATGATATATACTATGTAATATTTTCCTTGTCCTCTTCTCTCCCGAAAAAAATTCTACGCATCTATTCTTACAAGCAATAAGCATATTTTCTCAACAATTATGTATTTAGAAGTATGCTTTCCAAGTAATTTTGAAAAATTCAATGTTTACAACTGCAATACAATCTGCTGCACGTGAACTATAGTAGAACAATTCGGCATTGCCGAATGGTCAAACTCAATGGTCAATAAGATTCAAAAGAAAACTTACAGCTATACCAAATCAAAGTAACGAAGTGACATGAGTATTTATTATAATAGTTCTTAAAACGAATACCGATATGCTAATTAGGACATCTTACAGGCTACAAAAACACCAGGCGACATTGAGCAAGACTTAAAAGCGTTGAGCAATTTTTGCTGCTAAAAAGCCTTCATGTAGATGAGGTTTCATGCTATGTAGAATTGAACTAATTTATTGTGCGATGGATTCTAATGGATTTTCAAATGCGATTTTCCAAATTAGGAAAGGCAAATTCTTGTAATGACCAACTCATTTGAATTAAATTTCCATTCGGTTGGTGATTTAAAACGGCTAGAGCTGTGGCAGGCAAATATGTTTTTTTATGGTAGAAAATTTAGTGTAATGTATACACTCTTAAAACAAAAGAGTGATTTTAACTGAGTCTGAGTAAATTTTCACATCTCCAGTGTCGAAAATGCACTTTTCCTACAGGAGTGGATCCTTTGTATGTTGAATCTGCGACAAGATCACTCGAAACGAGTTAATTTAACTCTGAGTTATTATTCACTCCTTTCCAGTGTCGAAAATGCCCTTGTCCTACAGGAGTGGATTTCACTCATTTGTTTTAAGAGTTACGTTAACACTTTATTAAGACCACCTTCATATGCATATGATATATGCGATGCATATTATAACTTCACTGAATTTTTCGTTTGTTAACAAAAGCAAAAATAGCTATTCCTCTAGTACTATGTACCCTACCATTTCTTACTACTCCAGAGAGTTTCATAGATTTTATATCGTGCTCCTATAAACAAACGAAATGTTGTAAAAGGCAGTTTGGCAGTGTGTAATGTGAATTCTACCATTAAAATAAATCTCAATTTTAATACCAAACCAGGCATTCAGTTTGTACCAGTGATTGAACAGCAAACTGGGATCATCAACTAGTTGGCATCCTAGTTCTTGAAATAAAGAGACGTTTTATAATAGGAGGATGTGCAATTGATAGATTTAATAGTAACTCAACAACTTTGTCGTTAACGTATTGTTCTCCTAAAATTTCAAATTCTAAATATTTACTATAAAACTCCTGAAAAAAATTCCTTCGATATAGGCCGAAAACCTCACAATGACCCGTAGGTAAGACGCTTGCCTTGTATGCGAAAGGTTCGGGCCAGGGCACAACCAACTGCCAAACTATAAACGGTCCAAAAAGCGCATCCAAAAAGTCATACGAATAATACCATAAGTAGAGGGAGTGCATGTTAAGTATGCTCCAAAGTCACCCCTCTTAGGACTTAGGAGCGAAGATATTGCCTCCTAAAAGTAGCATTGGGTGTCTACTAAGAAGTAGATTCGTCACTAAACAGCGGTTCTATAAATTAAGTCGCACGTCGCCAATAGCTCCATTATAGCTCCAATTCAACTCAACTTGCATTTGCCACTCTTTTTTTCAATCAAACTATACCATCTCTCGTACCAAATATTTAAAAAAAAATAGTAGTTTCAATCTTGTCTTAAACCCACTCATCGCAAAAGTGAGTCGCAATCAAAAACCAAAAACACAAGGTCGTCGCATAACAAAATGCATTGTTGTCATCTCCGCCACCCTCGCGAAGTGACGTGTTTTTGTGTCTGCCTCCGAGCAATATAGGCATGCGTCTATTTTATTTTTCGAAAATTATAATCATGGATAATACATACAAATAGGGGCATAGCAACTTAACTATATGGGCGCATCAGATACCTGTACTTTTGTCCGTATGTCTGTACGTGCAAAAGAGCATCTGTCTTGCAGCAGTCTGTCTGACCCATTTGATTAGTATTGAAATTTCATTTTTCATCAATTAATCAATAAAAATTTAATTTCCATTTATTAATCAATTCTTTTAAATAATCGCTTAACCCTTTCAGTCCCAGTGATTCCATTTGGCATCATAATTTTTCTGATCATAATTTAAAAAAATAATAATAATAAGACTGACACGTATTAGGATTGATAAAAAATATTTTCCAATAGGGAAAAAGTTTGAAGAATCAAATGATGTGCTTTTTGATATCATAAATGACTATAGACGATCGGGAAAAAAATTCTAAAATGATAATGCCAAATTGTCATTGGTACTGGAAGGGTTAAATACCCATGAAGTCAAAATTGCCCAATCGGCAATAGCAGAAGCTTCACTAAAAATAATTGGTTGAATATTTATAAAATTTATCTTTGAACCTCTCAAACCTCTCTTGAAATTGGGTCTCCTTGGGTTTTACTCCAAAAATGGAATCTCGTAAGACCTAATGCTTTGTTGCGTGAAAGTCTATTGTTGAATGAGTCTCGGTCATTTTGAGAAAGATATGCGATTTAATGTACGTGACCTGGTTTTATCGAGATTTTTTTTCGATAACTGTAAACAGTTATAGAAACTCGTATTTTAGTTTCACAGACGCAAACCTCGTCAAAGGAAACCCTTAGCAACAAACGGAATTTTTCAGTCGACAAAACATAGCATACACATTTAACCACTTGCGACCTGGCGTCCCCATTCAGGGACATTTTTTAAAACCTCCCCACAAACAATTAAGAAGTTATTTAGTTCCGAAACTGACCTGTTCCGAAGATATAAATATCAGTTTTCAGTTTTTGATTATATGTATCGGTCATTTATTTCTGTAAAAAAAATGAAGGTGAACGATGGTCAATGCGATATTAGAGTTCTTGAAAAAATTAAACTTTTCTTTCAAACTTTTCAAAATGTTATTTTAGTAGTTAATTTTAAATGCATTTTGCATTAAAAGCAATGTTAAAATAAACTGTTAAGTACAAATGAGTTGTATGACAATTTTTGCATCTATAGCACAAAAAAAATTTATTTTTAGAGCTTAAGGCGTGCGTCTCATGTATTATTAAAAATATGTTTTTTTTCATTTCTTTGCAAAAGATACTTTTTAGCATATATTTATATTAAAAATATGTTTAGATAAGAATAAAAGTGTAGGAAAATTACAACAGTTGTCAGCAGTTACCATTAAAGATATTCCGATCGGCGGCGGCGGTTTTATATAAAATGGCTTATAATTATAAATACCTTAAATCTAAAGAGATTTTTCCTCATTTCACCCTTTTTATTATTTATGATTCCAGCCTTGGCTTATTTTTTACTGAAGAAATGTCCAGGTCAAAGTTGGGTGAACATGGCACTCGAATAACGAAACTCGACGCATTTCAGAAATGTTCTCTATTCGAATGGGCGGCAAAAGGTTAAACATGTTTACGGATTATGGTAATGTCGATTTCCATTTCTTTTGAGACTGGGAGTGAAATAAATGATGCTGAATTGATAAAATCATGGACAAAATTCTTTGTAGCAGTGAAAGGTTATGACTTTTAATTATATTAGTTTACTGTTTCTTTAAAAACTAGAAGTGTTTAATACTACACCGGCTTTCAGGCTTTAAATTACCACTCAATAAAATACCCTACAAAGTAATTTTAATAATTTTAAAACCCCAAAAGTTATGTGACTGAATTTAACGATATTTGTTGTTACTCAAATAAAACTTCGTAATCACTGGTACATACTTTATTGAAGACACTACTCAATACACATAAAAATACATACGCAGGACACATTTCGTACACAATGAGTAACTTAAACGTAAATTAATCTATTATTAATTAGCCCTTATTAAAAGGAACGCTATCGTAAATTACAAATCACTTTCAACCAACTTCTCGTTCTGTGGCCAGATCCACCAAACATAAATACAATGCAAAGCGGAAGTGCCAAATGTTAAACGAGTGGCAACAATATTCTCAAAAACCTTATGGTTCAGGATGTGCTTTGTTTTAGCAAAGAAGATATTCCTAGTTAAAAATAATAGCAGTGTCTGAATTAAAGAACGAGAATGACGTCGTCCGACATTTACTGGAAACTCTTGAACCAAATTTGCAGTCTGCATCTGTTTTCGCTTTTCAGCAATACCTTTAAAACCAAAAAAAAAAGTTCTCCGGCAGCTACCACTTGCGCAGGCGCACAGCCATCGTGTTCGTTTAACAAACATATTTAAATGTACATTTTACTCAAAAGAATCAATTACAAGATAATAATTCAGGCACTGCTATTTATTGAGAATTTAAAAAAAAAACATTTAACCAATTTCAAAAAGTGGTTATAGAGCCCTTTATGCCAACTAGGAATATTTTTGCTCCAAGCACATCCTGAACCATAATTTTAAAACCAAAGCAAACGGATGCCGAAGATTTACAGCACAATTCTGTCATGTAACCATCCTAAAATAATTCCAAGGCTTTTAAGGCTACAAAGCGGGCAACAACCCCCAGTTTCCATTTGGCCCAGTGTAAACTGCCAACAGACAAAGTGCGCACGCTTGGAATTTTTGTATATACACTCTTAAAACAAAAGAGTGAAATCCACTACAGTTGGAGAAGTGCATTTTCGACACCGTAAAGGCATGCATATTTACTCAGACTGAGTTAAAATCACTCGTTTGGAATGATCTTATCGGAGGTTTAACACACAAAGGATCCACTCCAAAAGGAGAAGTGCATTTTCCAGTCTGGAGGAGTGAAATCCACTCAGACTGAGTTCAATTAGGAGTGTTTGTTTTAAGAGTGTATGTCTTCCGTTCAAGTTCATCGTTCGCTGCACCCGTATTCAAAAAGATATTCAATAGAAGTTGTAAAACAATAAATTTATAAAATATTTTTTACACAATTGGTGTCTTGTAAAATATGGGTATTTATTTGCTAATAAGAAATAAAAATGTCCATTTCTATTTTTCATTAATTCTTTTCCATCAGGAAATTGCAACTTCCAAGGGGTTTTCTTCTTGAATATTGGAATTTGTCTATGGAAAAGAGTGAATGTAAAATTCAAAATTGACATTTTACTTTTTACTAATAAATAAATACCCGTTATTCGCATGGACTTGAAATAACATATCAAATCGATCCAAGTATATGCACCATTTAATATGCTATTGGGTAATAATATTACGTTATTGTTCCTTATCATTATAAAGTATTACTTTAAATATGAATTTTTAATTACGTAATACTCTATATAATGCATACTCTAGTAAAAAAAATCACCCTAAATGTGTGAACTTACTTATTCATAATTTCTCTCATAAATTCCATATTTAAATGACAATGTCATTTCAAATAGATATCTCAATTGCGTAGTATTTCGCGCATTTAGAACGTTATACGGCAAAAGATTAGTGACAAATTTTGCAATAAATTGAAGAATTCACAAATTGAATTTGCGAAAAAATAAATGAAACTAGGAAATTATGGAGACTAAATGTTTAAATTAGAACCAGATGCTTTGCTTGGCGATTTTGTTCTAATAATAATAATAATAAGCGATTTTAATGGACAGTAACTGTTAAAAACATGCTGATTATTAAAATGCTTTGGTAAAAATGTATTGCACTTAAGGTTAAACAACCTTGTATAGCAAACTACAGTTTCAATTGAGTGGGTGAAAATATTTCTTGAAAAAAAGTTCCTATCCCTTTTCATTTTTTTTATGATCCCAACACATCATTTATTGACAAAAAAAGAAAGTGACCGATGATCTATAATTAAGAGGCCAACAAAGGGTTCTATTATTCGGGAATAGAACGTTTTTATAAAGTCGTTTGCTACTCGTCCAACACTTTAGCAACCTACGGATTTTTTCCCCCTCTCAATTATCGTACACCTTCCAATGTTGTAGTGCAACATCTATTTTTTAAGTGAAATAGTAAGAATAATTGTTGCCAAAATTAAACTTTCGCGTAGAATTATACACTATTATACAAACATGACACCTCCACATTTGAAAATTGCTCGAATTGTTTTTTTTTTCTTTTCCTTTGAAAATGTTTTATTTATGATTATTTTTTTCGATCACGTAAAATGAAATAAAATATTAATCAAAATTATCGCCCAACTGTCAATTTTTTTTTATTCAGCATCAACATAAAAAGTTTCTTTAAGGAAACTAAATCATAACTTTAACCTTAAGTTGCTGTTTTTTTTATGTTGATACTAGCACTGATTGATAAAGCAAGATTCTAAGAAAGAGACCATTCTTTTTACAAATAATATTTTATCCAACAAAAAACTTTCTAACCTTAGTCCTGAAAGTTTAATTCACTCTGGCAATGTTAGAATTAACAAAAATAATGTTAAAATAAACTATTATTTGAAAAAAGTTGTTTTTTTTTTTGCTTTCATAGCATTAAAACAGTATTGTTTGGGCTTAAGGCCCCAAATTTAATGAAATTGGCGTTCCGCTTTTCAACACTAAACCTCGTTTGAATTTTGAATCTGATTTTTTTTTTCAAAATTACCGTATGAAAAAATATATTTTAATATATGTTTGTTTGTGAGAAATGTTTATCTGAAAAATATGTGTATGACTTAGCTTAATATTCAGGAGTTTATTGAAAGACAAAACACGTTTCACAAAATGCAAGGCTAAAGAGTCCATGTTTCTTGTCGATTTGGTGTCATAGGGTAAAAAAAATGAACCTAAATAATTTGTTATCTGAAAGGAACATGTATTTCGCATATCTCTATTCTAAATAACGACATACTTTCCCTTTTCTGAAACGGAATGACTAATCCAGGCGTGGTGAAAAAATGTCGCTGTACTCATTTTTCACCGGAGCACATCTTCGCCTGTCTTATTTTAACAAAACTGTAACAACAATTTTATTGAAATTTAGTTATCATTTATTTCATAACATCATTAAAATACATCTTTGAATAAACTAACACTAAAGGTTGTGTTGGTTTATTTAATGTGTGATATTTTTCCACTTAATATGTTACTATCTCAATAGAACTCGATTGCAACTAAATTGTTTGCTTATTTTAAGTATGTCAATAACAGTTTCAGTTACAACTTTTCGTATCTTTTGCAGAGGTTTGCCGGATACCTGAAAAATGTGTTTGCATTGGATTTTGTACAAGAAAACGATAGAGAAGTGTCTTGTGTATCCACTTAAGAAACCCTTTTGACTGCGAGGTTAGTGACATTTTTATGGAAATGAATGGTACTTCTGGCGGCAATGGATGGTGATTTTAACCCACGAAAATGCGCGAGAAGTGCCTACAAATATCCGGATGTAGATAGGGTTGTAGGTTTGGAATTATGCACCATACCAGTTCGAGTACCACTTAACGAATGCATTCGTTGAAAATAAATTAAGGCCTTTAGACTATCTAGTTACGGTCTTTAGACTTATTCTAACTGTTCTTTTTTGTGCATTATATTACTACATAATATATTACAATAAACTTTCATAATGCTAGAAAATCCAAAGAAACTGTAAATTAATATAGTGTAACCAACTTTTTCCAAATTAGGTTTAATTTGCGATGTAATGGAAATGCAATGTCGTCGTTTCCGGCTGCCTATTTCTAGCCTCCTTTCGGAGCTTTGACACAGCTGATAACGCCTCGTAATTTAGAACCCTAGTCAAGTGACGAAGTCGACACCTGAGCGTGCTCCCAACGGAACTTCGAGCGACATCATACGCTGACGCCGTCGGTACTTTGGACTCCACAGATTTAACGAGCACGTCTGTCCCAGTGTACTCGGGCCTATCCGTTACGAGTTGTAAGAGAAGAATCTGCATATTCTCTAAAACCGAGAGCTTATTTTTTGTGGAACAAACTATGTAGCTCTATTATTATACAACTTTTAAAAATCCAATTACAATTAATAGGAGCTCTAATTTTATGAAATGTAATATTCGTATTTTGGTGCTCATTCATGTTTCGGCTCGTCACTTGAATGTGACTCTAAATTACGATGCCTGCCGCCAATACCTCTACTGCGACAATAATTACCCCTAACCCTTTACCAAATAACTGTAAACTGTGCTAAATTAAGATATAAAGTATAGTATGCATGTACCTCAAAGTTCAAATAAACCGATGCGGAACAGTTTGAATTTGCCTATTGAGCAGCCATAGCAGTTCCATAATTTCATAATTTTAACTTCACCTTGAATATTATTTTATGATTTCTTCAACAAGAATATTTATTTAGCCCCCGTTCTTTCGGCAATATTAAATCTCTGCATACTTCAACACCCAAAGAGCACCTCGGATTCACTGTAATCTGAGCATCAAAATCGGTTCTAGCTAGAGTCACCTAAAAATGGCTCTCAGTTCTGGAGAATATCCGAATCTGCATAGGGCTCAGCCGCGCCAGCAAAGCAGACCCATTTTAGAGAAAAAATGACTTCAAAGATATATTGAACATAAATATTTTTGTTATGTATATTATATTACATTTATATTTCCAATATTTAATATAATGTATCGAAGATATACGATACAACATGTGTTGATAATCCGCTTCATATGACCCGACAAAACATTTTAATTGACGCAAATCAACCCTTATCGGACGATCAAAGGCTTATCAACTCGCAACCCCTCCTCTGGACATCGTCAATCAACGCCACAAGTCGGTCTGCAGACGATTTTTCAATTCATTATATAAAAAATAAGAACAAAAACTAGGTGGGCGATCCACTGGCCTCGAACCCCGAACGAAGCGGAAAAAATGCTTTTAATAAAGATAGGTTTTGAGTATTGGCAAACCTAAATGGAGGAAAACATGACCCAAGTCACGTGTAGTTTCAATTTTTTTTTCTCAAAAAATATCACTTATCACGTTCTTCCACTAAATTCTTCAGTTGGTATATAATTTTATAGATTTGGTTGATTAACATCAGTGAAAGAATCGATACACTTTACTCTTTTTGTTTTGAGGCATTCTTTAAACAAAAAATATATTTATATACACTGCTCAAAACATTTAGGGGAACGCATGGTTTAAACAATTTCATCAATAATGATTTCATTTCTTATCATCAGCTTCCGATTTTTTCTCTCACTAAATTGAGCTCGCGCTTATTTATAGTTAGATGGAAGAATCATGCCTTTTGAAGAATTAAATAATGTTTGTTATAATTAAATGAAAATATGAAAAACATGGTAAAATATAATTTACTCCCCCCAAAAAAATTTTTTGAAATAAATTGACCCTAAATTCTTCACCCTTGCATTCTTAGATATTAATGAAATTGATTTTTACCTTTTTTTCACAAAAAAAGTTTTGAAAAAAATATTGTTATAATTTATTCAAAAGTTATGATTCCGATATTTCCCCCCTAAAATTTTAGTTAAAAATTAACATTTTTCCCCCTATTTTTTACTTTTTCATTCTGGAAGCATAATGAATCTATTTCACAAATTTTAGATTTTTATAATAAAAAAAGTTGGAACTGAAAGGGTAAACAAAAGTACGCAAAGTGCTCCCCTAATTGTTTTGAGCAGTGTAGTTAATTTTCAGAAAACTTTAAGCTGCCGTTTCACACAATAGCCTTTTCGCCATAGTAGCGATAAGCCGCCAGACTCGGGAATCTTTCTAGCCAATTAAACTATTAAAGTAGGCGAATACCCAAAATTCTAAAATTTTTACTATTACTTTAATCTTTTCCAAATTTGGCAAAGTGATTTCAAATATAATGAGCAATGCTTTTTGGGAATTTTTTTTTTATTTAAATATAATTTATTTATTTTAAACGGTGTTTTTCAACTAAAAAAAGGGGGTTACGCCAACACTTCTAGCATAAAACGTTTTACATTAATTTACCTGAAATTTTTCACAGATGCTATTTCAATATATATCTGTGCCATGAACCTCTAACATCTGGTGTAAGTATACAAGTTTTTTTTTAAAAAATGTCCAAGTGTAAGTTAACCGAAAAAAATCCTATTTTTGTGGTTAATTTTATAATTTTTTCTTAATAACTTTTTTTCTTGTATTTTGTATGTAACTCTAGAGGGTCATTGCATGTATCAGTTCAAAACGAAGAATTTAACACGTAATAAATGTTCATAGGATGAAAATTCAATGTGGTAGACTTGTTGGCGTAAACCTCTTTTTTTAGTAAAAAAACACCGCTTAAGATAAATCAATTATATTGAAATTAAAACAAAAGCTTAAATAGTATTATTCATTATATTTGAAATCACTAAGCCAAATTTGGAAAAGATTAAAGCAATTGTAAACAATTTAGAAATTTGGGTTGGGTAATGTTGTACCCACAAACCTTTCTTTGTTACCTGCCTGTTTTGTTAAGGTCTTTGATGATTCAGACATCGTGTGGGATCACTTGGAGCGCATTAAACTCGTTCTTGGGGGGGAGAAGGGGGGGGGTGTTTCGATGACACACGATACCAGCCCCTCACGGTTAGAAGGCTTGTAAATTAACTGCAGTAGATACATATATATTAATAATAGTGTGAATATCTTTTATGTGAATATGTAAGTTGATACATTTAAATGCAAATAATCCATCCAGACTTATTTTAATGTCTCAAATTTCATCGAAATTGCGGAAGGGATTTTCACAGTCCTGTGTCATTTTTTTTATTGAATTGTTCAGAGATAAAGTATTAAGAACCCAAAACAAAGGTAAGGTTGTCATGAGGAGCTATCGACAATATTAGTCAATATTGACAATATTCAGTCTCTTTCGACAAATTCATGAAAATAGGCATGTTCTAAAAATTGAATTGAATACTCGTATTGTTTTATTCTGATATTTCATGATTATATTTTTCGTGATTTGTTTTATTAATAAAAGAATTATGAGATAAAAAATATTAGGCGAAATATTGTAAAGTTATTTTTTTTAAATGAAAATTTGTCTTTCGAAATGGTTGTTTCAGTTGTTTATATAATTAAAAAGAGAAAAGTTTAAAAAAAAGTTACCAAAAATTTGTTTTAGCTTCTACACTACGATTATAACGTAAAAGTAAAATCATTTATAAAGGCCCTGTCCGTCTGTCCGTCACCAACTTCCCCAACTACACTACAAATGCTACTGACAAGGGCGATACCTTAAAAAAAATTCAGATAATCTAATGCTTTTCTGAGAAGACTGCTGATAAAAGCGTACAATTTTACATACACTCTTACAACAAACGAGCGATTTTAACTCAGTCTGAGTTAATTTTTACTCCTCCAGTGTCGAAAATGCATTCCCCTATAGGAGTGGATCCTTTGTTTGTTAAACTCCGGCAGGATCACTCCAAACGAGTGATTTTAACTCAGTCTGAGTTAATATTCACTCCCATCCAGTGTCGAAAATGTACTTCTCCTACAGGAGTGGATTTCACTCTTTTGTTTTAAGAGTATACGCAGCTACAGCAACCCCTCGTTAGATCGCGCTTTCCGGGAGACATGCAAAAAAATGCGCGATATAACGAGCGATTTGATAAATATTATACTTTTGATGTATTTATGCTCTGAACAAAGTTTTCAAACTGTATGTATTTGAAAGCACTGTATGCATTTGAAAGATAAAACTAAATCATATTAAATGATAAAACTACTCTAAAGATAAACAAATTTAGAAAAAATAATAATTATTATCAATTACTATAAAAATTACACATTATTGCGCAGGTAATATTATATTTAAAAGTATTGAAAAAACGGGGGGGGGGAGAGACATGATACAAGCCGCGATATATCCGACTGGGCGATGTAACGAGGCACGATATAGCGAGGGGTGTATCAATGTTTCTTCTTTTCTTCTTTAAAAGCGATACAATACAAAACTAAGTTTCACATTTAAACACCTCATTTACCTCCTTAAAAAACCCATTAACTACCCCGTTTCCTCCAAGCCGTTAATGAGGAAAACCCTTTCTCGAAAACTCATCGAGAGAGCCTCGTCAATGAGGTCGCGCATACACGCCCATGCTTTGAGTAGGTGCTATCAGGTCTCTTATCACCTGTTCGAATCTTCAATCTCACCAAAAAGCATGCTTATTCGTAGCGATGGCTTTAAATAGCGTAATACTTACTAGGGGGCAGTCATAAATTGCGTGATGCGACGTTGGCGAATTTTTTTTACCTTTTCCCCTTCCCCCTCATGGAGATAGTTCGTGATATTTGGTTGAGGCCCCCCTCCCCCGTAATCTCACTTGACTTGAAAATTTAGTCTCTTTATTTGTACGTTTGATTCTCTGACGTCCAATCCCAATCTTGGATGGTCTATACCAGTGGATCCCAACCTTTTCTAGACCATCGTCTCGTTCTTTCGGTTGATTAACATCCACCGCCCCCTTTTAGTTTTCATGTTATGTCTTATCAAAATTTGAGTTTAAGTGTAACTATAAAACAGTTTTATGACACTTACTGAAGTTTATAAAAACAACCAAAGAAGCTCCTCTATCCTTTCACTTTTAAATAAAATAGAAAAAACATAAAACACGTATTTTTAACATATTTTCAATGAACAAAAGTGAAATAATTAACTAAAATATTTTTACTGGTTTCTAGAAAATTTAGGAGAGTTGAAAGTTAAAAATTGTCTGGTTTGATTATGGTTGGAGAATGGTTTTTCTTGCAAAGGCATAACATTATTTTAATTTCCCCCCTTTAAATACTCATCTCTCCTCATCGCCCCTCAAGTATTCCCCCCCCCCTTGATAACACTAATCGCCCACTTGGGGGCCATCGCCCCCCAGGTTGAGAACCACTGGTCTACACTCTTAAAACAAACACTCCTAATTTAACTCAGTCTGAGTGGATTTCACTCCTCCAGACTGGAAAATGCACTTCTCCTTTTGGAGTGGATCCTTTGTATGTTAAACCTCCGACAGGATACAGGATCCCTCCAAACGAGTGATTTTAACTCAGTCTGAGTAAATATGCATGCCTTTACTGTGTCGAAAATGCACTTCTCCAACTGGAGTGGATTTCACTCTTTTGTTTTAAGAGTGTATACAGCAGCTCCAGATGCATCATCTGATGATGGTGAAAAAGTTCTTAAAAATCACCAATTTATCTTTGTGAAGTACGAAAATACTTTACACACGCGTCCTTTGGTCTGAATTGAAACTAATAACGACAAGAAACGAACGCCAACTGAATAGATTTTTAAAAAAATAATAACCAGTGTTCTTTCTTTTCAAGAATGTTTCGGAAAGCCCCAATGAATTTTTATACGTAAGATTTCGCAAAAATAAATTCTTCCAAAAATAAATTGACTGGAATTTAACTGCATTTTTTGCAATTAAACGTTGATCTTTCGCAAGAAATGAATTTCGTGACTTTGACTAAGCCCCCCAAGTGAGATTTAATGATATTCAACTTCACCCCCTCCCCTAAACACGTAATATAATTTGTGGACGACCCCTAATAGTTCACTCTTATAACCGCCTTGCTTGTTAGCCATGGTAATAATGGGGTATCGAACCTGTGGGTGAATGTGTTGTAATTATAAGGACATGTTATTTTTGTTTGTTTGTATTTTGTTTTAAGTGGTTAGATTTTTTTATGTATTTTGAGTTAAATTATGTAAGGTTACAAAAATAATTAGCTTCTTGAAACGGCAGAACTATTTAGGCAGAAGTAACAGTTGTTGATAATTATGCATTCTTTTAAACAACACGAAGTTTTAAAACATCCAAACGGTCTGTTGTTACCATAAATAGCCAAAATGTTACTTAAATGTTCACTGAAATTCGTATAGAAGAAAAAGTAGTTTTGCAACAGTAACGGAATATTAATTTTAAAGTTTCTCATGCTACTGTAGATGTGGCAACGGCAATCTGAATGGCTAAAAATCAAATTTCAGTGCTAATTAAGCGAATAGTTTGCCGACAGACGGGTAGATAATGTCCGTCCGGACGTTCAGACAGAGGGACAAAAATTATGGAAGATAGGTCTCTTATTCATACATTTCTAAAGCGTGCACTCACATTTTCTAAGAATCCAAGATTTTAAGAGTCATCCTTATTTTTTTACATGTATTTTATGTTTTATAGTTTACATGTTCAACCCACCATCTCTTCAATCATAAATGTCCCTGATTTTGCTTTACTTTTTAGTTTTCGTTTTAAAATAGGGATAAATAACTTCCTCGTGAGATTTAATTGTATCCTTAAATTATTAATAACTTTGTAGATTATGCCATGATTACATTAAAAGCTGGCCACCTAAACAACTTGAGGACTTTGCAAAGAGGGTTTTTTTTTTGTTTAAAAAATGAGCAAAGTGAGTTTACAATATGTTTCAGCAATTGTTTAAAAGGCTTTTCTACATATTTTACTAAGCATTAAAAAATCTTTTCGGCACAACAGCCCGCTAGAGGGCCAAGATGCTGATTCCAGCATGTCCCAGTGGGCATATGTCCCAGTGGTCAGCCACCGGTGGGACCCCTAGTGTTTAGTGCCCAAGCATTTTTGGTACTCATTTTATCAACTCACTTAAGAAAGGCTGAGTTAACCTCGCCTAGTCCGGGACTCGATCCCTACCTGTTGCGTGACAATGCGAAGCACTACTATGCTTTACTTATTCTATATACAGGGTGTCCAGAAAAGGACTCCCTGATTTCAAAATTAAATATCTCGAAAACAAAGATCGATAGAGAGATGCAGTAAACGGTATGTTTATTGTGAAAGCTGTAAGAATTTTTTACAGCAGTTTGAAATAATAGTTAAAAAAGCTGCTAACGATCTTTGGTTTCGAGATATTTAATTTTGAAATCAGGTAGTCCTTTTTTGGACACCCTGTATTTTACTTGCCTTTTTTTTTTATTTATATACTAAGTGTTTGAAATCGAGGTATTAATTGGAAAAAGGTATTTAAAGGTTAGTAAAAAGGTATTTAATTGGAATATTTTCTTATTTTATGAAAGCATCAATTATAGATTAATATTGCATTGCATATTTTTTTTATAAAAAAAATGTCAGAACAGTCTTTCTGTAATTTGAAAGTACGTAACTCGAATGATATTTTCTTTAAAAATAATTGCCGTTTGCTAGACCACAAGTACATAACATTTTACGACATTTTCTGTTTAACGATCGGACCGCAAAAGAAACAACAATTCCAAGTAATTCAATGTTAACCTAAGTGCCGACCTTGATTTGACTTATTTTTGTTTATCGAATTTTATTTAAAACAAGGTATGTGTAACACTGCACGACTTTCAATTACACGTCAATAAATCAATGCACACATTTAACCTATTAAGACCCGAGAAAATTCCTACACGTATACTCTTAATTCAAGTATATTCATACAAGTATATGTTAAAAAAATGTTTTTCAGAGAAATTTTTAAAAATTTAATAGTTACTTATGGACACGCCTTAAACTCTAAAAATACATATTTTTGTGCTGTAAATGCAACAAAAGGCCATTTCACTTATTTGCAGTTAACAGATTATTTTAACACTGTTTTAAATTCAAAATGCCTTCAAAATTAACTACTAAAAGGACTTTTGAATAAAAAAATCACTTCTTTTTAAGAACTCTAATATCATATTGACCCTTGTTCAACTTCATTTTTTGTAGAAATAAAAGACTGATTCCTGTAATCAAAGTCTGGAAACCGATATTTGAATCATCTTCTATCGGAACAGGTCAATTTCGTAACTAATTAACTTGTTAATTGTTTGTGGCTCCCCACAAACAATTAACAAGTGAATTAGTTACGAAATTGATTGAACAAAAGGTTTGGAGGTTTGAACAAAATGTGCCCAAATGGGGACGCCAGGTTGCAAGAGGTTAAAGGTAATTATATATCTGACATGTTTAAATAACTTTAAAAAAAGTTTTTAAGCTTGTTTATGACAGCTACTATTTAAGCATGCTCGATTTTCTCAAACCTTATTGTGACTTCCGTCAGATACTAGAAATTCGAAGTAGAACTAGAACTAGAAATTTCTAGAACTAGTAGAACTTCGATACTAGAATTTGAAGACGGTGTATCTTTAACCCTTTCAGTCCCGGTGATGCCATTTGGAATCGTCACTTTCAATATTTTTTTTCTACAAATGTTTATGGCCCGTTAAGGCATACAAACAAGCATTCGATTCTTCACACTTTGTTCCATTAGAAAATATTTAACATTAATCTCAATAGAAGTCAGAACTCCTTTTTTTTATTTGGAAAATAGCTAACAAGCGTTTCACCTGATTTTTGAAAAGTTCACTTCAGTTCCACATAATTAAAACACAATTTAAACTATTTCGGTTAAAATAATTACTAAATTTTTTTTATTAATATGGTCGGATACCTTTAAATATGTAACTCGAGGTGTTTTTAGGTAATATATATTTTTTTATTTTGTTGTTTTCCACAATTTAAAAATTTTGGCATTATTTCAAAAATTATATTAAAAAAATTTAATGATTTTTTTTTCCTATTGAACTCTTAATTTTGACCTAAAATAAGCTTTTTTTTTAACATCAGATGCTTCTGTAGTGTAGTAAATTTTTTTTACTGAAAAGCTAAGTTGGAGCTGTAGAGACGTTTCAGACCGACGCACAAACGTTCATAAACCACTTTTTTAGAATCGGCACCCTCCAAAC
This sequence comes from Hylyphantes graminicola, assembly GCA_023701765.1. Classification (NCBI taxonomy): domain Eukaryota; kingdom Metazoa; phylum Arthropoda; class Arachnida; order Araneae; family Linyphiidae; genus Hylyphantes; species Hylyphantes graminicola. The sequence continues at coordinate 3,108,803 of CM043117.1, read as the reverse complement.
GTGTAGAAAACACAAAAATCTCCATTTCGGATTTTCGACCCCATCATACTGCTTTTCAATATATCATATTTTATATTACATAATAAGTTGAAAGTAAAAATAAGTATGATACGTTTTTAAGCAAAGGCGAACTATTGAGGAGAAACTGTTAACGTTTCAAAGAATTTTAGAAAATTTTCTATACTTATTAGTCTTACGATAAGTTTAACTTAAGGTAGGCGAATACCCAAAATTTCCCAAAATTCTAAAATTTTTACTATTGTTTTAATCTTTTCCAAACTTTGCATAGCGATTTCAAATATAATGAATAATACTATTTAGGCTTTTGTTTTTATTTAAATATAATCTATTCATTTTAAACGGTGTTTTTCTACTAAAAAAAAGAGGTTTACGCCAACAATTCTACTACATTGAATTTTCATCCTATGAACATTTATTATGCGTTAAATTCTTTTTTTTTTTTGTTTTGAACTGATACATGCAATGACCCTCTAGAGTTACATACAAATTACAAGAAAAAAAGTTATTGAGAAAAATGTTGTAAATTAACCACACACGAAAAAAAAAATTCGATTAACTTACACTTGGACATTTAAAAAAAAAAACTTGTATACTTACACAAGATGTTAGAGGTTCATGGCACAGATATACATTGAAATAGCATCTGTGAAAAATTTCTGGTAAATTAATGTAAAACTTTTAATGCCAGAACTGTTGTCGTAAACCCCTTTTTTTAGTTGAAAAACACCGTTTAAAATAAATCAATTATATTTAAATAAAAAATTGCCCAAAAAGCATTGTTCGTTATATTTGAAATCACTATGCCAAATTTGGAAAAGATTAAAGTAATAGTAAAAATTTTAGAATTTTGGGTATTCGCCTACCTTAAGAAAGTTCAAGTGCTTTTACACTTACTCTTACATATCCTATAGATTATAGAAGACAACGTCTATGTTACGGTAGTTTCTAACCCAAATGTAGCCCCCCTATAAAGTTATATCTCAATCCATTTTTAGAGGAAACCGTGCGAAATTGTTATCTTTATGGCGAATTTCCGCCAATATATTTGAACCTCCGAATCTAAAAAGTGGCCAAGTCTTCAGGAAAATTTTCGTACACGTTTCTTCCTTCACTAAGATATTAAAAGGGAGAAGCCTAAAGGGAAATCCTCCAATGAACTTGGCTTATTTCTGCAATTAACGTTTCATTTCCCATGTGAATGTACGCAATTAAAGCGTCTAGAGTTTCGAAGTCCACTTGCCAAACCAAACATACAGAGGCGTATAATTGCTAAAGGTCAAAGTACCCAGTGTACCCCCTTCGATGTGAGTGTACCCCCTCTTACCTTACACAACGTCTTTTAAGGGTGTCATCGCCTGTTTTGATGGGTGAAATTTCAAAATGATTTTTATTGAGGAAATACTTTTTTTGTGTGGTCGTTTTTAAGGGGTTTTTATCTGTTATACGAAGTTGATATCGTAAAGGCTTCTACGTCCGTTCCGTTGACAATATAAACTAAGAAAAGATACACTGCGATGCAAAAGTTTAGACAATGACGTTTTTAAGCTGTAAAATTTATAATTGTGATAGTAGAACGACAAAACACCCCTAAATACATTGAATAAATATTTTAAAATGCTATAATTGAAACATAATTGTTTGATTCGCTATAAAAAAATTTTCATAAAATAAAATTTTGTATGATGCAAAAGTTAAGACACAAATACAATATTATCCTAATTTAAAGTAGCTAACGGCCTAATTTCGCATTTTTATTGATGAATTATATTTTTTATGTGATAAATTTAAAAAAAGAAAACATGATTGTTATAGTAAATCAAAATATTATATTTCAATTGTAGCATTTCAAAATAATTAATATATTTAGGGGTGTTTTGTAATTCTACAATCACAAATCTAAATTTTAAAGATAAAAAACGTCACTGTCTAAACTTTTAAATCGCAGTTTCCCAAAAAGTATTTGCAAATGTCGAAATAAGGTTATAGAAAAGTAAATATATATATTTTTTTAGTTTATGTGAAAAAACATTTTTCCTTTTTTCTTTAAAGCTATATTGCAGTTTTCAAAATTTATGTATGTAAATAAAAGTAAATTTTAATAAATAATTATTGCCAGTAAGTTTGTAATTAACTGCCAAATTTGATTGCGTACCTTGCAAACAATTATTCTAAAATTAAGTTATTCACTGTACATTAAATAAGTTTGAAACCTTATGTAACTGAATCTATATAATTGGATTAAAAAAATAGTTTATGCCCTAGGGAGGTGTCTTTTTAACTACTCAATTTAAAAAGGATTTTAAAATAAATATAATGAAAACAGTTATTATTCTATTACCTCTAAAGCATAGGTTTTTTTGGGTTTGGTTTGAATTATCGTCGCACTAGAGCTACACGAAGGCTATTGGCCACTGGCGTCGTATTTTAGAACCACAGTCAGGTGACGAGCCACACCTGAATAGGCACCCAACGCAACCGTTAAGGGCGGCATCGTACGCAGCGTTAGGAATTTGAAGAATATTTAACGTGCTCTCCCTTACACGGGGTATTATTCGTCGGACATTTTTGGCTGCACGGGCCGTTTATAGGTCGGCAGCTATTTTGGCGATGCCCGGACCCGAACCTGGGACCTTCCGCATGCTAAGCGAGTGCCTAACCGACTGGGCTCCCCAGCCCTAAAGCATAGGTTTAAAAAACAGATAATCACCCTAAGTACTTTTATATTGTTTTGTCATAATATTCATAAAATTCTACAAATAGAAATTCATAAAATCATTTAGGCATAATCATTTTATCATGCGGTACCCAAAACATCTCTAGACTTGTAAATAATATCGGTTTTATTTATGTTCACTCAAAAAACATTTCTAGCTATAAACACAAATATTTACAAGTAGTTTTTCATTTATTTAAAAAAAAAAGTCAAAATTTTGAACTTTTTAAAATGCTTCTCCTCTTTCAATTTTGAGAATAACTCCACCAAACTTTTATAGTTTGTTTTTAGTACTATTTGTTAAGGAACTGTGCATGGAATTTAAAATGTGAGGTACAGTTAAAAAGTAACATGCATTTATACTGAAATTCACAAAAAATACAAATTACTGAATTCAACATTTTAAAAAAACTGTACATAGTAGACTTTATTCCATGCAAAATTTTGTGAACCATATATATAAAAACGCGGGTTAAAAATTTCAAAATTCTAACTTAAATCCCTAAGGTTTTTTTTGCTAATTATTAAACACAAGAATTGAAAATCGCGAAACAGAGAAAAAAAGATTTAAAGCAGACGAAATACATATTCAAACTTATAGGAATAGCTGAAGAAAATATTAAAAAAAAACTTTATTTTAAAACTAGAAAATATTAAATAAAAACTTTTTCTACAGAGGATATTATAATTAAACTTTTCTGTAAATGGTTCATAAAGATATAAATAATAAAAAGTAAAAACTGAAAAATCGATATTTTGACCAATTTTTGGGTACCACGTCCCCTTAATATAGGTACTTTTTGACAAAAATACTGTAAAAGTTGTTTTACTGCGAACATCAAGTGGACACAGTGTAAACATTGCAAAGGGGTAACTTGCGCAGATTCGTTTCTCGAAGTGATGAAATATTCTAGGACAATACAAATTTGATATTTTTCCCCATCGTGAATTAAATTTTTAAGAACTTCTGAAAATATTTTTTTTTTTTTGTGATTGATTAAATCATTTTAGATTGAGCATATGACCTGACTCTTTATTAAAAACGTATGAGTCTCTTTGGTACTTCTTGGAATAAAACTGGAATATCGCACCCCTAAAAATGATGGTTAAAAAAAAGCAGATGTTAATATTTGTCAAAAGAATCTTTTATTAAAACTAAAATTTAATTATCCATGAAAAATTTTGTGTTTCGTTTGTTAACATGGCTTTTGTAAAACTATGCAATACAGCCTGGAGAAATGTGGCTTTAGAAAATTATGTTTTCTCTCATTCCCCGTTAACTATCAAAAATTCTCTTAATAAATGCGGTGCTGCAATTTCAACCAGCAGAGTAACCGCTTCCTCTGTAATCTCTTAACAAGCGGATTTAAAAATAGTAATCTTATCTCGCGTCTCACAACATAAAGCAGCAAGAAATTGGTCTTCTTCCTTCGTGACTCACAATTAGTTACACTCTTCATCGATAGATGTCGCTTTTCGCTGAACCGAAACAAGATAACTCTTAAGAGGAAGATTGTGATGCTGCCGAGCAAACACCAATATAAAAACTTTTTTGCCAAGTGAAGCTATTTATCGCTTTTTAGTAAGCCCAAGCAAACTCGGTGAAATATTTAGCTATAGTGGAGTTTTTGTGTAAGCCTTTTACATCGACTTTGGTGGCTTTTGACTGGCTAATAAAATCTATAATTACAACGAAGTTTTCTTACCTGTGAAGAAAATTAATATCATCTTGTGTGAATTCAGATCTCCTGCTAAAAACTGTGCAAATAATCACTTTATTTTTAATTATTAAAATAGTTTTATGGTTATTAATCCTTAAAATAGTTTTTATGGTTATTAATCCTTAAAATAGTTTAATAGTAATTATTTTTAACGATTGTTAAGGAATAAAGTGATACGCATTAGTTTCAATATGGATTTATTTGGGCTTATTAAGTTTGTTTGGCGACTTTCTGGAGGCTTCACTTTGTTTCTCGCCAAGCATTTCCACATTCTTAACTCTATGGGAATGAAATAACAGTTTCCGAGAGATTCCGTTTCGGACTCGCTTGGCGTATTTTGTTTGTACTTCTTCTCAATCGGTTCTTCGCCGCGTTTATAATCCTTTGCGCCCGATTTTGGCAGCTCATTAATGCTGTTGCGAGTTTTTGTCGCCACACCTGAGGATTTCTTCATTCGTCGGTCCATTTCTTGCGAACACCTGTGCGCGGCTGTTTGTTTTGGAAGAGTTTAGTTGCGCTGTTTCTGTTCTTTGGAATATCGTTTGGTTTTTTTAATTGCTTTAAAATGTGAAGAAGGGTTTAAAAAAAATCCATTTTGTTTTTCGATGAAATTGTTGCAAGAAGAATTGGAGTTTTATGAGCGAAGAATTTATTGCTTGAATATATATTGTGGAGGAACGAAAATATAATTTACCTTCGAATTTTTTAAATATTGAAGAACGTTTCCCTACAAAACATAGGATTATTTAGCAAATTATGCATTTTCCAAATTCTATTCTATAATAAAATTCAATAAAATTATCGTCTGCAGTTTCAAAACAAAGATATATATTTAATTCCAACTCTATTCCAAAAATGAAGACATCAAACTATTGAAACCGCAAGGACACAAAGGATTACTAAAGAAAACACTTCAAACTAAAATATGGAAGACCCGGAAAATTGTGTTCCCATGAATTCCATCGCGGAGCCCCCGGAGTTCGAAGTGACTCTCTTGGAACCTCGGCCTTTCCGGCCGTTCAAAAGTTCCGAGGAGTACTTGTACGCCATGAAGGAGGATTTGGCCGAGTGGTTGAACGGATTGTACGAGGGACTAGAGCTGGACGCAGATAATTTCCTAGAAGAAATGGAGACTGGCGTTGTGTTGTGCCAGCACGCCAATAATGTGGTGAGGAAAGCACGGGAGTATTACAGGTGAGTTTATGCATAGTCTTAACTATAAGGCCACAAAAGCTCTTTGTTAAGTCACGGTATCCATCCGTCCGGTTCGGATTGTCGGCGGAAGGAGAAAAGGTACGAAACTTATAAAAAAGACTATATTTTACAGGTTCCGAACAGGTTTCGTTTCTATTTATTGGAACAGCCGACAACCCAAACCCGACAGATACAAAAAAAATAGATATGACGTCAAAAGAGCTTTGATTGGCTAATTTTAGTCGGCTGTGATTGGCTAATTGTAAAATTTTATTAGTTGTGAAATAATTAAGCAGAATATAAACTGTGTAACTTTAAAAAAGAAAGTTAAGTTACATTACCAATATTTAAGTAATATTTTTTTAAAAATAAATCTGAATATGTACGGATGAAAGTGAAATATGTAGGTATTTAATATTTAAACTGAATATGAAATATCAATAATTTTTTAAGTTTTAAAAAATCAGTTTCATAATCAATATTTTTTGTTGTACTCAAAATTCTTTCAGAGTCATCATTTTGTTTTTCTACGTTCAAATTTTACCTTTGTTACCGTTACCATTTGTTACCGTTATAAATAACTGCATTACACGATTTTAAATTTTTAAATGAGTTAAGACGGCTATAATTTTTATGAAATTTAAATGTGAGCTGGAATTTTAAGTAGCTTGTATAAAATGTAAATACTGTTTAGATATTTTAAACGGAAAGAGCGTAACGAAATGATTAGAGTTAGAGAAAGTATAAATTTTCAATCGCGTAAATGAAAAACTAATTTTTAAAAAATGTTTTAATCGCTGCATTTTAAATAGTTTTATAAAATATAACATCGAAACTTATACGGAATAATATTTTTTCCATAAAATATGTGCTGTAATTTTAAGTAGCATGTCTAGTCTACAAATTATCCAACGTTTCTTATCTGCACATTTTACTAAGAAAAAATCCTATCGAAAAGAACATTGAATGCAAAAACCTTCCCAAGGTCTTTTAATCGCAATCTCATTAATTTATTCACAACACAACCAACGAAGTGGCATAATTAATTGCCCACGAGAAGTATACGAATAAACACGTTTGCGATAAGAACCGTCACTCGGCAGATTTATTATGCACCACGCTTTCATACATCACTATCTATCTGCATGTTTGTTGTGTTCCCAATACCCCGCACGTGGCCTTTAGTGGGATGTGGTTAATGATAAAGAAATAACTTGGTATATTTTGTTATTTGTATTTGTTACCTGGAGGACTTATAAACTCAAATACCAACAACATGTTGAAGACCCTATTAAGTGAATTTGTTTTTAAACTCCGTGCCCTTTAACCCTTTCAGTCCCAAAAATTTACTACACTACAGAAACTTATGATATTTACAAAATAAGCTTATTTTAGGTCAAATATACGAGTTCCATAAGAAAAAAAATTCATTTTAATTTTTTATATGGTTTTTGAAAGAATGCCAAAATTTTTTAACTGTGGAAAACAACAAAATAAAAATACATATATTACCTAAAAATACTTCGAGTTATATATTTTAAGGTATCTGACCACATTATTTAAAAAAATTTAGTAATTATTTTAACCGAAATAGTTTAAATTGTGTTTTAAATATGTGGAACTGAAGTGAACTTATCAAAAATCAGGTGAAACGCTTGTTGGCTATTTTCTGAATAAAAAAATAGTAGTTCAGACTTCTATTGCGATTAATGTAAAATTTTGTCTAATAGAACAAAGTGTGAAAAATCGAATGATGTGTGTTTGGATGTCATAACGGGACATATACATTTTGAAAAAAATATTGAAAGTGATGATGCCAAATGGCATCACTGGGACTGAAAGGGTTAACTTACTAATAATATAAAATAGTGATTTTTATATAATCTGTTTTATTTTTTTATGAACCTTGAGTTCTATTTGTCGCTAACTTTTTTTTTTTCGAAAAAAATATTTTGAAAGGGCAGGTAGATACTAACGTGCTGAAGATGAAATTTTGTCTGTACACTCTCAAAAAACAAACGAGTGATTTTAACTCAGTCTGAGCTAATTTTCACTTCTCCAGAGTGGTTCTAAAATACGACGCCCGTCGCCAATAGCCCTCGTGTAGCTCTAGTGCGACGATAATCCAAACCTAACTAAACCTAACATCTCTTCTCCAGAGTCGAAAATGCACTTCTCCTACAGGAGTGGGTCCTTTGTATGTTGAATCTGCGACAAGATCACTCCAAACTAGTGATTTTAACTCAGTCTGAGTTTATATGCATTCCTTTCCAGTGTCGAAAATGCACTTATCCTACAGGAGTGGATTTCACTCCTTTGTTTTAAGAGTGTACTCCTTCCAAAATCCGTTCTCTCAGTCGAATGTTAAAAATTATTTTTTAACAGAAAGGCATCATCAGAGACCTACCTTTCATACATTTTGTCCGTTTGCTTGTATGTCGGATATCTGTCTACCTCTCTAGCGAAGAACTACCTTGAATCATCGTTGAAATTTAATTTTTAGTTAATCGCTGTTGCAACATCAAAAATATCATGAAAAACTTTTTATTTAAAATTAATATTTGAAGAAACATTTATTTTTGTCTTATTTTAAGAAGCCATAAACTATTTTTTATTTATTTCCTCTACTGAACTCTTTAAATCACTCGGTCACTTTTTTAATGAATCTGAACTGTAAACTACGAATGACAGATACGAAATTTTCTGAATTCTTGCGCATTTCTGAAGCTCTGAGAAACTATATCTGCATAATGTGACATATTGTTGTTTGAAATGTAATTTGTTTAAAAAACATAAAAAAAAAAAATTCGGAAAACAACATAAATTAAATAAAACGCCTCTTTAAAAAAAATCTGTCGTAACTTATATTTGCTATTCATGGCTAGCTTGGCAGGGTTCCTGCTTCGAATTTTAATGACCTTTCGTCCAAAGCTTCAGGTGACATATACGTTGCGTCTCGCTGATTGAAACCGTAACGGGCTTTAACTAAGATATTTTAACGAAGGAACACTAATTAAGTTCAGAGGGATTTCCTTTTATTTCACTTCCGGGGTTTTCCCGAACAAATGGTTTACTAATAGTGGGTCATAAAGTGGTTTCCCTCTGATTGTCTGATAACGTTTCGTTCGAACTAATGAACTCATAAAAACTGAGTAAAAGTAATCAGTTTATTTATTGTGCAGTTAATTATTTTGTCATTCTTGATTAAAATTGTTTAATATACGTAGGTATAAGGCAAATAGTAGCTTTGTAACTGTTAAATTTAACTGCTTCCACACACGATTTAAGGTGGGCTGGGGAGCCCAGTCGGTTAAGCACTCGCTTAGCATGCGGAAGGTCCCAGGTTCGGATCCGGGCATCGCCAAAATAGCTGCCGACCTATAAACGGCCCGTGCAGCCAAAAAAATGTCCGACGAATAATACCCCGTGTAAGGGAGTGCACGTTAAATATCCTTCAAAGTCCTAACGCTGCGTACGATGTCGCTCTTAACGGTTGCGTTGGGGGCCTATTCAGGTGTTGGCTCGTCACCTGACTGTGGTTCTAAAATACGACGCCCGTCGCCAACAGCCCTCGTATAGCTCTAGTGTGACGATAATTCAAACCTAGTATTCACGATTTAAGGTAAAAAAAAATAGAATAATACTAGGATAAGTATCAATTTTATTTTTGAGTAAACAATTTACACATTTTTATTCTTCGAAATGTAAATTAATTTGGCAAACGATATAACGTTAATAACGATAGGCAATTTTGGCGAATAAAAGTTTAAGTGAACCTATTTTTTGTATCGAATATCTATTGTTAATAAAAGTTTTGGAATTATTTACTCTAAATATATAATTGATAATATTGATTTTTCTTTATACCCTTTCCTTAATGAATAAGGAATTAAAATTTTCGAATACAACCCCTGGCAATAAATATGGAATCACCTTAAAAGAAATTATGATGTTGATAGTTAAAAGCATGTAAAATTAACAAAGTAATTTCAGATGAAACATGAACATGTTTTATTGAAAGTAGAAGATGTGAACTACAGATTATAAACATAAACTAGTCAAATAACATCATCTGGTGCGTAATAGGTGCAGTTCACAGTAAGTATTCAAAGAAATTAGTATGGACTCACTAACGATGCGGGAAAAAAATATGGACTCAGCCCATATCCACCTTGTACTAATCCTTCATAACACCTCCATGTGCCTAAATAACTTCCCTAATAATTGCAGGCATAGATGTTACTAATGATTGACAATAGCCAGTGCTAATTTCTTTCCAATATTTGCGAATGGCAGCTATCAGATTCCTTGCAATGTGGAGATTTCGCCTGGACGAGTTTCTTTAGTTTCCACCACATATTTTCAATTGGATGTAAGTCTGGGCTATTGGCAGGCCAATCCATGGTAGGAATTTACCTATCAGCAAGGAAATCTCTTACACATTTCGCCCTATGGCAGGAGGCGTTATGCGTTATCTTCCTGGAACACGACATCTTCATCTCCATATGCATTTTCAATGGATGAAATCAGGAAATGTTCTAAAATGTCAATATAAATATGCGAATTGACAGTTGTTTTAACGACAGCCATTTCGCATGGCCCTTTACTTGACATGCAACCCCAGATCAGAACGGTAGTTGGGAACTTTACTTGTTTCTTAATGCAGCCGTCTGAGTAAGCTTCGTTTCCTCACCTCCAAACGAATGTTCCTGCATTGTCTCCATGATCAACGCAAATCCGTGACTCGTCACTGAATACTAACTCTTCCCACAATCATCTACAGTCCAAGTTATCTTATTTTTAGCCCATTATAGACGTTTCTTCTTCTTGACAGATTTTAGGGCCGGCTTCCTTTTGGCTTTTCTGTAAGAGAATCCCTTCCCCCGAAGTCGATTTCATACTGTCCTGGTGCAAACATCAACACACGCTTCAGCCCATTTCATTTTCAACACTGTTGAAGTTTGTTTGCGGTTCTGAAGGCAAAGCGACTTTAATTTTCGATCGTCTCGCTTGGTTATTTTCCTTTGGCGGCCTTTACGCTTCTCTTTTAAATGAATCCCGGTTTGTTTAAACTTTATCCATATCTTTGCTATTGCAGATTGAGAGTAGTCGACTCGATTTGCCACAATTCTGGTTGACAGTCCTTTTTTGAATAGCTTGACTATTCTTTGCCTGACCTCATCGGATAATTCTTTCGTCGGAGCCATGCTTGTACCGAAATAACTTAATCAAATGATAACACGAGATAGGTAACACACCTTTTATGCTACGATTAATTTGCATAATTTGCAAATATACGTGTTGCCAGATTTCAAGACAGAAACTGCATGGTGATTCCATACTTTTTTCTCATGTCATCACTGAGTCCATACATATTTCTCCAGTTTGGCTAATAATAACTAACATTATTCATGCTAGACCACATTAGTCAACGTGTTTGTGTTTTTAATCTGTGTCTTAAATCGTCTACTTTTAATTAAATATGTTTTTGTCTGATCTAGTTTAACTTTGAAATTTTTACACAGTGTTGAATGAAGATTGCTTTACTTTTTGAAAGGTGATTCCATATTTATTGCCAGGGGTTGTAAACTATCTGTTGTCTATAGTTTAACGTCTACATACAGTTATACATTAGTAACCGTGAAATGTTAATTAAAAAAGACTTTTTTTTTTTAAATGAATTTTTCAGTGCAACGTTTTGCATTTATATTATGCAATATTAAATTTATTTAATACATGGTCATTTTCAACTAATTGAAAATAATTTCGAAATGTTGAAATAAGCTTTAGTGTATCTAATTTATGCTACAATAAAAAAAAAATAACGTAACCGAATGACGAAGTTAAAATTAGAATAACTGCCATATTTTTTATTGTTATTGATGTTTAACTTTAACTAACTGTCAACTATTGACATTCAACATCAACTGTTGATGTTTATCTTTCATTCTGTCATCAACTACTAAAACAGCCAGACGTTTATTAATTGATAATCTTAATCTTGATATTGATATATTAGGTTATTTGTATATTATTTGTTTTGAATTTTTTTTCGTCATATCGTTTTTTACATGGGCACGTTAGTTCTTTGATAATATTCTTAGAGAAAGATTCTGAGTTTCTCCCATTTCTATAGTAACTTTCAGTTGTCAATATGTAATTCTTGTATACATTTTTTTTTTGCTTTAAATATATTGAAACCATTTTATAGGGTTAATAATTGTACAAAACTTTCCAATTAAGACTGAATAAATTAATACACATTTGTCTATTAGTTTATTCGTCTTAATTGGAAAGTTTTGTAGTTTTACACACCCCTAGTTATTAAATACAATAAAAGTTTAGAGTAATTACTGGGATATTTTGCAGTAGTTAAAAAGAAACAATAATATTGCCTTTTTATTATCTTCTTTAGTAAACAAATTATCTTTATAAAATGGTAGCTTTTTTCAAGTACTTACACTCTTAAAACAAAAGAGTGAAATCCACTCCAGTTGGAGAAGTACATTTTCGACACCGTAAAGGCATGCATATTTACTCAGACTGAGTTGAAATCACTCGTTTGGAGTGATCCTGTCGGAGGTTTAACGCACAAAGGATCCACTCCAAAAGGAGAAGTGCATTTTCCAGTCTGGAGGAGTGAAATCCACTCAGACTGAGTTAAATTAGGAGTGTTTGTTTTAAGAGTGTACTTAGTAAGTTCAAAATCTGTCGCCAAAAGTAAAAATGCGGTTTTTTTTAAACCTTTAACACTTTCTTTCACATATAATTGGCATAAAATCATTTTCTTCAAAGAATTCAAATGGACTCGAGGCGCCTACATTGTGCAAAAAAATCTCGTGGCCGTGAAAGATGGCGTAAAGAAAGAAAACTCAATCTTCCTCAATCCTCAAAAAGTTTTAAGTACTTACTGTAACTTTTTGTAGTACTAATTCTGAATAAGTAACAATAACATTTTTTCATTATTTTCTTCCGCAAACAAATTATTTGAGTAAAATTGTAGTTTTTTCAATGACATCCTTAATCCAATTTTAAAAACTTGTTACGAAAAGTAAAAGTGCGTTTTTTTAACACTTTCTTTCTCATATAATTGGCCATAAGAACATTTTCTTCAATGAATTCCAAGTAGACTTAAGGCGTCTACATTGTGCAAAATAAAAATAATATTTACAAATTTTCTTGCGGCCGTGAAAGCTTGCGCAAAGAAAGCGAAGTAAGTGCCAAAACGTGATAATTTATATGCATTCCACTTCATTGAAAATTCCATTGAAAAAAAAAGAAGCATTTGTTGAAAACCAAATTTCCAGCCTCCTTTGTCACAGAACCCTTTGACCCTTGAAGACGGAATTCTATTTGCTTCACTTTTTTACGACATAGAATGTGTAATTTAGTTATTCCATTTTATGTAAAGTTGGTTTTTAGGAGTCAAAGTTCTGTGTCAAATTTGCTTTGCCTAAGTCTACAAATGCTTGGGAAGTCTGTTCTTGGAAAGAGTTGGACTTGTTAATTTTCCTGTGTTGGCGGTTTCAGTCAAAGAATACTTATCTGCTGAGAGTTATTTGGTCTATTTGTTTAATAATTTTAGTTTGACTAAATTCCTAACCAAAAATGTCGTTGCTATTTTTTACTTTTCTTTTAAGAGATGTGCAAATTTTCTAAAAAAAATTTTACTTCATAGGTCGTTGCAAGCCTTTGAGTTGATAGAACAGTTTCTTAAGGTTAAGAATATTTTCAAATAAACTTTATCTAATCATTTTACTTGTTAAAGCCGGATGAATATATAAGATAATCTCAGGTACTTTGTACTATCGTTAAATCATATCTCAAGACGTAACTATGTAAATGAACCAGTTAAGCAATTTTTATTTTAAAAACCCACCCAATATCTTATTTTTCCTGCGATGATTTTATTTCTAGAGTCTGTATTAAATTACAAATGATTTTTTTTCTTCTAAATTATTATGTAATATATGTCTCTTGGTTAAAATGGGTCTTTATTGTTTAACAAATTGAAGCCGAACAAAATTATCAATTATTCTAATTTGATTGTGATCTTGATAATAAAGAAGACATAAAAGTATATCACTACTGGGACGTACGCAGATTCGATTATTAAACGACTAGGACATACACTGCGTACGTCGTCCGCTCTACGGTAAACAGCTGCAGCAACAATCTTGCTAGCCTTGTCTATAGGCTCTTACTTTAGAAATTATGGCAAAGGGTTAATATATAACATCATCCACCAATGTTCATACAAAGCAACACAAAATATAGAATTCTAAGTACACAATAACTTTAACAAAATACGTCTTTACGCGGTATATTCTTCAACTTCGTCTATCATAAAATATCGTTTGGATATCAAACTCTTGAGACACTCAAGACTATAAGGTCCATCCACAAAAGACCAACTTTATTGTTATATGTAAATCATATTATGTTTATATTAAGTTACATGTGGATTCTAGTAAAATATCAATTGCAGTCCTAGATCACTAACAGAGAATTAAGTTTCGACGAGAATGGAATATCCTTATACTCTTTAATACACATTAAAGTGAATAAGTAAAGAGAAAATCTTTATATTTTTAAAAAGCTACATGAAATTTTTAAAAGTAGTCGTACTATATCTAACTTTTTTCTTAATACTTTTTTTTTTCGAAATTAAATGTTAGTTTATTTACCTGCAGACATTGACGAGTAAAACTAACGGTTTCTGTTTCTCTTCGCAGGAGTGGCAACGTGGTGCACGGTGACGTCCTCATTCCGGATCGCGACGTCGTGTACCGCTACGACGTCCTGCCGGAGACGTTCCACGCGCGCGACAACGTCAGCAACTTCATCTCGTGGTGCAGGATGCTCAACATCAAGGTGAGGAAAGATTTAAAAAAAAGTATTAGTATTACTGATTTTGTTAAGAAACGAAGATTGAAAAAACGACGAATCTTTCTTTTTTAAAGCAACAAGTAAAAACTTCGTAAAAATCTATAACAATATTAAAAATATATCAAAGCGTATCATGGCTTTTTTTTGTCAGTCACATTAAAACATTATGGCACAATATTCCACCAGAATCCAGGAACTTTCCAGTTGTACTTACTATCTAGAGCTTTTATTTACCACTTTTTCGGTGTATCGAAGTTAAGGTTTTCCCACAAAAGTGCTCCAAATAGGGGTGGCTGGCAAGTTCCAGGATTCCGGTGCAATTGTTGCACCGCATATTTTAACACTTCACTGTCTTACCCAGTATTAGAAATTTGCAGTTGCTAGTCGCAAAATTCGACCTAATCCTTCAATTTTACTTGCAACGAAATAAATTTAGTTGCAATTATGTGTGGAGACAAAGTTATCAGAACATTTAATACCAACTTTTTCATCGCAATTTTCAACAATCTCCCCGAAAATAGTCATCTTGAAATTGTAAAAAAAAAATTAGTGTTAAAATCTTACAACTGCAGTAATCTTAAAATTCAGAAACTCCGTCTATTGTTAATGGTGATTCCTAAAATTTTTAAACTTCAGCTATCGAAACTCCGATGGTTCTATAAACGTGGAACCCCAGATATTCGATAATAGCAAAACTCTGGAAGTTCTAAAATTGCAAAACTCTAGTGATTCTATAATCAGAAAACTTATATAATAAAAAATAAAATCATTCAGCTGGGCACAGTAGACGTCCAAACGTTGTAGATATTTTTTTAAAAATAATCTATAATAATAAAAGAAAGAGTCAGTCCGTCTGTCTGTGTGTATGTCTGTGGATCGCAAAAGACCTACTAAGAATGCTCTAAAAAGTTCGAAATTTTTAATATTGATTTCTTTTAATACCTACGTGTGCACCTGAGGCTTAGTGTTTTCATATTTGATTGTGATTTTTAATTAATATAATTAATTTCAAAAAACTTCATCCACGTGGGAGTGCGGGACCATAACACTGCTTGAAAATACATGGACCGGGCCGAAACGGGGGCTTGACGCCATCCTCTATTAGTTTGATTGATTGAGTTTGGTTAAGATATGTGCTCGCCTTAAGGCTGCTTCATCCTCTATTAGTGTTTGCTTTTTTAAGTGCGTATGCGCCAACACGAATTTAATTTTGTCTTGATTTTGAATGTATTTTCGCAAGTAAGCATGCCTCTAAAAGGAAGCAATGCGAAGTTAACGGGTTCCCAGTAAGGCGGGACCATACTGCTAGTTCTTCAATAAAAAAAGTTCAAAAATTCTCTTACATAATGTACATTTGTTCCTAGTTTTTTTTTTAAGTTAGCAGCACAAATTGCTCCTAAATTTTCTTGTCCAATTTCTTACACTGTTTCTAACCCCATACTAGGAGTGCCTGCTGTTCGAGACGGACGACCTCGTCCTGCGCAAGAACGAGCGCTCGTTCATCCTGTGCCTCCTGGAGGTGGCTCGTCGCGGGGTGGCGTTCGGGATGCCGGCGCCCCTCCTGGTGCAGCTGGAGCAGGAGATAGACGCCGAGATCGCCTGCGACGAGGGGTACGACACGATGCGGCAGCAGGTCGTTACTAATGATCTGAGGAGTCTGCACGAAAGGGTGAGTACGACATCGTCCATTGTCCTCTCTTATGTGACATTAAACCAGAGCCGGATTTAAAGATGTGCGCCTATAGGCTATGATAGATTTGCTGACCTTGTCACAATATTCTCCAAATTCCGGAAAATATAGCGGGTTAGCTGCAAAATAGTGTGGTATGTGTGTGCTGTTTAAAATTATCACAACGATCAATAAAGAGAAATATCCTCACTTCCCTGGTCTCATAAGGTGTAACTTACGTAGTAGAATTATTTTTTGTTTTTGTTTACATATTAGAATCATCTATGTGCCGTTACAAAATTAAAAGCGAAATAATAGGCGAATTTTTTTAAACTATTCTACTAATTTTTTTCAACTTCCATCAAATGCCCTCGCAGCGGCCATGTTTGCTACTAAATATAATAATTTTGCTTATGCCGAATTCCGTTTTAATTTGTCGTAAAATTTGCATCCCCAAAGCAATTCGCCGTTCTAGGCTGCAGCCTACTTAGCCTATTTAGAAATCCGGCCATACATTAAACTTTACATCCCGAAGAGACGTCTCGTTAAAAGCACACTGTTAAAAAACAGAATATTTCTGTTATTTTCCTACAGAACATTTCGGTTTTCTCAAACTACAGAAATATACTGTAAAATTGCGTCTCAATATGTCAAACGGTACGACTAGACACGATGTTCTCCAGTAAAAGCCCATAGAACATGCTAACAAAGATGCCTGCTTCTACAGCTGTTTACTGTGGACGTCGCGTATGCAGTTTTAAGACATTTAACTTTGCTGAGTACAAACACCCTAAACTTACTACTCAAATACAAAGTCAAACGAATATAAGTTCAGTGAGTGAATCAAAATCCGTCATGCGGTACATAAAAAAGAATATATTTTTAGGACGATCTAAAGTTTTAAAAACCAAACATTGTAGAGGCATGAGTTTTTTAATTTCAAATATGGGGACGCTGAACTCAACGTGAAATATGAATGGAGACAGATGTCTAAAAATATTTCGAGGCGACACTCATATCGCCGCTTAATGTGCGAACGGAATGGCATTAGTATGGAGCTATGCCAACTCTTTTAAAAGATATGGATATCAAAAATAAAGTTATGCATTGTAAAATATTAATGCTAAAGCATTTGAAGAGTACACGGAAAGAAACACTTGATTTCGTAGAAGGCTTTCCTTAATAGCCTCTTTGGGGATGATAGCGAAAAATCGCCTAAACTGGTGTAAAGAAACAGGTTACCTGCTTTGTTTTTCTTTCGCGGCAACCCTGATTCACGCCAGAGATCAGTGGACACAAGTAACACATTTATACCGCAAATGAAGAACCGAAAGAAAAACCGGTTTCCTGTCGCCAATGTCCTCCAAGCAGACACATAATGTAAAACTCCTAAAAAAAGTAGTTTTTTCCGTGTACTCTTCATTTTTAGACATTTTTCTGTGCAACTCGTACGTATTAATTATATATTTTATATGTTTGCTTATTGTATTCCTAAGAACATTCTCGCATTAAATTTACATATTTGGCTAGCGGATTTATGCATTTTAGATTTTTAAAAAATGCCATAAATAAATTTCTTTTAATTATACACGCAAATGTAAATTAAAAGAAAAGAAAATTCTTTTAATGCTCATCCATTCTCCAGAAATGACATCTAAATTATGTTGTTTACTAACATATGATGTTTATGAATCAGTAATTATTCCTTTATTTAAAACAACATTCAAAAGCATTGAATAAAAATAATACTTTATTGTCAAAATTACACTCCTTTTCTGAGTTTTGATAAGGAAAAACAAAAGGCTACAATTATATTTTGACAGGCGGAAAAATCAAAAATATTTCCTCATTGAAGTAAGTATTTGATTGACCTTTCTCGACGGCAATATTCGAACTTGAAACTGATCTTTATTTGGTAATAAATTAAACTGGATGTGACGCAGTCTGTTATTAAATAATAAATGTCTATAAAATGTAGAGGCATTGTTCTTATACTTATTTGTTTTGTATAAGAATTATTATTACTTGGGCTGTTTAATCAATCAATACTATATTGGATGTCACAAATGAAATTTTTTTTAAATTATTTGGTGGTAGACTTTTTATGGTAGGATATTTCACTTGTTTTATTTTACAAAAACGTAAGTAGCGGTGATTTTTTATACAGTATTTCCTTAGTAATTTAATTGAAATAAGAACATTAAAAAGATACCAAAAAGTTTCAAAGGGTCTTTCATAATTTGACTAACATTTATTATAAATGATGAAAATAACGCGAACCTATTTTATTAAATTTGTAATTATTTTAATAACTTCTAAAATAAATTTCAAATTGAAAATTGACGTATATAACTTTGAGGTTCGAAATACAGGTACTTTTGCCCATTAAATGAACATTTAATGTTGCCATTTCGCTCTCCAGAAATTCAGTATGGAATCCCCATGCATAAGATTATTGAAATAATTATAGATTTAATGCAAATCTAACAATGTTCAGAAGAATTAAAATTACTTACTCTCCTTTTACTTTAATACAAACTCATAAAAATTCTTATGCGGACAGCATGACGAATGGCCAAAAAAAAGGTTGCATCTTTGAAACAAAAAATTAAATTGGATGGGTCAGAAAGAGGGTGCTGAAATTGGGCGGGGAATGGGACAAGTGTATGAATGGAGAGAAAGACAGACGTACAGACAGAAGGACAACACTTTAAAATTTATTTCTCTAATATCATGCCTTCGATAACAGTTAAAAATCAGACAATTAGAGCAAAAGTTAAAATGGTGGACGCACGTACAGACAAAAAATAGAAATACATAAAATGTAGTTATATGATGTAATACATTTCAACCAAAAACAATTTTTAAAATCGGAAGGCTTACAATGGAAATTGTAATTAGTATAGACGGATAGACATATGGACCAAACACGAACGTTCAAATATATTTACAAAATGCATAACAGAGTCTTATGTCATGTCATACCTTTTCTTTTAACCCTTTCAGTCCCAGTGATGCCATTTGACATCATCATGTTTCAGATCATAATTAAAAAATAATAGGGCTGCAATCTATTGGGATATAAAAAAAAACATTTTCCAATAAAAAAAGTTTAAAGAATCGAATGAAGAGCTTTTTGATATCATAAATGGCTATATACGATCCGAAAAAAAATTCTAAAATGATGCCAAATTGTCAGTGGGACTGAAAAGGTTTACCAAAAAAAGAATTTTTAAAATCGGACGGATAGAACTGAATTTGAAATGGTGTACAGTCAGACGGAAATCTCCACCATCTCATTAAAAATCATTGTTTTTTATGTGTATATATTTTTTTAATTTAAAAAAATAAATCAGAAAATAGATATGTATGGGTTTTACAATGATGCTTAGCTAACCAGCTAATTGTAAAAAACTTTTTTATACATTTCCTTCTCCGTCACTTGAAATCTTTGATTGACAAAAAGGGTTGTTATCTTGCTTCTTTATTATAAAGATATAAGGATAAATCTTGCTACCCTTTCTCTTGTCCTTCTATTCTTACATCATCATAAAGCTTTGTTGCGTTGGCTTCTTTTTTTAAAAACACTGTAATTTAAGATAAGATCAAGGAAAAAGTAACTGAATTCAACATGCAAGAATATTGTCACATGTTTGTAGACAAGCTGTCTGGTTGTAACCTTTCTTAATAAAAGGTGGCATTTTTCATAGTTTGAAGTTTCAAAAGATAAGTTGGATTACTTTAGTTTACGGGACAACAAATGTTAATTAATTTCTCCGTTTTGACGGAAAATGTAAAATGGTTTTCTTTTTTAAATAATAAAGCCGGGTATTTTTTTATTTTAATCAATTCGTTCCTAACCGTTATTTCACTTCAAAATTTGGTAGATATTCGTATCATTTACAGTTAAAACTTTAGGAACAATAGCTTTGTTTCCCTATTAAAATTAAAAATTTTAATAGACAGAGGCAAATATAACTAAACTACTAAACTTTTATGCCACAGTCATCTACTCAAAAATAACAAATGCTGTAAATTATTATAATCGTCTTCGAAGCATAACAAATGCAGGAACGAGAAAATAATGTGTATTTTTACTTGGTTATCTAAATACTCATACAGTTCTCTAAACTTTATTTTTAACGACAAAAATTAAATAGTTCTTAAACCAAATGCTCCAATTGATATTACTTTTTTAAAAAGTGCTACTCGACCTTGTTTAATGCATCTATGTTAACACTTCAACCTTGGAACCGGAATTTTCGAAAGCTTTTCTCTTACTTTACCTGTTACTCGATGGTTCCAGGTAATAAAAAATGTCGACTCTTACTTCCTCTACTACATATTTTACTGGTCGTAAAATTCGGGTTGTTTGTTCCAAGTTATGGCTTTCATTGACGGTTACAGTTACATTCCTGTGACGAAACAATTACTGGAACAATTTGGTAGAAATCGAATGATATATTTACGACGCAAATAACTTTTCATTTTACTGATTTTGTGCTTGTGGTTATCGCGATCTTTTCGATAAAGGATAGCAATAAAGCAATGGAAAATTCTTTCGTAGCCTTTTTAAATGTCTCCCAAACAGGTATTGTTAGTAAAATGTTATTTTTGAAATTGCATTTTGAACATTTTCTTTTGACTTGCAAATAGCCAAATCGAGACCTGTCATTATATCATAGATGTTCCTTTAATTTAAAAGTGATGCAGTGCTTTTAAATTTATGTTTTCTAACTTTATTATTCCTACAAGAAAAATATACTCATACACCTCTGGAAAGTTTCTTCTATTGCAAATAGTTACATAACTACTTCGCTTTCCCAACGTGCCGCCACCGCGTCTCAAACTTTTAACCACATTAACCATTACTTCACAGAGGCCTAATTAGTTGTCAAGGATGTCTACCTATTCCACTAGTTTTCCCATTCGCATTTCCATAAGAGGAAGTTCGGAGAGTTCTCCGTAATTTTGCAGCAGAACAAAAAACTCAATCTGTTTTTTTTTTAAGTGACGACTTCTGCCGATAAGGTAAACAGAGAGGTGAAAGAAAGAAACAAATTATCTTTGTTATTTTTTTTATCTGTTATTCAACACGTTGTCGTCGGGTTTTAAAAGCAAAAACCTGAGAAACGGTTCAACAGAATACCGAAAATAAGGTGAAACATGTCACCACACATCCGTTGCAGCATAGGGGAGACCGGGGTTAGTTGGCACACTTTTCACTTAAAATTTTTTCTAATTTTTTGGTTTGAAGATATTTGAAATGTAAAAAGTTGGAAATGTAGGTAAACATTTTGGCTACAAATCACACATACAATTGAATAAATACATTGTTGCCACTTTGTGTGAAAAATGTTTTTCCTTGTCCAGTCAAACTATGCCAACCTACCCCGGTATCGGGGTTAGTTGGCATAGGTAGAGGGGTAAGTTGGCATAAGTGAGGCAAGCGTTTTTACTCGTCTTTATGTAAAGTGTAATTATAATGAATGTTAATCAGCTTAAAATTAAACATTCCATATGTCCTGGGCGGTAAATGAATGTTGGTTCATTACTGATTTTAGGAGGTTGAAAAATCTTTGAACATTATGTGGGTTGAAACTGGACGTTCGAGCCAAACTCGTTGCCGCGGGGGTACGTATTGAAAGTTGTGGGTGACGTTTTAGGAAAAAAGAAAACCAGTTAACACCTGCTGATTCTTTTGAGTCCCAATTACTAGGATGTGCAGTGCCATTAGCAACTGCATATTGATATGCTAACTTTCTTGCCTCTTTTGGGCTCATGCCGAAGTATATGTCACTTGCCTTCACAAGGTATTCACTCAAAGCAAATTCTTGTTCAGGAGTGAACACCTGCCGCACTATCCCATATCCTCCAATACCCTCTGGTACCTTTTAGGCAGAGAGAATTCATTTTTAATTTTGCGATCTTACAATACCATGCAAGACTTCTAGCAGAGATCTTAAATTCATCCGCTACTTTTATCAAACTTTTTTTCAAGTAAGTGTGCCTCAACAACTCTCTTTCGATGATCTGCTGTCATTGTAGCCCCCTCAGTTTTTCGTTTATAGGTACTCATAATCTGAACAAAAAATATTTACATTATCATAGATAGGTAAGGCAGAAAAAGTGAACTTGCAGTTTCCGTTTATTACATAATATTAACTAGATAACCGTTTGCTTGAAATCGAGCTGAAATTTGTATAGTCTTAAATTATGCCATTTTTGAAACTCTGAGTTTGACAAATCTACGTAAAAGTATCTAAAGTAAAAGTTATTATCTATCCAGCCGTTATTGAGTTATGACTGCGAAAATAAAACGCCTTCCGCATTTATATATGTATAGATAAAAATAATAATAATTTATTATTATGAAGTAGCCTATACCTAACTAAAATTTGGTCGCTATGAATGTTGGCATACTTATGTCAAGTTACCCGTTGTTGCGGGGTTAGTTGGCATACCCAGCCAGCTTATGTCAACTAGCCCCCGAGTCCCTATGCCAACTAACCCCAATCGAGCAAGTAAAATAAACATGGCCACCAAAAAAATTGTTTATGAACTTCAGCAGAAATGGACTTATAACCTTTTAGCTAGATGCGCAAAGATACTAAAAACTTGTGAATGTTATTCCTGAATGACTGTACTACTGTACAAAACGACAAATACTGAATAATCAAAATTTTACTTTCTTATATGAAAATCACGTTTTCCATCCTTCCTCTAAAGGCAATGCCTGGATCCAACTGGCGTTCTCATGCAAGTTGGACGTTTAAATGACGATCATGTGACAGGCCCAGTAGCGCTCTTAATAAACAGTGAATTTTTTTAAAGGCACAATGCCAACTAACCCCTTGTGCCAACTAACCCCGGTCTCCCCTATTATGAAAGTGCAAAATTTTGAACACTGTTTGTGACTTGTTGCATATTGTCAAGACCGATCGTTTAGCAAATTCGTCCGTTGGTAAAAAAAAATATTGCAGTTTCTAATTTATATTTTAATAAATACTTCCCATAATTTTTTAACGGAAAAAAAACTTATGGGCATGATTATTAAATATCGCAACATAGTAAATAATCCGGACATAGTTAACAAGAAATTCAACAGTAAAATAAAATTTAAACACTTTAAGTATTTTAAAGCCTTTTACTATTAATGAGTTAAATTTATTTTCAAATTTCTTTTTAAATACATATTAAATTAATATCTTTAAAAAATATCCGAAAATGTCGCTTGAATAATGGAATTATATTACAATCAACTCAGAACTTTGCATTTTATATGTAACTCGTAAGCCCAACGCGAGTTCGAGCCCCGGCTGAGTCGTCGGATTCTCTGGATGGGAAAATCAAGGGCACGCATGTCATATGATTATGTGGCATGTACAAGATCCCTGGAGGGCCCATTTGGCTTTTGTTCTCTGAGCAAAATTAAAATCTCGGCATACTTTAACATTCACAGAGAGCTCATAATCATGAGCTTCAAAATTGGTAGCGAGAGCCGCCTAGATGTTGCCACGAAAAAATGGTTTTCAGTTCTGAGGAATATGTCGAGCCTGCAAAGTCTTGACCGCCAATTTGCAGCACATTAGAATAAAATATGTAACTTCTATTCTAAAGATTGCCTCTTGTCCAAGAAAACTCTTGAAAAAAAACAAACAGGAAAATGATGTACTATTTCAACAAAACAAAATTTTAAGTTATCTGAAGAGGTAACCTCAAACGAATGGCTACCCCCAAGAACTTTCTTCTTTTTCTTCGGACGACATGCCGTAATTAGCATAATGTTTCGGAACCCAGTCGGCGTGGCACCGGAATAGATCATTAACTGCGTAGGAAATCTCCAACCTCCCTTGGCGAAAAGAATGCTTTATAAGGCCTCTAATTGATGATTCATTCGGTGGGAGATCAAAGACTTGGGATTAAGGGTAGAGTGAGCAGTGGCGAGCCTCGAAGACCAAGTCACGTGGGTTCTGGTGCAGTTGCTTATGACGTTCTTTTAACGCACTAGTGCATATTGTTGCCATATGCAACTAGCAACATAATAAACTTTATTCTATTAAAGTAGAGCTCCCTCTCGACAAATCTGTGTTTTTTTTTCATCTATTACCTTCAATTTCGAAGTTTGAGTTACTAATAACTCTCATAGATGACAGTAGTAAAAGTGTATTCAAAATTAAAGAGTGAGGTTATTAACTGTTGTGAAATTACGTCTTTAACGGTATTCAAAGCATTATAATATTAGTACTAAATACAAATAAATTGTTTTGAAAAAATGATTATAGTTCAAGAGGGTTATTTTAAAATACATTTAGTAGTTTTCTAGTCATTCTTATCAAAATTGGAATTTTGTAGTTGGTTTTTGCCATGTGGCAAAAATTTTAAATTATTTAAATTCCAATGCAGTTACTTTTTGTTTCAGTATTTTCCCCATAATGTATGAGTATTAAGAGATACAGATATATTTTTTCGGGATGAAAAAAAAATCATGCATTACAGGGTTAAAATCAACACCTTCCACAACGTGTAGGAAACCCAAAATCTCCTTTTGTTCTACATCGCAAAACTATCATTACTTTAAGTTTCATATAAGGCAATTGAAAGTAAAATATCCTTTGTTCTCAATTGAACGGCTTCATCTTTGACCCACCCAATTTAGCATTGGGTTCTCACATCACTTCATTCAGGTCTTTGACTGGAATGGATGAATCGAGCTGGTTTTTAATGTGGGAATATGCCTCATATAAATTACATCAACTGAATCGTTAATTCCATGTTCTTGAGCAATAATAAGGGTTAGAGTGTGTGCGTAGTTGCTTGATGAAGAGCCTTTCTGAAGTAGAAACAGTTTAAATAATGATGTGATAATGTAAATATGGAGATATATGTAAGCTGGATACTGTAAATTTGCAATACCTTCACGTATTTTGCTATTTTTATTTTGTAAGAACGAGAGATAAGACAGCGTTAAGTTAACAATGTCAGTCCAAATTCCATGCGTTTGACTGAGATATATTTAAGTCCTTTTTTTTGTGTATACAGTCTCACCTTTTTCGGCCTCTCTTGGATTCACAGAGATAAAGACGTTTCTTATTCGACAACTTTGCTTGTTTGGCTTCAAAGGCCGATTAAAAAAAGTTCTTCGACAACAGAAGCCCTCCCAAGTAGGGAGGATGGAGGATGTCAACAACCCCAAGGAGGATATATTCTTTTATTATTTTTTTTTTCGTGAAAAATACAGTATCAGCAAAAGAAATTGCAGTAAACAAACGCACCGTAAGAAATAACGATAGAAAATTACGCACCTTAATAAATTACGATTAAAAAAATTACGCACCTTAAGAATTTACGTTTTGCAGCAATTACCTAATGTTCAATTATTATACAAATTAAATAGATTAATTCAATAAATCCCAAAGCAAGTTTTTTCTAAACCGTAAGTATATGATTTGTCAAATTAAAGAAACTACGCTTTAGATGTTTGAACTTGTTTTTTTTTTTTTTTTTTTTTTTTTGTGGAACACCACAAATGTGAAATAATGGTAACATTACAATATTGTGTTGTTTCAATACTAGATTTGTTTGATGACTTACGTACGCAAATTTGTGCTGCTCTAAAACAACTGACGATATCGAGATTAGGCGATTTTTATATCAATGCGCGATTAACAAAAAACCGTAAATTTTGTTGTTTTAAGCATGGATATCAAAAATTCTAAGTCTAAGTACTTTTGTCAATAATTTTGCAGATTTAGAAATCCATTAACAAACTTATAAAAATATCATGACCAACTGTTGAAAGAAATGGATGAGATTCAGAGATGCATTTAGTGCAAAAGAAATGTAATCTATTTCTAATTTTAAAAACTAAAAGTTAACTTTTTATCTGAAATGAAGGTAGTAATGGTATTCGCAAAATCTTCTTTAATAGGTTAAGTACATTCCTCCAGGCACAAAACCTTTGTTGACACACCTCACCTTATAATATTCCACAATAAAATCCGATTGAAATATCGGCGGTTCTTTCGCGCTGCTGCACCTGTCATTCGCGCCACTGAATTTCGAACGATTCCTCCACTTGATTTGATGAGTGCGAATAAGAAGGAAACCGCGTTTCCCCACGTTATTTACTGAGTGGTTTTTATCCATAATAAGAGTAATCCTCGCCTTTGTTATCTCAGTTGGAAGTATTTAAGTTGTTTTAAGGGAACAGTATTCTTAATACATTAAAGTCTCAGCTGTTATTATTCAGTCGTTCTAATCGTTGTAATATTATTTATCTAATTTAGTCGTTCTAATCGTTTAATTAATTTATCTAGTTTAGGTACATAATTATGCAAAAGGGAATAAGAGAAAAAAAAAATAGCACCAATATTTATAAAAATATTTCCAATATTTATATAAATATTGGTTTTCCCTTTAAGAACCCTCGAAACTGCTTTCGACTCGTTATCACTGCGTAATATATAATTAAAACTACCAGTACTACTATTTATTTATAAAATATATTTCCATTATTTTTTAATAAAAATATTTCAAATATTTATTTGTATTTTTTTCTTATTCTATTCTTGCGTTATTATACTCCTAAATTAGATGATTGAATCTAAAGAAACAAGATTTAATTTAAGACAAATGAAAATTGTATTATCGAACAATTTATGTTGAACAAATTTACACAAAAAAAACCTAATTTGAAAGTTATTTTTTTTTTCGGCAATGAAGATGTTTATGGTATTCACAAATGATTTGTTATAGATTAATGTGCCATTAACTAATTTTACACATTTTAGAAATCAATAAACAAGAGTATGAAAAATCAAAACCAACTGTTATATTAAAATAGATGAATTTCTAGACAAATAAAATGCACACAAATGTAGTATTGCTTTTATTTAAAGCAAAATGAATAGTCTTCTTTATTCGCAGGTACTTTCATATTTTCTAGAAAAGTAAAAAAATAAACAATAACATTGTTATTCCAGAAACAGTAACAGGTGATACAAACCACCCTGTTGTATCTTTTTCATCACTAATAATTCCGGTCGTTTATGGAAACGTTTAGGTGCTCTCACGCAAGAACGGTTACTCAACGATTCGAATCCTTACCCATTGACCTCAAAACGTCTCGAACACTCGGATGGGTTTCGATAGGTGTTAAATTTTCAGATAAAGTTTCAATTTAGATTGACATGGGAATCAGATATAAGAAAATGATTTCACAGTTTCACACCCAATTTGACACTTAAAGATAAGCATTTACGGAGCGATAGTCGTCTCAGTGACTATGAGGTATTAAGTTCACGCCTTATATATAAGCCCAAGCTCATGGGTTCTTGCCTACCGGCTGACTCGGCTTATTTTCAGGATGGGAAAATCATCGTCAAGCATGTGTCATGTAAAAGATCCCACAGTTTCACACTCAATTTGACTCTTAAAGATAACCATTTACGGTGAGATAGTCGGCCCAGTGGCTGGGGGGTATTACGTGCCGCCTTATAAGCCCAAGCTCGCGGGTTCTAGCCTGCGGTCTGACTCGGCAAATTGTCAGGATGGGAAAATCGTCAGCATGCATGGCAGTACATGGCATGTAAAAGATTCCTTGCCGCCTCGGCATAATTCAACATCCACTGAGAGCTCAGATTTATTGTATACTCAAAAAAAAAGTAGAGAGAGCCCTTCTAGATGATACCACTAAAAATGGTTCGCAGTTCTAGGGAATATGCCGAGTCTACAAAAGGCTTAATACTCCCAACAAAAAAGCATCCCTGTTCAGAAAAGAATAATTACGGAAAGAGTTGATCCGTGGGGCTTTCCTGTATTACATCTAGGTGCTTGTTGATTAGATGAATAATTAATGCATATGTAGATAGATGACTATAGTGTTTAATATGTCAGGAGACCAAGGTAAGCATATAATGGTAGTCAACAACCAACAAGGGTTGCAGTTTAAAAAAAAACAGTTTATGATACAGTTAAGTTAGCAGTTATAAATATATTAAGTTAGGTTGACAGTTACAAATTAATTTATGACAATACATAACATCCTGTAGCTCTTGTACATCGCTAATTCAACCGAAACAAACCCAAACTTACCATAAATGTAAAGAGACTTTAACCACTAGCATGAAAAAAATATATTTCTCTTTTCTGACTTTCAGTCGTTATTAGCTACATTTTTTATGTAGTATTTCAATTAACCATTAATGACGATTGATAAGAACATTTGCTACGAGAAAATGAGTCTAACTTCTAGGTTTTCTAAGTTTCTTCATTTCGTAATAAATTTCTAAGTTCATGTAAATAAACAAAATGTAAGACAATTAATTATATAGTAATAAACAATTTATGTATGTTGTATCAGCGCCATCTATCGGCCACTTATTGAAACTCTGCCCTGAACCGCCATCTTTTTGTCACTAGTAAAGGCGGTAAGGGTGGAGAGAGGATGTAATTCTTCAGAGCTGCACTTCATTAAATGGATATTTCTACACTAAAGAGTTGCTTTCTTCTTTACTGCCCCTCCTCCTTACTAGACATGGGGGCTCACCGCCGCCTTGCCACCCGCCTCTCGTCGCAAAAATCGATATTTTTTTAAAAATTTTAATTTAAACTTTTACAAAACGAAAGTTCTAGTCCCACGAGGTTCAGACATAAAGTTCCTCTCCACGGTGGGCAATCACGAACTCATGCACAAAAACGAACTTTTATCTACACTGCAATAAATCAGCGATGCCAAAATCGCCATCGTCACGAAAAAAGTGAAAACTCCCGCTTCAAAAGGAACTTCCTACGCCATCGTCAAGCGATTCCTTCTTCAGCCGCCAAGCCGAGGTCGCCATCGCAGTCGCCATCGTCGACCCCATCGTACAGTGGTATTTTTCCAGCCGTTAAGCAGAAGACGCCACCCGTGAGTCATCCATCTTCAGCCGCTAAGCAGAAGACGACACACGACGACGAGGTCCACTGCACGTCAATCCGAAAAACAAAAGTAACCTCCATAACACGGAATACATCGTCCACAGAGCACGTAAGAAATTCTACTACATCGCCGACGAAACAAAACCAAAAACGACCAAAAAGGTAAAAGTTTTCTTATTTTTTTATTCAAGATGTATAAAAATACCAAAAAAGATTTAGTGAAAGTTGCTTTTGAATTGGACATCGTACTTCCAGAAAATTCCACGTTAACTAAAATTAAAGAGCTAATTGAGTCCAGTGAGACCTACACGAAAGATAACGAATTCGTTAAAAATTTAATTGCACAAACGGTAGATGAAAGAAATGTTAAACTAGAAATCGAAAGAAATAAAGTAGAAGTTGAAAGAAATAAAGTAGAAGTCGAAAGAAATAAATTAGAAGTCGAAAAAGTAAAACTCGCACAAATCGAACGAAATATAGAACTAGCTTCCCTTCAAAACAATGCCGAAACTCAGCATAATATTTCGAAAAGTTCCGAAACCGATGATTCACCTAACATCGAAAATCTTATTCGTTCTGATAAAACTCTTTCAATGCCAATCCCTAGCCGTCCAGAAAATTACAGCTTATTTTTCGCATCGTTAGAACGAGCATTTAATACGAAGAATATATCGGATGAGTTATTAAAGTCAGAAATACTTATAAATATGTTAGGCGAAAAAGCAAATCACATTTTATTAAATATTTCGGATAATGATATCCAAGACTACGAAAAAGTCAAAAATACAGTGCTACGTCAGTTCCAACCAACCGCACAGGATTGCCTAATTAATTTTCGCCGTATGCAAAGACTCGCAGATGAGTCACACACGCAGTTTGCTTCACGATTGCAAACAACTTTCGCATATTATTGCAAGATTAGAAACGTCAGTGACTTTGATACTTTATGCCAATTAATGGTTTCAGATAAATTGTATTCTACACTTGACCGAGAGACTCAGTCATACATAGCTGTCACACAAGGCGAAGAATGGCTAAAGCCAAATGATCTTGCACAAAAAGTTGATATTTTTTATACCTCACAGCGTAAATCTCTAAGCGAAGTAAACCGTCGCCAACACAACAATAATACCTATCAACAACAACAAAACAACAGACCACCATACAATAATAGGCAACCATACAATAACTTTCGTAGACCACAAAATCAAAATTCCCGTGGAACAAATAATACTCGCTTCAATCAACGCAATGTAAACAACCAACGATCTGAAAACGAGTCACACGAGAATAACAGTCCAGTATTACAAATAGCTCCAACAACACCCAAACCACGTGATCACGGTTCCCTTCAATATGAAAATGTACTACTTAATAATAAAAATACGCGCGCTATTATTGACAGTGGATGCACTCATATTTGTGTCAAAGCCGATTGTTTACCCAAAACAACAACATATGATGAAGAAAATATCACATTACAATCTGCATTCGGCGACACGTACACCGCCAAATCCGCCAAGGTAAAACTCTCGTTGCCACAAAGACAACCGAAAACATACGATGCCGCTATTTGCGAAAGTTTATTTTCAAATCTAATAATCCCACCTTCAATTTTCCAAGAGCTTAAAACATCACAAATAACACAAAATGAAAGTACACTCTCTCCGAAAACAGAAATCTTGCAACAGGAAATAAAAAACAAATGTCAAAGTACTATTCACACCACTTCGAATCTCGGCTCCAAAATGTCTACAACACCGAAACCCATCGCCGACTCTGTGTCGCCGCAGCAAGAGAGCGTAAGATACGACGCGCCAATCGCCTCTCAACCAGACATTAAGGTGGAGCCTCAAGCAAGCCAGAGCCAATCAGAGGCAAAGGAGGAGCTATCGAATGCAAATTCGCCCGCTCACTTCGAGTACGAAGAGAGTAGATTTTTTTTAGCGGAACTAGATGATGTGTTTAACCGATTAAATTTTGACAACGCCACCGGTAAAAGTTTAGCCTATTTTCCCGTAAAGCACGCTTCGGCGAATGATCTTACGTCCACAATGGATTGTGACTACGGTAATGACTTATATTTCACACACGTTCATAATACGGATATGAAGAAACGTTTTTCACATTTAATTGAAGAATATAACTCGAACAAATTAACAGATTTGGGAACTTACGAACACCAAATTTTCGCTTCAGACGTACAAGGGGACAAGCCCATATTGCAAAATGTAAACAAACCATTAGACACTACGGGGACCAACCCAATATTTAGTATTGTAAGTGATGATACGCTTTTTGAAGATGAATTTTCTCACATATCTGATGCAAATATACGAAACACTATTATGAAGATGGTTAAAACTTATAAACCGAATAAAATTAAAAGTACTAATTATCAAATGAAATTAATTCTGTCAGATGACACACCTATATTTCAAAGACCACGCCGTCTTGCATTGTCAGAAAAAATTGAGGTAAATAAACAAATTAAGGAAATGTTACAAAACGGAATAATTCGAGAAAGTTTTTCAGATTTCTGTGCACCAATAGTTTTGTGTAAGAAAAAAGAGGGTTCAACAAGAATTGCAATCGATTATCGTTCCTTGAATCGGAATATCGTAAAAGAAAGATTTCCTTTACCCCTCATCGAAGACGTTTTTGACAAATTACAAGGTGCATCTGTCTATTCGAACCTTGACTTAAAAAATGGTTTCTATCACGTTGATGTTCATGAAGATAGTCGTAAATACACTTCTTTTGTAACACCAGACGGACAGTACGAGTTCACAAAGATGCCTTTTGGACTATGCAACGCACCATCTGTTTTTCAAAGATTTATCCAAATTGTTTTTCGAGATCTTTTAGAAGATGGAACTCTGATTCTCTATCTTGATGATTTGATTATACCCTCATCTGATGAGTTTGAAGGTCTACAAAAGCTCAAAAAAGTTTTACAAGTTGCTTCGGACTATGGACTTGAGTTTAATTTCAAAAAGTGCAATTTTCTACAACGAAAAATAACTTTTCTCGGACATATCTTGGAAAAAGGTACAATTCGACCATCGTCACACAAAACAAATGCTGTTTTAAGTTTCCCTCAGCTTAAAACGACGAAAGATATTCAATCCTTTTTAGGTCTGACTTCGTTCTTTAGAAAATTCATAAAGAACTATGCAGCCATTGCAAGGCCACTAAGTGATCTTTTACGGAACAACACACCTTTTCACTTTGGCACAGAACAACAGCAAGCTTTTCTACAACTAAAACAAGCACTCTCCACAGAACCTGTGTTACACTTATACAAACAGGGATCACCATTACAATTACACTGTGATGCTTCATCAAAAGGTTTTGGTGCTATTTTGCTTCAAGCTGACAACGAGAACAACCTGCATCCCATTCACTATATGAGTCGTAAAACATCACCACAAGAAGAAAAGTATACATCATATGAATTAGAAGTTTTAGCAATAGTAGAATCATTAAAGAAATTTCGACATTATCTTGTAGGCACAAAATTCAAAATCTTCACTGACTGCCAAGCGTTTCAAAAAACAATGTCCAAAAAAGAACTGCCTCCTAGAGTTGCCAGATGGGCAATGTTGCTAGAAGATTTCGACTATGAACTAATTCACAGACCAGGACAGCAGATGAAACATGTTGACGCACTTAGCCGTTATCCTGTCATGACAATACAAGTTGATGACACAACCAGAAAAATCTGCGAAGCTCAGTCAAAAGATGAGTTCACACTAAGCATTAAACAACTACTAGAACACTCTCCAACATCAGAATACAAATACAAAAATAATATTCTTTACAAAATAGTCAATGACCAAGAGCTTTTAGTAATACCACAAGACATGCAAAAACAAATAGTACAAATTGAACACAATAAAGGACATTTTGGAATCAATAAAACTGAAGCTTTAGTTAAACAACAATTTTACTTTCCAAACATACGTAAAACTGTCGAAACCTCACGAAAAACAGGAAAACAAGAAGGATTTCTCCATCCCATTCCTAAAGGTGACGTTCCATTAGACACATACCATGTAGATTTTCTAGGGCCACTGCCAAGCACAAACAAAAACTACAAGTACATATTCACTGTGGTAGACGTCTTTACAAAATTCATTTGGATATATCCTGTCAAGTCAACATCTGCAAAAGACGCTTTAGACAAACTTCAACTTCAGCAAACCACCTTTGGAAATCCTAGACGAATAATATCAGATCGCGGATCAGCTTTCACTGCAACAGAATTCAAGAAATACTGCGAAGATGAGAAGATTGAACATATCACAATCACTACAGGTCAGCCAAGAGGAAACGGTCAGGTTGAAAAATTCCATGGAACGCTAATTCCAGTTATCTCCAAGTTATCCCTTGATGATCCGAACAAATGGTTCAAGCACATACCAGCTGTACAACGTGTAATTAACAGCACTATCTCTTCAGCTACTAAGTACACACCCTTCGAGCTTCTAACAGGAGTTAAAATGAAAAATAAAGAAGATCTAAACATCAAGAAAATTTTAGAAGAACAACATATACACTCAGTCGTCCAACATCAACAACAAATGCGCAAAGAAGCCAAAGCAAATATATTGCAACAACAAGAACAGAGTAGGCACAACTATAACACTCGTCGCAAGACTGCCACCAAATACAAACTTGATGATATAGTCGCCATCAAACGTACTCAGTTCGGGACAGGCTTAAAACTTCGTCAAAAGTTTTTTGGCCCATACGTCGTGACTAAAGTTCGCCCAAACGACAGATATGATGTACGCAAGACCGGTACAGGTGAAGGACCAATATGCACATCCACATCTGCCGACCAAATGAAGAGTTGGGCAAAAACCTGAACTTTGACTTTTATTTTACAAACTTTCTGAAGTCCAGAACTTTATTTTTTTTCTCCCAAATTGTGCTAAGAACTTTTTGCACAGACTTTAAAATTTATTTTTACTTAGATACTAAGTTAATGTTATATAAGTGTTTTCTTCTATTTCATAATTTTCAAAAGAGAATTTTAAAGTGACTTTAGAATAATTTTCTAGAGAAATGCTTAAAAGTATTTTATTTGTTTATGCTAATTTTTATAGTTCTTTTCAGTATTAGTAGTGAATTTATGTGTATTATTTGCTAAGTGTTTACGTTTAATTTTTATCTTGCTACATGTTTACTTTTAATATTTAGATAGCATGTTTTTATTTTATTCAATTGCTATTTGTCGGGACGACAAACGTCAGGATAGCAGAGTGTTGTATCAGCGCCATCTATCGGCCACTTATTGAAACTCTGCCCTGAACCGCCATCTTTTTGTCACTAGTAAAGGCGGTAAGGGTGGAGAGAGGATGTAATTCTTCAGAGCTGCACTTCATTAAATGGATATTTCTACACTAAAGAGTTGCTTTCTTCTTTACTGCCCCTCCTCCTTACTAGACATGTATAACAAATAAGAGGTTATAGGGAATTAACTTTAAAATGTACATTTTTATTCAGAAATGAAAGTGTTAATAATATTCCCAGTGACTTCGATAATGGGTTGTTAATGGTATTCGCGAAATCTTTGTTAATGGTATTGGCCAAAGTCGTCGTTAATGACTTGTTAATGGTATTCTCAAAGTCATCGTTAATGAGTTGTTGATAGTATTCGCGAAATCGTTGTTAATGCTTTATCTATAAAATGTAACCATTGTTTGAAATTTAAATGTTTTTTTTATATTTTGATTTTTTTTCAGGTGGTGGAACTTCTAAGCCGATGTACCTGTCCTTCTCAGTTCCCCATGATACGGGTGGCTGATGGCAAATACCGCATCGGAGACACAAAAGTTCTCATCTTCGTCAGGGTGAGTGATTCATTTTTTTTATAATAGGATATTTTTACAGGAACAAATTGTACGCTCACAGTTAAAAAGTAAAAGCCAGAGATACATGATGTATTGATAGTTGTGATGCATTTATTTGTGAAATTTCAATTTTTTTATGAAGTAAAATGCATTTCACATTTGAAGGGCTTGTGTGACAAAATGGTGAAAACGAAAAAAATTAGCTTTAAGGTTTGCACCTGCATCCATTAAAAACGGTACTTGCAAGCGCAACAAAATGTACTTGAGATAAAAAAAAATGCTTAACTTTAAAGTTTATAAAAAGTGGGGAAACTTGTTATCGTTAAAGGAGTTAATAATATCCTCATAAACCCAAAAATTTCAATTTTGTCGAAAAGCACTTTCTCTCCTTGCTTTTCGATTTTTACACTGTGATGCGTTGAAAAGCATTTTTTTTTATAGAATATGGTTGACCGATGGGGGGGGGGTATAAATGGAAAAATTAAGGGTTGAAAGTTAATTAAAGATAATTGGGGCTGCAGATTACACAAACTGACTCTTCTTTTTAGGTTATGTTATGAAATTCACATCTATTGAATAGTTAAACGTTTCAGTCCCAGTGATGCGATTTGGCATCATCATGTTTCTGATCATAATTTTGAAAAATAATGGAGCTGACATCTATCAGGATTAATAAAAAATATTTTCTACTGGAACAAGTTTGAAGAATCGAATGACGTACTTATTGTTGTCATAAATGGCTATAGACGATCAGAAAAAAAAAATAAAATGTGGGACTGAAAGGGTTAAAAGATTAAATGAATCATTTGGTGTGTTTATATTTTTCCTAAAGATGTTCTCTTTAAAAATAAAACAAAGTTACCATTTTATTTCTTTTTTGTTTGATACTTCTTATATTTCATACTTTCATAACGACAATACTGTACATTTCGTTTGCATAATATAAATGAAATCATTATATTACCTGGTAACTCGAAGTGCGCAGAAATCTAATCTCTCTTGTTACGATAATATAAAATAATGCGCGCTGTCTGGAATTTCCTCCATTCACTGAAATGAGTCTGATTCAACAAAGAGGTATCGCGTTTGCACATGGAATATTCATGTTACACAATGAGTACGTCTGTACCGCACCTTAATTTAGTAATTTAATCTTTCAGTCAATTTCAATAAACTCGTTGGAGGGACTATCAGTCCCATAGAACTAATGTATATTGCATAAGTTTTGAAGTCACATATTTTGCAAAATAATAGTTTTGCCATGCTATTCCATTTTCTACAAGTGTGGGATTCATGATTAAATCAATTTATAAAAAATTTGAAAAGTAAATAATATTCGGTAATTTAATTATTGATAAATGAAGTTTTAAATTAGTGTCGCCATCTACTGGGCATTTGGGACATTCTAAAATTTCAAATATATATAATTAAATAACAAGACAGCATTTTCGTTTCAAATTTGTTTCATTTTGATGTTATGTTAATTCCCATACCTGTAGAAAAACGGCTAACATGGCAAAGTTGTAATTCTGCGGAAGTTGTGATTCCAAAACTATGCTCTGTGGGATTGATTCTCTTAAAAAATGTAAACGTATTTCGAAATTGAGCAAATCTCTAAAAAAAAATCTATGTAACTTATTAAGAAGTTCAATGTGGTGTCTCTAAGTTCAGCACAGATGTTTCTTAGTCCAGAACTGGGTGATTTTATTTAGTTGAAAGAGTTTTTTATTCAGTTTTCTTTAATTATATTATTACTTATTGAAAAACATTATTGATTCCTGAGTTATTGTTATTCACATATTACCGTCAATTACGAAAATGAATGCAGCAAAGATAAAAGAGAAAAAAATTTTGGATGTAGTAACTATACACTATGATACTTTCAATTGTCACTTAATAAATTGGTACCCATTTAAGGTAATTTCAATAATTTTAAAAACCCAAAAAGTTTTATCCGAAATCTTTTTCTCGTGCACTATTTTCTCTAACTTTTTCCTGCACTAGTAGCGTGGTTTCAGACAAACGGACTAACTTTCAAAACCCACTTTTTTTTTTAGAATCAGCCTTCCAAAAATGGGTAGAAATCATCCCACCGCAATAGTTTCATTACCTTATTCTATCTTAACAATTTCAGTCCCAAAAAAATACTACACTACAGAAACATCTGATATTCACAAAATAAGCTTATTTTAGGTCAAATATACGAATTCCGCAAGAAAAAAAAATTCATTTAAATTTTTTATATGGTTTTTGAATCAATGCCAAAATTTTTTAATTTTGGAAAACAACAAAATAAAAATATATATGTTAACTAAAAACACTTCGAGTTATATATTTTAAGGTATCTGACCATATTATTAAAAAAAAATTTAGTAATTATTGTAACCGAAATAGTTTAAATTGTGTTTTAAATATGTGGAACTGAAGTGAACTGATCAAAATTCAAGAGAAACGCTTGTTGA
Source organism: Hylyphantes graminicola (assembly GCA_023701765.1). NCBI lineage: Eukaryota > Metazoa > Arthropoda > Arachnida > Araneae > Linyphiidae > Hylyphantes > Hylyphantes graminicola. The sequence goes on along the minus strand of CM043117.1, from coordinate 3,071,352 downwards.
CTATTTTCAAAATAAAAAAAAATAGTAGTTCTGACTTATATTGAGATTAAAGTAAAATATTGTCTGATAGAGCAAAGTGTGAAGAATCGAATGATGTGTGTTTGGATGTCGTAACGGGACATAAAAAATTTGAAAAAAATATTGAAAGTGATGATGCCAAATGGCATCACTGGGACTGAAAGGGTTAAGTAACTAAAACTAAAAAACAAAATATAATCATATGATTGTTGTTGTTGTTGTCGTGTGCTTCTAAGAGGCCAGTCCGTAGCCTGGAGGGCAAGAGGGTTGCAGTAGCATCCATTGGCACAAGGCTTTGAGTACCCCCATGAGAGGGTGGATGTCTGATTTTTACTCCGAGAAGGCGCCACCTCCTCAATTTAGGCATGTCGCTGGAGGGGAGGAGCAATTTTCTTCAGACGACCTGTACCCGTGTTAAACTGCGCCATGACCGACCACAGGACTTTCGGACCCACAGATTTAACGAGCACGTTCTCCACATGTACTCAGGATAACACAAATATCCATGCCTTACCCGGGATTCGAACCCGAGCCCACTATCTTAATCAGATGATATACTTAGTTAATTACGAAAAGAAATCCAAGTAAACGTGTCAAAGAGGAAAAAATATACAGAAAGTTTCAAATTTCATCAACGATTAAAAGGCTACTTCAAACCAAGAGAGTATTGATATCAATCTTTGACACCTCTAACTTCAATAATGAATTATGGACGCGGTCAACAGATGTAATCAGCCATTTCTGTCATGACCCAGATTTATGAGCATTCCACGCATAAATTAAGAAGATTAATTATGTCATCTGCGTAATGAAGTTTCCACCTGTGCAGTCTAAGAGGATTACCATCAGCGAGTTTGCGGCAACAGAAAGCTTAATTTTGTACCGTATAGAGACACAAGGGCGTAAGTCCTTTGTTTTGGACATGGTATATAACTTCGCATCGAAACACAATATCATATTGTCAAGTTTGAAATTTTTTATGGGTACGAGTAAACCTTAAAGTATATAATAAATAGGTACATTTTTAAAATATTATAGCAATGCATATACAGTTTTTGTGTTTTCTCCCATTTAGAGAAATAGCACTCGTGTACAAGTGCGATTATATTCAACAAAAACATTGAGTTCAAAAAAAAATTGTATTCTTAATGGAAGGCTCATACTGGTTGATCGACATTTTGCTGTGGCTATAAAATGTTGCTTGAATGACGTTCAAACGAGCATCTTTAATTCAACACAATTGGCGTTAAACTACACTAAATTAGCCTTTTTAAACAGAATAAATTAAATGACAATACCTAATGATCTTTCATATGTAACTTGGTGGCTTGGTGTCTTGCATGCGAAAGGTCCCAGTATCAAGCGCAAACATTGCTGCTCAACTGGGTGAATAACTGCCGATCTACACTCTTATTACAAACGAGCGATTTTAACTCAGTCTGAGTAAATTTTCACTCATTCCAGTGTCGAAAACGCACTTCTCCTAAGGGAGTGTATTTCATTCCTTTGTTTAGTTAAATCTACGACGGGATCACTCCAAACGAGTGATTTTAACTCCGTCTGAGTTAATGTTCACTCCTTTCCAGTTTCGAAAATGCACTTTTCCACTTGAGTGGATTTTCTTCTTTCCACTCTTTTGTTTTAAGAGTGTGTAAACGGCCTATGCATCTAAAAAAAAAGTGCTACGAATAATACCTAGTACCGAGGTAGTGCAAGTTAAATATGCTCCAAACGCTGCGTACGATGCCTAAGACTTGCGGTTTGTGCCTACTCAGAGGTGTCGGCTTGTCACTTGACTGGAGTTCTAAAGTACGAAGCCCGTCTAGAAAATAGCCCTCATGTATCTCTAGTACGAACTCAACACAACTTGGGTAATGCAGAAAGGTGGCATGGAGTTAGAGCATTCTTGCACTGAGTTTTAAAATAGTGTGTCTGTGGAACGGAAAAGCGTGAAGCTTGTCCTTCGAAGTAAAATTCGAGTCCCGTTTTGTCGATCGGACGTGGGTTGAATCTAGAGTAAAGGGGTTTCGCTTTCAACGGGGAAAGGGTTTACTTTACATCGGACTTAAATCAGCGGAACACAATGGACATTGGTCTGGCGAGACGCGATTGTATTTGAAATATTGTAGCCTCTGGCGTAAATAGTCTGCAGAGATACGTGCATATACTCAGAAAAAAACTTGTATTCAAACAGCACAAGTGGAACACAAGTATTGTGTAAAATTGGTAACTTTATAACGTTGTGTTGCTTAAATACAAAAATTGTATGGATGACATAGGTTTTTCCAACGCTGACGATCGCTAGAAGAGATGATTATTATATCCATATGCGATTTAAAAAATCTGTAAGCCATATTATTTATAACTATAACAAGATTATAACTCATTTGAGAGTACCGTAATTAATATTTTTTAGCTTTAGTATAAAGTTATTACCTAGTATTTTAGTTTTGATCTATTTAGTATTTATCCGAAACAAAAATAGCAGATGCTGAACTACATTTCGGAAGATAATGCATCACAGTGAATTTGTAACTAAATACCGATAGATAAATTTCCGATATCAAAAAAATGTCCACATAGTAGTTAACCCTCTAATGCATAAAGTAACATAATCCACTTTATTCTATTAAAGTAGAGCTCCTCCTAGGCAAATCTGTGTTTTTTTTTCATTTATTACATTTCATTTTAAAGCTTTAGTTACTAATAATCCTCATAGATGACAGTAGTAAAAGTGTATACAAAATTAAAGAGTGAGGTTATTAACTTTTGTGAAATTACTATTTTGGCAGTATTCAAAGAATAATAATATTAGTCCTAAATACTAATAAATTGTTTTGAAAAATTAATCATGGTTAAAAAGGGTTATTTTGAAATATTTTTAGTAGTTTTCTAGTCATTATTATTAAAATTGGAATTTTGCAATTGGTTTTTGTCATATGGAAAAAAATTTAAACATTGAAATTATTTAAATTCTAATGCAGTTCAATTTTTTTTAGTATTTTTCCCATAATGTGTGAGTATTAAAGATACATATATATATTTTTGGGATGAAAATTAAAATTCATGCATTAGAGGGTTAATGGCAGCTAGAACCATTTATTTTTTGTGAAACAAAGTACGAAATTTTGAACAGGTTAACATTATGCATACGCTATATTGAATATCTTTATCCTTAATGTAAGTTTTATGATGTTTCTAAAATACTTTTTAGATCTTGCGCACTCACGTGATGGTGCGAGTCGGAGGTGGATGGGACACTTTGGAACACTACCTGGACAAGCATGACCCATGCCGCTGTAGATCGGGTAAGTGCATCACATTTTTTTTTTGTCTATGACGTGCCGAATTGTGAATGTTAAGTATAATGAAACCATGTGTTTTGATAACCGCGTCTGCAATTTGTGGGATATTACTGTCATAAAGATCTCTTAATGATTGCCGAACTCCAATGTCTATCAAATTGGCACTCATTGCCGGGCATTCAAAATAGTGGTTTGGTATGAGCTACACATCTGGGCAGGTTGTCCCAGTTCTATAACCTTTACTGCAATCGTTGTCTATTTCCATGCCACTGTGGTGATTGTTTCAGTTTTTGTGAATCTATCTGCTTTTAAAATACAAAAAAGGTGCTTCGTTTGAATAGATTTTGTAACTTATACATATATTGTATAACTTAATATATATTCCCTTTATGTCCTTATGTTCCTTATTGTCTTTTCTTTCATTTTTAACTTGTAAATTTTATAATTTAGCCAAATTTAAAGTGTTATATTGTAGTAGCGGGATCAGAAGATTAAACCAAACACAATAAACCGCCAACACTAGATGTTGACCTATAAGTTTATAAATGAGTAGAATGTTCGAAATATTAACGATTTATTTATTAGAAACAATTTAGAATTAAAAACAAATTAAACCTGGTTCTTTCTTATTTAACATCTCGTCCCTTTCGGGTTCAACACGCTATACTCGTACGTCACACCGTTCAGTCGACAAAAAGTTCTAAGCTCTTGCTGCAGTCAGGATAACTTCCAAGGTAGGGGGCCTCAGCTTCAGGTACATTACAGTGTGGTCCTGCCGTTTATAAGCATCTCCTACAGAAATATAATTTTTAAAAACTTTAAAAAAATTAAATTTTCAGCAAAAATTTTAATTTTTATCTCAGACAGCGAAAGTACGTTTGCACTTCAGCCAATCTGCCTATCCCTCAGAGGTTTAATACACATTTAAAAACCAAACGTCACCTTATAGTGTGACCTTGTCTTTGCGGGCAGCAAACGGGTCTTCCTCCACACTCGTTCGTCATTCCCTTGTATAATTGAACATAATTGGAGCTCTACGATGGCTGGACCTCAGAACGATTAGTAATGCGGTGATCTTTAAGGGTTCCTCTTGATGAACTGTTACTGTGTTTATTGCAACTTTAATGTAATGTTTTAAGTGACCGAATGACAAAAGTCAGTCTAAGTCAGGAGTACAATGTCACAATGGTTTTCAAAATAATCATAATAAAACACGAAATATTTTAAGGCTATATTAGTCTTTATTAATGAAAATAAAAAAAAATCAGTATTGAAATATTGTTATGTTGACGGTGTACCCGCTTGGCTTATAAGTTTCTTGAAGGGATTTTTGAAAACTTTTTTTTTCTCTTCTGTTAAAACCACAGAGAAAGTAAAACCGTGCGCTCTCGCACACTTTCTACACTCCTGAAACAAACGAGCAATTTTAACTCAGTCTGAGTCAATTTTCACTTCTCCAGCGTCGAAAATGCACTTCCCCTATAGGAGTGGATCCTTTGTATGCTCAACCTGCGACAGGATTACTCCAAACGAGTGGTTTTAACTCAGTCTGAGTTAAAATTCACTCCTTTCCAGTGTCGAAAATGCACTTCTCCTACTGGAGTGGATTTCACTCTTTTGTTTTAAGAGTGTAGAGTAGACACGTAATGCTAGTGAGGATTTCGACCCAGCGGCATCCATGTTGAGATCCGCAAAAGGTTCTAGCCATCCTCTTAAAAGAGTCTGATAAGACTCTTTTAAGCATCTAAAACAGCCAAACTTTAGTACTGTGTGTGTTTAAGCTTACCTAAAACTCTTTGAATGGCTCTCAACATAGTGGGAGAAAGGAGTCAGCTATTTACCCCTCCCTCTCCCTAAATATCCTCTGGAAAGATTGCTGGACGGAACAGTTTTACTATCACATTAGTTAAAAAAAAACATTAGTTCTTTTTGGGATTGTGTGGGGACATATACTTTTAAATTTCAACAGGAATACTTTTATTAAATACGACGAAAAGCAAAATAAAGGAACATGACACAGTTCCTTAAACGTTTCTACTAATACGAAAATTAAGACGAGGAAGGTGCAAGAAAAATCTCTTTATCCCCCTCCTAACCTGTCCATCAAACGCGATGTGATGATGCGCCCCACCCTAATATATTCAGGATGGCGGATGCGGAAAGATTGGCACATGTTTACAATGCCCGAGGATAATGGATCATCTTCATTTTGGAGAAGATCATCCTCAGTAAGATGTCAGTAAACTGTCAACTAAATACCTGAACAGTTAAAAAAAATAATCTACACTCTTAAAACAAAAGAGTGAAATCCACTCCAGTTGGAGAAGTGCATTTTCGACACCCTAAAGGCATGCATATTTTCTCAGACTGAGTTAAAATCACTCGTTTGGAGTGATCCTGTCGGAGGTTTAACACACAAAGGATCCGCTCCAAAAGGAGAAGTGCATTTTCCAGTCTGGAGGAGTGAAATCCACTCAGACTGAGGTAAATTGGGAGTGTTTGTTTTAAGAGTGTACACTACTCGAAATGTATCGGCATTTTCATTTCAGAGAACATTATTACCAACATACAGTAAGATGACTGTAAACTGTCAGCTAGATATTCAAACTGTTTTTAAAAAATGATCGACAAAATTCCAAAACGAATAGCTAGAAGTTTCAGATACTCTGTTAAAAATGAGTTCTCGAATCAGAGAATAATGTTATCGTGTTTTAGAGCATCATTCGTTTAAAATATTGTTCTCAAAATTGAGAACAAGCATGTTTCATTTTTGCGAATTATTGAGGGAAAATGGATATCTCCGACGCGACAGCGAGTGGATTATGAATTGGCTATTACTGTGTCTATCTGAAGTTATTGAATTTTAAGATCTAAATTTTTTATTAATTCTCAATTTTGAGATTTCAAAGCTTTAAAAGTTTTAGATAATGTTGCTCTCACAATAAATAACTATTAGATTCGCTTTTTAAAAAGGTTTTTGTGGTACTTTTGAAAATTTCCTCCAATTTAATAAGTTTTGTTTAACCACTAAACTATTCGCCATAAGTGATGGTTACGTGCCAGACCACGGCCCACATTACCATAGATTTAGAAAGTAGCAGATATGCCCATCGAATGTGCAATCCCGTGCAACGCAATACAAACCGCGCGATTGTGTGATGAATCCACATTTCACCGTTTTCGCAATGCATCACGGGATACTGGTTCACAAAAAAATGCTTTTGCCGAAGAGTTACATGCAATAAAAACTGCATTTTTAATATGCTTTTTTTATGAATATATACCTCATGTCTGCCAGAAATTATATCAATACATATCCAGCTATAAACTTCTGCAAGCGAAACTGGTAAAAAGTTTTAATTAGTTAATATTAAATATATATTTTTTATTAGTCGAATTATCTCATGGTGCCATCTGGTGGTGTATGGTGCGAACTGCCTTATGGGATACTGGTTCACAAATGGCTTCACCTTTCCCCCTAGGGGCATCAGATCTGCTACTTTCTAAATCTTTGCACATTATACTAATACCCTTTCTTTTCTAATCTTCAACGCCATCCAACACTCACAAGATTGATCTGACCACCCTATGGACCACCCCCATCCCATTTATGGTGAGCTTCATAGTAGTCATGCGTCAATCTTTGCAGCAGAGATAGCATCCGCTAATCTTAAATGTATTAAGGAGTGGTGCACATCATCACATCGATGAGAGGGTGTTCGAAGATTTTTACTCTTGCATCGCGCTTAGGTAATAATTCGAGAGTTTGAGTTTAGTAGGTGGATTCCTGATGCATATTCGAGGGTTCCGTTTCTAATAATTATAATTCGAATAGTTATTTACTATAAACAATCTTATCACTCTTAGAAAGCTTAGAGTATTTGAAGATGGTAGGCTCATGTCATAAATCTCGAGCAATTTGGATAACATTAATTTCCTTGAAATAATGTCTCACAATTTTTTAAACACTAAAAATATTGATTAATATCCAAACTTAATGCATCGTTGTCTACACATTTTCGACATTTTCCTTCATTCAATGAAACTACATTCTATAATTATTTTCCGAAAAACTACTTATTTCGATTATAAAATGGCATAATTCTAAATAAGATCAGCATTAATTATCCATTGTCTAACGATCAACTTATGTCTAAGTAAAGACAACGTTGATTGGTTTTTATATTTATCTAAGCCTTCAAGGCTCTTAATAAGATCTCAATTTTTACGATCGCCTTTTAACAACATCGTTTAAAGAAGCACAAACTTAATAGAAAAAACACACAAAAGGAATAAAATCGTCTGTCAAGTGCCATAATAAAACGAAGAAACGGGGTCAAAGCTTCTTTTGTTTTCATTCTTCTCGAATCTTTCTAACAAATGGCCGACCTTGTTGTCTAGTGGCTAAGGGCGTTTGTTTAAGTTTTTTTTTCTATCATTTCTTCCAGTTGGGTGGCATCACAAGTGACATCGTCACACCATTTCCGAGATTTCACTTTCTCTGCCTCAACGCCCCGCCAACTTGCGTAAGACCAGTGAAGACATCTTTGGAATGAAAAGGAAAAAAATTCGGGCATTCCTTTTTTCGTTACTTTCGTTTCTTCGTTCAACATTTTGACTGCTTCTAACTTGTTCATTGTTGTTAGTACTGTCATTAGATGGTGTTATTACTATCGTTAGGGATTTTGTCATTAATGTTAGGTAAACGAAGTAAAGATAATTTGGAATGGAATGAAAAGAAATGACATTTTTATTTCGTTACTTTCGTTTTTGGATCTTTTGTCTGCTTTTATAATGTTCATTGTTGTTAGTTCTACTGCCAACATTAGATGGTGTTATTACTGTCGTTAGGGTTGTCATTCTTAATTCGTTTCTTTTGGGTAAACGAAGTTAAGAGAACTTGGAATTTAATGAAAATAAAGGACATTTCTTTCGTTTTTGGAACGTTGGAATTTGTTAGTAATTTGTATGCTTTTATATTGGTCATGGTTGTTTGTTGCACATTCATAGATGGTATTATTAGTGTTATTGTCGTTCGTAATATGTTAACTTCATGTAAACGAAGTAGAGACAACTTTGAATGGAATAAAAGTAACGGTTTGCGTTACTTTCGGTTTTGGATAGCTGAGATTCGTTTGTCTGCTTGTTCATTGTTGTTGGTTGGTGTTGTTAAAATAATTGGGGTAATTGTTGATAGAAATCGCTGTTATTAACATTGGGTTGGGTGATGTAAACGCAGTAGCAACTATTTGTTTCTGTCTTGCAACTGTCGGGGGAGTCTTACTTATTTATAAAGACACTTCAAGTTTATAACTTACATTTTGTCGATTTTTAATGTCATCGTCTGGATATAAAGGGTCTTGACTCCATTAACAAATTTTTATAATTATTAGCAAGTATTGCCATCGATGTGTGAGTTGCCATCGATGTTCTAATAATTTAGGAAAAATGTTGTAAGACTTGCCATTTTGTTTTATTTCAACTCTGCATGTGAATAACTTTTATCGAATGCTCATATTGCATAGAACAACGTAAACACAAACCTAAGTCCAATAACAAAATGTGTTTAATGAATGCTTTAAAATTTTGTTTATAATACTTTTCTATTCTTGATAAGTAAAGAAGGTGGGGGGAGTTGCAAAACGCACATTCTTCAAAGTATGACTGAGATATAGGGTATGTCCTGTTCATTTTCGACTTTTCTAGTCGTAAATTCAATTGGACGAAATCGCCATTAAACGGACGTTATCTTAGTTCTATTCCGATCTCGTATCCAAACAAGGTGTTTATTTCGGTCACAATTCTAATCAACAGGCTCAAAATAACAATTTATGTTTACTTTTATTCCTATGCTATGCCTTTTTTTAAATTACTTTCTGTTCTATATTGTGCTGAAGCCCACGAAGTAAAAAATCCAGATGACGTAAGAAACTTGCGTCAAACGATAGCCTACGATAAAATTACATTGGCGCGTTAAGTGTGGGTTGAAGTTATTAACTCTGTCACAACACTACATGTAAACAAAATTTTAACGAAGTTTACGTCAACAAATAATTTGATATTTTTCGCCTATTACCGAATCTACAAAATGATATTTGTTACGGAACTGTAATCGACTTTATTTTGACATGGTGGGCTTTTCTGTGAATCGTCGCCATTGATTGCACTGTTGTATACAACATTTTGTCGAAATAGAATGTTTGTATTTTTATACGTTTCCTTAACGTTTTATATATTGTTATACTTTTTTAACTAAACAAACTTAGAGTGTATTTTTCCTCCCCATGTAGAATTACATTTTTATAACTTGATAAGCCTCCTTTTTTAATTCTTATTTCAAACTCATTTCTCTAAAAATAGGTCGACTTTTAATTACAAATGTGACGATGATACGTTGCGATTTAATTAGGTCGATATCCTGAAGAAATTTGTTTTAGCTTCTATTACTTTCTTTTTCATTCCCGCGTGTCTTGGAAAGCTGGTTAATCTCATTAATTTGACAAGTTGTTAGTATTTTGAAATATGTTTTTACATTAACAGTGAAAGAGGTGATATAATAATTTTCGTAACAAGCTTAACCCTAGAAATGCAAACTTTTTTTGCCGGCGAAAATGTTTGCTTCACTTTCAAAGATTGGATGCACCCGTCTTCTCTGTTTAAACGCTATTGGAATAAATTGTTCATGGGGCACTGTGCGTCAAGAAAACATCAATTTGAGGAAAAACAGACATTACAACCATGTGGTATCAAAAAAAAACGGTATGAAAATGTCGCCATTTACATGTGATGTCAAGTCATTCAAAGTAGCTTGAAAAAATATTAACTCTGTAGTGTGTAATTAACCAACTGCGGAATATCAAACATAGTCTTTCTAATCCGCCGTGACATTCGCATTTAGGAAACGTGCGAAATGGCCCCAATGTCGCCTCATGTTTAAACAAAAGACCTGAAAAAACTCTAAAACTATATTTACATATCTATTTGTCAACCTTGAGAACTCTGACCAATCGAAAGTACTAACTTGTCACTAGTATCTGGCTAAATTCGCCAGTCGTCGTAACTACACAGGAACGTATATAGACGATAATTACCGAGATGTGTGTTTAACCGCTTTAACCAACTGTGGATGACCCAGACATGTAATTCTAAGATGCTAATCAGCAGTGACATTGGTGTTCAGACAGCGTGTGAATTCGCCCTAATGTCACACTAAAAAAAACTATTTTCTTCCCTGTTATCCTTGACTCTGACCAAATGAACACCGACCAACTTATAACAGGATATGTACAAAAAAAAGTTGCGTTGACTTTCGATACAAAAAAAAACTTTTTCCCGTTATTACACAAGTTGCGTTGAAACAATGCAACATTTTGTTGTGACCGAATAATCCATAGTTAGCACAAAAATTGTATTGAAATTAGCAATTAAGAACAGCAATTGGATAAGTTTAGTTTGTGAACTATCGTAGTTCTAGAGTTTCACGAGGGCGATGGGCGTCGTAATTTAGAACCACTGTCAAGTGGCGAGCCGACATCTGAGCAGACACCCAACGAAACCATTAAGAAATTGTATTAAAACACTGTGGAATCATGGGAGATCTCCTGATTTTAGAAGATTTTTTTTATAATGCTCGTTTGCACTTTTTTTAGTGTTTTCATTCTTTTTTTTTCTTTGAATTAAAAAGACTTATTAAAGTCGGGTAGATATACTCTTCCCCTTAGTTTTTCTCCATAGATTTAGAATGTAGCAGATCTGTCCCTAGTTGGGAAGGTGAAGCCACTTGTGAACCAATATCCCATAAGGCAGTTCGCAATCCCTAGCACATGGCATGCCATACGCCACCAGATAGCACCATTAGATAATTCGACTAATAAAAAATATATATTTAATATTAACTAATTAAAACTTTTTACCAGTTTTGCTAGCATAAGTTTATAGCTGGTTATGTATTGATAATTTCTGGCAGACATGAGGTATATAAATAAGCATATTAAAAATACAGTTTTTATTGCATGTAACTCTTCGGCAAAAGCTTTTTTGTGAACCAGTACCCGTGGTGCATTGCGAAAACGGCGAAATGTGGATTCATCACACAATCGCGCGACTTATATTTGCGTTGTACGGGACTGCGCAATCGATTGGCATATCTGCTACTTTCTAAATCTGTTTTTTTCTCCAATGGAGTGTGATTTACCAACCGCGGAAGCCTCGCATCCAATCCAGTCACATTCGTATTCAGGAAGCATGCGAGTTTTCACTCCAGTGTCACTTCACAAAAAAATAATACTATCTTCTCCCTTTTCATCCTTGAAGATTCTGACCAAAAAGTTGTTTTGACTTTTGATACATTTACTGTTTTTTTTTTTCCAGTTTCTACAAGTTGTCTTGAAACAATTCAAACACTGTGTTGCCACCAAATAATAATACATGGTTAACACAAAAATTGTGTTGAAAGCATAACACGCATACATTCTTCCGAAATGTAGTTCATCATATATGCTCTTTATGTAGTTCGAAAAGAAAAGGTTTTAGTAAATTAAAATCATCATACAGGTTTTTTTTTATTGTCTTTTAATGTATCGACTTATTGAGTGGTAAATGAAACTATTTAGAGTCACACAAACTCTCAGAAACGAATACTCAAAAACGACGAAATTTTCCTTAATTTTGACGATGCCGTTTACTGGCAAATGTTTTCCTTTCCTCAAAGTGAGGAAATTTGATTCGTCATTTTTATGAGGATTCGAATGTCGTCTAATCTAAAGAAATATTTCGTTATTTTTGAGCATGTGAGTACAACAATGAGATTCAGTTTCCTCAAAATCAAGATACGGAATCGTCAAATCACGATCATTAAAGTGAGCATTCGCGTTTACTCAAAAGTCACGTGATAGTTTGACGAAACAATCCTCAAAATTAACGAAATGAGGCTTGAGGATTAATGAATAGTCAAAAGTGAGAGTATTATTTCCGAGAGTGCACCCTTAGTTTTTCTCCACACTGTGTGATTTACCAACTGCCGAAGACTCAGTGCGACACATTCGTATTCAGGAAGCATGTTAAGCTCGCCCCCGTGACACTTCACACACCAAAAAAAAAGTTATCTCTCCTCCCTTGTCATCCTTGAAGATTCTGACCAGAGGAACAACGGCCAACTTATAACTGGACATGTACACCAGAAAAAGTTGTTTTGACTTTTGATACAATTACTGCTTTTTTCCAGTTATTACAAGTTGTGTTGAAACAATGCAAACATTGTGTTGCCACCAAATAATAATACATGGTTAACACAAAAATTGAATCGGTGAGTGCAGAAACAACGTCAGTCACAAATTTCAAATTTTTCAGGAGGGAGAAAAAACGTATTAACTCCTCCTTTATTTCTGCACTCAACACTCGAAACAAACGTCGTCCTGTATTTATACGGAACTACTCGACAGACTAACGTAGTTTTTGCACACAACACGCATCTTGCCTTTCTACGCTTATTTTCATTGAAAACGAGTTTTCGGATGTTTTTTACTGAAGTGGTTTCTGCACTCATCCGATTCAATTGTGTGGAAGGCACAGGACGCATACATTCTTCCGAAATGTAGTTCATCATACATGTTCTTTATGCAGTTCGAAAAGTAAAGGTTCTACTAAATTAAAATGCACCTTACAGGTTCTTTTTTTATTATCTTTCAATGTATCGACTTATTGAGTGGTAAATGAAACTGTTTTGAGTCACAAACCCTTAGTTTTTCTCTATAGTGTGTGATTTACCAACTGCAGACCAGTCATGCTGACATTCGTATTCAGGAAGCATGTTAGCTTTCGCCCCTGTGACACTTCTAAAAAAAAAGGTTCTCTTCTCCTCCTTGTCATCCTTGAAGATTCTGACCAGAGGAACGAGTATCCGACGCTCCTGACCCCATTCCTGATGACTTTTTTTATGTGTTTAAAAAGGAAAAAAAGTGATTTCGCAGAAACCTTGCGAAATCCGATATAAGGTGTCTTTTCGACAAGACATGAAAAATAAGGCTTCCCGCGAAGATGACTTTTTTTCTTGGAGTCGTAAACACGTGCATGTGATGAGTTGTTGAAGGTCTTCTTTTAGAAAACCGTTATTCTCTGTTTTTGTTAGAACTGCTGTCTTGAGAATTTAACGAGAAACGGGAATCTCTACGCCTAAACAACTGGGTCCAATTTAATGCTGTAGAGTTAAACTTAATTATTTTATATTACCGACATCAATTTGCAAGTATATTTATGAAAAAATATACAATTTAAAAAATTACTAGTTTGCTCTTTTTCAAATTTTTTTTATAATTGCAAGCTCCTAAAAGTTAAAAGAATTAGTTAGGTTTTTTTTATTTGTAAAAATAATTTAGTTATAATTTTTATTTTAACAAAGGGAATATATGTTTAATAAAATTGCTGCATTAATTTTATAAACACGTTTACAGTTGTAAATTTACTTCACAACGTATTTGAAAATAAGTTGTCAAACAACAGACAAAAAAATATCGTTAATTTGAAAACTAATTACTATAGATATTTTGATGTAATTTTTGCATTTTTTCAAAATTGAAAACAATTTTATATTTTTCATAAAGATGAGTTTTTTTTTTTTTTTTTTTTTTTTGAAAATCAGTAACACAGCAATTTCCGAAAAAAATTAGATTTTGATACCTATAAAATCTTCGATTTTTAAATAAACATAGTTGTCCAATTTCACAACCGCCTTAATTTACAATAACTTCTTTTTAGTTAAAGGTTAAAGTGAGAAGTACGACATCTAATACAGAAACATCTTGGAATGTTAGAAATTACTTTGAAATTACTCGAAAAAAATGCTAAGTTTATAAACATTGCTTTGGCACTGAATTTCTTATTTTAGACCAACTTAAGTAGAAAACACACCCATAAAACTTATCTTGTCTGGCTATTATTGAATAAAAATAAAATACATATCTCGTTTTGTGGGAAACTATAATCCTGATTCCAGACCAATTGATGATTTGGTTATAAACATAACTTAATTTGGTTTAGTTAACGTTTGTTTTTTGCGACTTTTCCATAGTTTGGTGATACAATGCAGACTAGTCAACTCTCCGGGTTTAAACCGGAAATTCTGGATTTTTAACAGAGATTTTCTGCATTTTCGTGTGATGTACTAAATTTCGAATGGAGAAACATTAAACTTTCTCTTGAGCCCTGAATCCGAAAAATCGGTTCCTTGGCTGGCTATTCCAGAGAGTTGGCAGGTTGTTTAAAATAACGTCGCACTGAAGCCACAGTTGGACGGTCTTCTTAACATATCTGTATGTATGTGATCTGTATGTATGGAATTTGATAATAAATTGCTAAATATTTTATTGATTTATTTTTCTTTTTTCTAGGTCACCGATTGGCGACATCTGCCAAGCTCACCATGATGCAGCAGGGGAAAAGCTCCATTCCAAGCATGCATGTCATGTACAACAGGTAAGAATTTAAATTCTACACAAAAGAAACTTTCACTCACTCTCAAAAATGAATGCTCAAAAACGACGAAACTTTCCTTAATTTTGACGATTCCGTTACTGGCAAATGCTCCGAGTTTTCGTTTCCTCAAAGTGAGGAAATTTGAATCGTCATTTTTATGAGGATTTGAATGTCGTCTAATCTAAAGAAATAATTCGTCATTTTTGAGCGTGTGAGTACAACCATGAGATTCAGTTTTCTCAAAATCAAGATACAGAATCGTCAAATCACTATCGTAAAAGTGAGGATTCTCGTTTACTCAAAAGTCACGTGATAGTTTGACGAAACAATCCTCAAAATTAACGAAATGAGGCTTGAGGATTCGTGAATCGTCAAAAATGAAAGTGTTTTTCTGAGAGTGCTTTTACGGTAATTCACCATTCTCCTAACTTTTACCTCGAACTGTTTCGCGCTTAATTTACGGTCTTTGAATCATTTTATAAATACTTGTTAACAGTTTAAGGCCGGTCCTTCGAAAACTTGTTTGCCCCAAAGTAACATCACTATGAGAACAAGATAACTTGATTTTTTTAATTTCGAACAATAAATATATTTGGGAGGGGGGCTCTGTTGAAATAATGGAATTATAAAGCTGAAAAATAAAAATTAGCTTTATGTTAGTACAGTTAGTCAAACGTAATGTACCTATTGACACTATCTCTAAACGTGGTACACATAATTTTTGAAAGAACCTTTTAAATAACACATTTTAGTATCTTTAAGGGGACGCATTACCCAAAATATTATTTCTAGAAATAATAACATAAACTTGTAAATTATATTGGTTTTGTATAAAGTTCACTCTAAATAAAAAAAATTCTAGCAATGAAAATGAATATTTACAATAGTCCAGGCAACGAAGAGTTCTAGAGGGAAAGTTTTGGAACACAATTTTTGACTTCATAACTTTGTTTAGACTAGTTAGAAGGTAAACATATCAAAAGTCCCCGCCCCTAGCCCCTGTGCTAAAGGGGGGAGGGGGGGTTGAATGTCCCATTTTTCGGTTTTTCGCTTATATCTCTAAAACTATGCATTTTAGCGATATAGTTGTATTACACAAAATGAAAGCTGATTAAATTTGCTACAAGCTGCACCCCTCAAGTGTTTTAATATCTTGTATAGTTTTCGAGATATCCGCTCTTGAAAGTCAGTAATTTTGGAGAAAACACTTCTCCCCCCACATTTTCCCTCTTTTTTGACCGGATAACTCTTCAATAATGCCCCAAAACACTAAATTTTGGCCCTAGATTGGTAGAGAATTTAATTCTTTTCAATAATATATCTTATTTTACTATTTTATCTATTTTCCTTCAAATTTTAAAGCGGTTTCAGTGTTGAGTGAAGATTGTACTGAAAGTCCCATAGAGCTAATGCATAAGTTTTGAAATCGCAACTTTTGGAAAACAATTTATTTGCCATGTTATTCCATTTTCACAAGGTATTAGAATCATCATAACATCAATTTAACACAAAATTGAAAAGAAAATAACATCCGGTTATTTAATTATTAATTAATAAAGTTGTAAAATAGTGGCGCCATCTGCTGTATATGTTTGAAATTTTAAAACTTCAAAAATATATAATTAAATAACTAGATAATATTTTTGTTTCAAATTTGTTTCATTTCGATGTTATGTTGATTCCCGTACCTGGATAAAAAGGGCTAACATGGCAAAGCAATACATCTGTGGAAGTTGTTATTCCAAAACTAATGCATTAGCTCTATCGGACTGACAACCCCTCTTATGTACACTTATTCTATACTGAACGTCTAAATAACACCGATACTCATTTTGTAGGCACGTTGTTACTTTAATATTTTATCTATTTTATTTCATTCGTCAAACACCAGTGGGAAAACTGTCAGATGCTATTCGTGTTCTTCATCTTCGGAGTCAACTTGAGAGACCCTTTTGAGGCTAGGAATTTTTGGCATTCTGAGGAACATTTGTGACTTGATTTTTTACAGCTACAGTTTGAGCTGGCACAGACTTTCATGTTTCTGCAGAAAATTATTTTCATAATATTGTCAGATGCTGCTGCTAACTCACTGTGCACTTTGACCATCAGGCAGTTATTCTCAATCTTCCAATCATACACAAGAAGAGGCAGGTCATTTCCCAGCCACAGCTCATCTTGGTGTAATATTCAGTGGAAATACTGTTTTACTGCTTCCTCGGTGGGAAGAAGACGATATATCAGGCTTGATGGCGGCTCCGGATTTCAAGAGTGAATTATACCTGTGGCATTGGGGAAGGCCTCTTTCGTTGGAGCCCCATAACACCTCAAGATGCAGGTATTGCCTGCCTTTTGTACCTGATATGTGGTTAAGGAAGGGTGTGAAAAGACCGCTGCTGCTTTCTGGACTTCTGAAGACTTCGTACACAACTTCACAAATGCGATCCCACTTTTTCGAAATGTGAAAGATGTAGTGTCGCATCCAGCTATTGTGTTTGCAAAAATAGCACGTCCTAAACCCAGTTGCTGTAACTCTTGGGATGAGAAAAAAAAATCCTTTGTCTTCCCACGTCCAGGCTTTATGAAACCGATGTTCTTATGCACATCAGCTGTAGCCATAAAGAGGACTGTAAGGTCGACACAAAATATTAAAGTATAACAACGTGCCAGCAAAATAAGTATCTGTGTCATTTCCGACATTATCACAACCGTATGCCGTATCCACTATCAGAACGTCCACATCCCTTTCTGCTCGAAGGGTCCTACATTCAATTGTCCTCAAGCTACACCTTAAGTATGTTGATGAGACCATTTTATTTAAATTGTTCGACAGAAAATCATCTTGTTTGACGTTTATCTTGGTATCTTCAGTGAAAAGGATATCAACCGACTGCGACTTCTTGAGTCGATAGCTCTTCTGCTGGTCCCAGTGCACAGTTAGTTAGCAGCAGCACCTGACGATGTTCTGAAAATTCTGTTCGGATGATGTAAGAAAGACTGTGCCAGCTCAAGTGTAGCAGCAAAAATAGCAAGCCTCAAAGGTCCTAGAGCATGCCAAACTTACCATTGGAACAGCATCAATGGGGTCCCTCAAATTGACTCCGAAGATGAAGAACATGAATAGCATCTGACAGTTTTCCCGCTGGTGTTTGACGAATGAAATAAAATAGATAAAATATTAAAGTAACAACGTGCCTACAAAATGAGTATCAGTGTTATTTAGACGTTCAGTATAGAATAAGTGTGCATAAGAGGGGTTGTCAGTCCGATAGAGCTAATGCGTTAGTTTTGGAATAACAACTTCCACAGATGTATTGCTTTGCCATGTTAGCCCTTTTTATCCAGGTACGGGAATCAACATAACATCGAAATGAAACAAATTTGAAACAAAAATATTGTCTAGTTATTTAATTATATATTTTTGAAGTTTTAAAATTTCAAACATATACAGCAGATGGCGCCACTATTTAAAAACTTTATTAATTAATAATTAAATAACCGGATGTTATTTTCTTTTCAATTTTGTGTTAAATTGATGTTATGATGATTCTAATACCTTGTGAAAATGGAATAACATGGCAAATAAATTGTTTTCCAAAAGTTGCGATTTCAAAACTTATGCATTAGCTCTATGGGACTTTCAGTACAATCTTCACTCAACACTGAAACCGCTTTAAAATTTGAAGGAAAATAGATAAAATAGTAAAATAAGATAGATTATTGAAAAGAATTAAATTCTCTACCAATCTAGGGCCAAAATTTAGTGTTTTGGTGCATTATTGAAGAGTTATCCGGTCAAAAAAGAGGGAAAATGTGGGGGGAGAAGTGCTTTCTCCAAAATTACTGACTTTCAAGAGCGGATATCTCGAAAACTATACAAGATATTAAAACACTTGAGGGGTGCAGCTTGTAGCAAATTTAATCAGCTTTCATTTTGTGTAATACAACTATATTGCTAAAACGCATAGTTTTAGAGATATAAGCGAAAAACCGAAAAATGGGACATTCAACCCCCCCTCCCCCCTTTAGCACAGGGGCTAGGGGCGGGGACTTTTGATATGTTTACCTTCTAACTAGTCTAAACAAAGTTATGAAGTCAAAAATTGTGTTCCAAAACTTTCCCTCTAGACCCTTTTTTCAGCCTTCCTTGCCTGGACTACAAGTAGTTTTTCATTTATTCAAAAAAAAAGTCAAAATTTTGAACTTTTTTTAAACACTACTCCTCCTTCAATTTTAAGAATAACTTCACCAAACTTTTATGGTTTCTTTTTAGTACTATTTGTTCAAGAACTGTGCATGGATTTTAAAATGTGAGCGACAGTTAAAAAGTAATATGCATTTACAGTGAAAATCACAAAAAAAATACACAAAAAATACAAATTATTGAATTCAATATTTTTTTAAAAAATAACTATACATAGAAGACATTATTCCATGCACAATTTTGTGCATAATATATGTAAGAACACAGGTTAAAAAATTTCAAAATTCTAACTTAATTAGCAAAAAAGCCTTAGGGATTTATTAAACACAAGAATTGAAAAACGTGAAACAGAGAAAAAAGGTTGAAAGCAGACGAAATAAGTATTTTTAAATAATGCATCATTTCTCAATATTATCAAATTATGTCAATCTTAATTTCCCCTTTTCGTAAACTGAAAGTTAAAAACAAGTTTCCCCTTTTTCGTAATCTTAAAATTAAGTTTATTTTTACCCCTTGCATGTACTATTTTTAACGGATTTAAGGAAAGCGTTAACGATAAACTTTAAAGCTAATTTTCACCTTTTTGTCACTTAGCACATTCTTAAACCAAGATCTTCCAAAAATATTGAACTTTTTTAAATGAAGCATCATTTCAATACCATCGAATTATTATTGCGATCTTAATTTCGAACCACACGTTGACCTGACCCGATATCACAACACCAACGTCAATTCTAACGAGTTTTCTTTTTTTTTAAACTCGCCCAAAAGCACAGCCTCTCTGCTGAATATTCAGAAATAAACACGGCCGCAAAATCCTCGATGACTCATTTTCCCAGTAGGGGGTCGAGTAACGTCAACCCGTGTTTTCATATCTTGGACGGAGTGTCAAGTTCCGGAGGAATTTTTTCCGTCCGTCCGTCCGTCGGCGAACCATGTTTAGATATTCCTTGGAAAAAAATATATTCCCATGCAGAGAAAGCGACACTGTTGTTGTTTTGTGCCCAGCTGAAGCGGTCGTTAAACTTGCCTGGGTGGTATTCGGCTGACAAATTTCTCGAAAACTGCACCGTTTAACCCTCTAATGCATACTGTTACCGTTTGGTAACAAGTAACATAATCCACTTTATTCTATTAAATTAGAGCTCCTCCTAGACAAATCTGTTTTTTCATCTATTACATTTCATTTTAAAGTTTTAGTTACTAATAATCCTCATAGATGACAGTAAAAGTGTATTCAAGATTAAAGAGTGAGGTTATTAACTTTTGTGAAATTACGTTTTTTGCAATATTCAAAGAATAATAATATCGGCACTAAATACTAATAAATTGTTTTGAAAAATTAATCATAGTTAAAATGGGTTATTTTGAAATATTTTTAGTAGTTTTCTAGTCATTATTATCAAAATTGGAATTTTGCGGTTGGTTTTTGTCAAACGGAAAAAATTTAAAAAATTAAAATTATTTAAATTCTAATGCGCAGTTAAATTTGTTTTAGTATTTTTCCCATAATGTGTGAGCATTAAAGATACATATATATTATTTTGGGATGAAAATAAAAATTCGTGCATTAGAGGGTTAAAATGTGGCACTAGTTTTCACCAAAAATATGGATCCTAGTAATATCGTGAAATGTATAAAAACTTAAGTTCTTTATTATCAATTGCTTCCAAATTTTTACAGTAGTTTTGTAACAGTACGAAGAAGGTTTTGAACTAGAATCGTGTAAAACTATTAAGAATTGGATATTTTAAAACTATTTATATGCTTGTTACTCTGTTTCTATGTGTTTTCGATATAATGCTACAGACTTTTGCCTATAAAAAAATTTGGGCACTGATATCTTAATGATTTTAGTTCATGACCTATATTAATGTTTGTTAAGCATATTTAAATTTAAGCGATGGAAAAAAATAAAAATGTGTAAAGATATCATGTTTTGCGTAAGCGTGATTTTTGAAGCATATTTTACTATAATTTTACACAAATATTGAAAAAAATTGTTTTTTTAAGATTTACTTTCATAAAACTATTTTTATATTCATAACTAATAATAAAATCGCTCAACGTCATGGTTGGAATAGACTTTTCAGAAACTTGCTGTCAGAGGAAATCGGCCACCTTAAATACTTCTTTGAATTATATAACAAATAAGTATTTAATCAAAAACTCGCATATAATCATTTCAAAATCTAAAAAATTCCCATTTTTTATTATTATTATTAATGATATAGAACATAATTTAGACTTCAAAGGAAATGCCAAAGGGAAAACTTCATAATAACATGTTCATAACTTCCCACACAAATATATAACCGAAAGAAAAATCAAAACCACTACAATTAATTTAAAAAGATTTATACCCACTTGTTTCATTATTTTAATGCCACGACACTTTCAAAAGTCACGAATCCTTCATTGTTATTTCAAAAAGAGAAAAAAAAAACCTCCCATTTCAATCACCATTTTGTTACAATCTGTTAATGCCGCAACAGGTATTTCGTTTGTTTGATAAAGATGTAACTTTCAATTTGAAAAAAGCTAAACATACACTGAGAAAAAAAAATACTGTAAACATACAGAAAATTTTTTAGTAACGTTACAGAAACAACCAATTTTACAAAAAAAAAAAGATATTGTAATTCTGAACAGAAATCTTCATTTCTGAAGTTACAAAATAATTTCTAGTGTTGTGGCCTCGATCTTGATTTGGATAGCCCTCGTGTAGCTCTAGTGCGCCGATAATTCAAACCTAACCTAATCTAATCGATCGTGATTCAATTAGCCAATCGCCATTTTAAATTTATACTTTAGTTGATTGTTTTAAATGAATTTAACTTCTCATTTCCTGGCGATCTATGTGCCGAAATAGCACAGTTGGGAAAGCGTTAGACTGATCATCTAAAGGTTCCTGGTTCGATCCCGGGTTTCGGCAGTCTGCTATTCCTCGGTATTATAGTGGTCAGTACCCCCACCTGGCACGCGGGGTACTGACCAGGTATTTCGTTTGCTTGACAAAATTTTAACTCTCATTTTTAGAGGGAAAAATAAGATATCGAGGTTCGTTCGGAAAAACTCTTTTTATGTTTTAAATGAAATAAAAGGTTCATTCATTTTTTTTCTAGAGTGAATTTTTTAGTGTTCTTTTAACACGGTGTGCGAAGTTCATTTTTGGAAAAATTGTATAAAATAAACGAAAAACAAGAATTATTTTATTTGCTTGATACTGTGATGAGAATTCGTCTTGGTTCCACCAAAAAAATGGTTTCTAGTAGCTGCAACGGCTGTGTGGTGAAATGTGAAATTGAAAATTCCGTGCTTAGTTTCGCTATTTTAATGATTCCTAGTTGCGTAGCGGCCCGTTGGTGAAATGCTTCACCACATTTTCAGTATTCGTTTAAACCATTTTTAAGCGTTTTAGAAAATAAAAAAATAAGAAATGGATCAATTAAATACCTAACACACAAAAACATTTCACTAACTAGGGAAAACATTTCACCTACTAGGGACCATTATTCTGGTAAAACCAAGCAAAAAAATGTTAACAATATAGAATGATTATTGAATGGACAATTATGTTTTTCGTAATTTTAAAAGGAAATTTTTAAAATATACACTGTCCTTTCAAAAAAAAAGTGCATAGAACATATATGTTTTTGATATTGTGAAGTGGGGTTTTTTTTTATAAAAAGCAGGTTATCAAAACTTTCGAGACAAAAATAAAGAAAACATGAACCATAAAAAAAAATATTTTATCGGGAAAAGCCTCCATTTTTTTTTCCTTCTCATTTCCACAACCCATTTCTTCTCAAAATCACTCAATTGCCCTTTGCAACCTTTTCAACCCAACCGCTTCCAGGTTAAGCTGTTCAAATATAATTAAATGAACGAGAGAGGAGTCTTCAAAAAAAAAAAGCGGAACGAAGAGTTGTTGATTGAATAACAAAATAAAAACTTTAAAAAAAATATTTCGAAAAAAAAGTTCATCGAGTGAAGAGGATATGCCATCCGGAAGTAAAAAATGGATCCCATGACCTACCGCAAATATGATAATTGGACTGAGGTGGGCTGAACTGAAACTTAAAAAAAACTAATTTTGCCGATGGAATAAAAAAAAACAGAAGATCTGTTATCATGCTGATTAAGTTCACAGACCCATTGAACTCGATTAACCTTAATGAATTGTTGTGTTTTCGATTGTATTGGTGGCTTGTTTTCTTCTAGGGTTGTATTGCTATGATATTGCTTTAACCTGCTTTGCTCATAAATCAATATTACTTAACTACTCAACTTAAGTGAAAGTAGTTAATTTTTTTATGACAAAAGGGAACGGTTTATGATGCTTCTTTGTTAATAATGTTTTATTCCTATTTCTAATAGAGTAATTTTTTGCACTGTTAAATATAAATTATGAGTAATCAAGTGCACTGTATTCCGTCAACTTCCTTTTTATTACTATGTCGACATTTTTTTTACTGGAACAACACTTTTTTTGCTCTTAGAACTTAATGTATGGCTATATTGCTTGGTCATATATTAAAAAATAATTACATTTTTAAAAAGGATTCTGCGTTGTTGTGCGTTGTTGATCACAAAAGCATAGTCATAGCCAACTTAGGCTAGGACCTGAATTTGTTCTTTTGTAAAAACACTATTCTAGTACAGCCGTACAAAGTGATATTTTTACAAAATATACTTTAAAGGTACACAACTCAGAAAAACTTAAGCATTTAACTTCGAACAACGACATTGACAAACTTGTGTTGCGTGATTGACGTCTCTTTTTACTTTCCCTTTCATTGATTGACCTCTCTGCAAAGTAAAAACACTTATGAAACGAAAACTTGTCCACACTTTTTTTCTTTTTCATAAAGAGCAGAACTGACATCTGCATCAAGAATTTTCCTTATGGTATTTTTCCGCCCCAATTAATCAAGCCTCATCTCCCGAACTGGCCTTGTCGTGGACCCAGAGAGCCAATGCTTCTTGCCAAGGTCTCGTCTAATGCTACGGCATAGCGGCGCTGTGTTGGGTTGGCAAAAGTTCATCTGGTAGTCAACTGAATTTGAGGACATTTTGTTTGAACTAAAACGAGCATGTAACATGTCCTGAGTTACACTTTTTTTTTGTCGTGTATATGACGTTGCCTAAATATGAAAATTAAGCTAAATGAAACCATGTGTTTTGATAACCGCGCCTGCAATTTTTTTGGATATAAAGATCTATTAATGATGGTCGAACTCTAATGTCTCTCAAATTGGCAGTCATTGCCGGGCATTCAAAAATGGGGTTTGGTGTAAGCTGCTTAACTGGGCAGTCACAGTTTCTATACACCTTCCTGCCCTCTTTGTCTATCTTCATGCCTCTATGGTGATTGCTTCTTAGTGTGGCACTGGTTTTTGTGGTGGATCTTGAGTTACACTAAATTAAAATAAGGTTTCAATCGATGAATCAATGTATTAAGTGGAGTTTACCACTTTGCCGGGCAGCTCTTGTCAGTAAGGCACTTGAAATCTTGCACGCGAAAGGTCCTACATTCAGTCCGGACATCGCCAAAATTATTGGCATTTAGTCGACTGCACTGATCAACTCCACTGGCCTGAAGAAAAGAACAGATCGTTCTTTTTTATTCGTTGTTCGCTTAAATAGTACCCGCATGTTTTTAAGCTCCATTTTTAAGATTACGGAAGAAACAAAAATTTAGAATTTGACCATATTCTTTTGTTTATTCTTCTTCAAATTTTCGAAGATCAAATGAAATAAAACATTAAGAAAAACGGCACCGAACGTCTTTTTTACTTTGGAGAAAACCACAAGATCTCGCATGATTCGTCACTTTTAATCCAATCAAGGAGGAGGCAAGTGTAGGATGATTCATTACGTCATAAAAACGGACGTCTTCAAATTAATTAATATTTCTTAGAAGTCATAATGGTTTTATCAAACCTAAATTCCGTGAATTACAAATACTTTTTGTTAAAAAATCTTGTAAATATTTTTGTAACAAGAAATTCTGTTAATTTAATTGTAAAATAACTGTATTCTAAAAAGAACTGGAAGATTTTTGTCCACTTTATGAGCAGTGCAGTTGACATATGCCCAAATTATTGCTGATCTATAAACGGGCAGTTAAAACGTCCGACGAATAAATACCCCTTGTAGGGGAAGTGAATGTTAAAAAGTCCCGACCCGTGTACAATGTCACCAATAAAAAGTTGTGTTGGGTGCCTACACAATTGTCGGCTGATCACTTGACTGATGTTCAGACCTCGTGTAGGACATTATTGGGTTGTCAAAATCAATGGAGCTGTGGAATGTTGGAGTGGTGATCAGATGGTGTGACTGAGGCATAAATCTTTGAGAGGGGGGGGGGAATTATTTGACTGTTGACTACTTTCTGTTTGTGTCGTTTTTAAGATCCATTTTAACCTTTTTAATTAGAATAACCTAGTGTTTGGCGCAGTATGATGCCCTTTGCGTCTTTAAACCTAAACATCCATCCCTTTCTGTCAAACCAAGTCCTCGTTCTCTCGACCTTCCCGCCGTGCCCTTTGTGTAGGCTTACCTGCCGAAGTTCGGAGCGTGTCGCGACTGCCCACCTGTGCTGCATCGGGGAAGCAGGCATCAATAAGTTTCACCTCGGAGCCAGAGAGGTGTAAATCCAAAAATGTTTCCCGTTAAATAACTACCCTCACTAGAAAAAAAAATACTTTTACTCGATGTAGTGTGTAATCTGTACAATATATGTTATGGTGTAGAGTAGAGCATCTTTTATTTTTGTTTATGTCATTTATACACTTTAAATTATCTTAATTTTTCAGAAAATAACATATGTATTTAAGGGGACAAAGTACATCAAAAATGGCAAAAATTTCAATTTTTTTTATTTGCTAAATTTAAAATTCTCCTAAAGTTTAAGTAAGTTAGTGTAAAGTAAGTTTAAAGTAAGTTTCTCCTAAATATGTCTACCAAGTTTTAAAGTATAGTAATATTTTTAAAAAAGTTATTTCACTTTTTATGCGAAAATGTATTATAAAAATGCAAACGAACAAAAACTTAAAATGTGTTTTTCTTGTTCATTTTTCCTTGATGACAAGATTTTCAGTATAAATTACAGATTAGTACTATAAAAAAAAATTTTAATTGTTCTTACGTCTTTTTCACTCAATGTGGCTAGGTAAAATAATAAGTGTTACATGACTGGAAGGTATTTTTATGACTTAACTGGAGCTTCGTGTTTCAGTTTCGATGTGTGGGTGTCGGTACCGGGCAAGGAATTTTTTTAAGTGCCTTTTTATATCGTCTAAGACCAGACTCTCGTCAAGGACGTTTGGGCATGGGCTATTAAATGTGGACGAAGGACGCTTGAATGTGGAATAATATTAGAGAAGGTTACCGTAATTTTGAAATTATAAATACCTGGCTTTTTGTTAGGAAAATGATCAATTATGCATATTTGCCAGCCAAGAACAAAGACGTTTTTTAAAAGAATTTCTATCAATGAAATGCAAATGCGCTTGCTTAACCTTCTGAAGGAAACAGAAGCATAACCTCTTAAGACCCGAGCAAAATCCTACGCGTATAATCTTAATCTAAACATACTTTTCATACAAATATATGCTACAATTTACGTCTCTCAAATAATTTTTTTTAATTGTGTTTAATTGTTACTACGGACACGCCTTAAACTTTAAAAATACACATATTTCGCGCTATAAATGTAGCAAAAAAAGGCCGTATCACTTATTTGTGTTAACAGATTATTTTAGCATTGTTTTTATTGCAAAATGCCCTTAAAATGAACTACTAAAAGAACTAAAATAAAATTAAAAATAGTTTTTTTAACATCTCTATTATCATATTGACCCTCGTTCAACTACATTTTTTATTGAAATAAATGGTTCAGGTTCATGCCTGTAATCAAAGACTGAAAACTGATATTTGGATTTTCTTCTATCGAAACAGATCTAATTTAGAACTAATTAACATGTTAATTGTTTTTGGGAGGGTTTTATAAAATGGCCCCTAAATGGAGACGCCAGGTCGCAAGGGGTTAAACCGTCACCTGGCTATCAGGTATTCCAGCAACACGCATAACGTTTGCAAATTTAGTTTTTAAGCATAGACCAGTCTATTATTCTATCCTATCGAAATGTAATTTATGAATTTAAAAAAAAAATCAACTTTTATTAAAAAATTTAATCTTATGCATTAAAAACAAGTTTACACTTCAATCGATTCGCTCATACCTCAGAGGAATGGGAGTTTCGAAGTACATATTAGTTAATTCTTTCTAGAATTTACAGACACTTAAGAACAGAGAACAACAAGTTTATCAGGTGATTGTGTTCCGGAAAGGTTCTTCTAATAAAAAAATATTTTCAGATAAATACTTATTTTCAGATAAATAATTATTTCAAATATTTTTTTTTGTTTTACATGAATGTTTCTCTCTCCTAGACCTTCCCAGGCGCCTGCGAGCCCCTCCAGTTCCCCCCAGAGCAGCCGCCGATCCTACCCTTCGCCGACCCCCGCTCGCCGCGCGCACGTCTCGCCGACCGCGCCGCGACCACTCGCGCCCCATCCCTGCAGCGACGACTCTTCGACGTCGTCCCTCCAAGAAGAGACCCCCAAGAAGAAGGTGGCGCCACTGCCGCCCCCACGTCGTCGCATAGTGACGAGGGACGAGGGGACGTCGTCCGACGAGGAGGATTTGGCGGAGGAGGGGGGCGGTAGAGAGTTCAAGCAGGTGTCGCCCAAGAGACAGGTTAGTAAGAAAATGAGTGTGCTTTTTGGTAAGAGAAAACGGCAGAAATTCTTAACAGCCTATTTAAGTTTAATTAAAACACAACTCCAAAGGTATTCTGAAACTGCAACACTTTAAGCTGTTTAAATTCAACGTTCATATAGGCTGACATTAGGTTTAGTAGTTTACAAAAAATATCGCAGTTTGACTTGGTTACTAAACTTGAAGTACATAAAAAAAAAACAATCGCCGCGCGCACGTCTCGCCGACCGCGCCGCGACCACTCGCGCCCCATCCCTGCAGCGACGACTCTTCGACGTCGTCCCTCCAAGAAGAGACCCCCAAGAAGAAGGTGGCGCCGCTGCCGCCCCCGCGTCGTCGCATAGTGACGAGGGGACGTCGTCCGACGAGGAGGATTTGGTGGAGGAGGGGGGCGGTAGAGAGTTCAAGCAGGTGTCGCCCAAGAGACAGGTTAGTTTACGAGTGGAAGTTATAAAAATTGGTGTGATTTTGGGTAAGAGAAGGGAAGACTGCAGAAATTCTTAGCGGCTTTTTATGCTTCAATTAAAACATTCAAACACAACTCCAAAGGTGTTCTGAAACTAAAACACTTCAAGCTGTTTAAATTCTTGTTAGATGGGGAAGTACATGTATTTTCCAGCTTGTGTGCTTGATCGCCTTGTGTGAGTTAGCCACCTTTCCGTTTTAAAAAGAAAACCAAGGTTAGAGAAACGTAACAACAAACTTAACACTGCTATTAGAATTAATAAACACATTTTTATTTAATGATGATGATGTGTCCATGGATATAGATTATATGGGACCAAAGGTCTCAACCACTGCTTCAGCGATCTGTAGACAATGGTCCTCATAAAGGTCTTTTAGGGCGAGTTGGTGATTTGCTGCAATTTTGCAAGGATAGCTAGACAAGAGAAAAGATGTTTTGGATCCAGTTCCGAGTCGGGGCAGTTTCTGCCGCTGGAGTCATTCCTAGTTTCATCTTTTTGAATTTCCATCCCTTTGAAATGGCCTGTCCTTAATCTAGTTAGGGTGGTCGCAGTTACCCTATAGGTGTTTAATTCGCATATTTGATGTTTAATTAAAACACTTCTGCTGTTATTTTTATTTAATTTTAAATGAATTGCATTTTAAAATTTTCATCCAACTGTCTTTCCAATATTGGGCGAAAGCACCAACCAGCATTTGTAGGCAGTCCTGCGTTAAACTTAATGAAAGGTTTCTTCACAAAAAACCATGAAAAATAGAAAGGCGACTATCCTTGCACATCAAGAAAACGGAAAAAGCAACGGAATATTCCGTTACCGCTAAAGTAACTACGTTACAGTTTCAGTAACTTTTCTGAACAATCTAAGGGCATTGCCTAAAAATAAAAGTAACTCTTACTAGTAACGCTTTACTTCAATTTCTGCCTAAAACATTCCTGTATGCACAAAATTGTTACGTACATTGTCATTTTATTTTCAATAACCCCCTCAGGAGCGGAGAGAGCTGGTGTTCAAGGACACCGTCCCTTCCTCGTGGAAATACTCTCCCGGGATGCCCAGGAAAGACTACAACGGCCAGCCGCCACCTCAGCTGGCGTTCGGCATCGGAGTGGTACAGCAGAGGAAGATGAGCGACGGAACTGGAAGCCGGCTGCCAGCACTGACGCCCAGAGAGAACAAGCAGCCGCCTAAGGTACAGTTGAAACTTGTTTGTTACGAAATTGCACATTAATCCTGGAAATTTCTAGCTTTCTAATACCTATGTACAGTCGGCGACAAAAAAAAGTAAACAGACTTCGCCGTTGAGACACCGTTTGTCGGAGGCACAATTGTGATATGTCATTTTAACGGAAATAACGTCATGAGTTGATTGGTCAACACAAAAATTTCGTAAGGGGTCGTCTTCATATTGAAATTAATACCAACTTCAAAATTTCCAATGGCAACACCCAATTTTTTTATATAGAAATGTTTAGAATCATCAAAATACTAAAAATATCAATTTTCGTTGCCAGATTCCTCATAGTTGCTAAGTTATGGTTACACAAAATTTATGGATCATAATGTTAAATGAGATTTCCAAACTTTTGATCATATCTCCATTAATAATATACGTAGCCATACAAAATTTTTTTGTGTGTTACTTTATAACTTTCCAAACAAAAATGAAATAGTTTTATATAATTTAAGAAATATTTAATATTTTTAAAAAAATTATTCATAATTTTTTCGAAAAATTATGAATATAAACCCATTAATATTTTTACAGAAATGGATTCAGGGTCAAAAGTTAATGAAAAGTACCGAATTTCGTAATTCTACTAGCATAACATTTTGAGTTATGATGATAATAAGCTTATATTTTGAAATAGGGGACCGTATAAAAGTGGAGACACGACAACAATCAAGACTGGATCGATCGTTTGGTGATTAAAAATAACTGTTAAGAAAGTATTTTTCTTTTCTTTAAATTAAATTAATAATCATTTTTTCCATGGATTTAAAAGTCTTGAAAAATAAGTTTTGAATTTAATTTCAGGTTATTCGTGTGTCAAGTGTGTTTTATAAGTGTTATAACGTAAAATAGTAGGTGAAGTATCGAGTATTAACTGGAAATTAAACTCGCGAAAAGAATGTTCTATTTTACATGAAATTTTATTTTTAAAAACTATAAACAAAAAAAATTATATTTCTAATCTATGATAAAAAAAAGTAATTAAATGACTAATTTTATGACTTAAGTAAGAAAGCGAACTCTCAGTACTATTTATTCTATATACGTTCTTATTATAGTGCTTTTTCCAAATAACGTTGTTAGGTTATGCAAAGTATAAACAAATGTAATTGAATGCAATTGATGCAAAATATAAAATAAATACAGTTATATCGCAAGAGAATAATATATTTTTTATGAATTAACTAATAAACATCTCGATGAAACATCCCGTTAATATGCCTGCCATCCCCATTGCAGCTTTCTTGACCAAGTGCTCTGGGGTGATGGGCATATATTCGCAGTAAGGTGGCCAGCCTCACGGGGAACCCCGAGTGCTTAGATCCCAAGCATGCTTGGTCCTCCGGGACTCGATCCCCGGAACTGTGGCGTGACAATGCGAAGTGCTACCACTATTTATTACCACTATGAATTAACGACTAAGAATTATGCTAGCACAATGAATTAACACAAGGATCAAATAAATTTAATCAGCAAAATATTTTAATAATAAACAAAACCAAGATTATAACTACTTTTTACTTCCTGCAACGTCGTTCTCAGGGCACAAATTGTCGCCAAATTAATCTTTAGATTCTAATGTTTTTTGGCTTTAAAATTTTATTTGTATTCAAAATACTTTCTTGCTAGAAGATAAGATTTTTAGAACAAAATTCAGAGTGTAAACTATTCGATGAAAATTCTCCGATCATTTAATTAATTTGTTACGCTAATTATTATTATTATGGGTTTTGCATACACATTTTCGCAATTAATTTCAATTTAAAATTAAATTAGAGGACAATACAGATAAAGCTGTCGAATTGAGTAAAATTGAATCAAGTACTGAACAGATTGCGGTTATATTATTGCTGCATCAAGTAAAGTTCTTTTCCCAAAAAGTTTATGTGTCTTAAATTCAAAACGAAAAAGTTTTTAATTTAATAAATGTTAATCAAATAAAACAATATCTAATAATTGTAGGGAACTCTTTACTTCCTTTCTTTGATTGGGAAAAAACCAAACGATATATTATTATCGAATTCTTAATAAAATCTTCTACACTATATAAGGACATTATTTTATAATTATTTATTTTGTTTTAATTCGTGTAGCAAAAACCGATAAAATTACAAACTAATGGTTAACGTTTTAAACGGGGGGAAAATGAAAACCTGAAAGATAGAAAGGTAGTTCTTAGCATAAGTCGGTCTGTAAGCTGAAGATCCTTACGGACAGACGACCAAAAAGCATAAAGCATTAGTGTACGATATGATACCTTTCAAGAAAAAAAATAAATCAAATAATAAAAATTAATAATCAAATAATAAAAATAAATAATAAATATTTGAAAATCTGAAGGTTCGAATGAAAGGTCTAACTAGCCTATAAACTGAAGGGAAGGAAGAGAAAAGAAATTTCTTATTTAGCGGGGGTGCTATCTACATATAGGAAGGCTAAACGAGAACAAAACCTGCAAAGGCACCCTCCGTGTCACCACAACACAACCCACCACACCAGGAAGATGCTAACTTTTCAATTTTTCCTACTGGAAAAAAAAATGGTTAACATACAAATTATTTTATTATTGTTATATTACAATAAAAATTTAGAATTTTTAATTTTGTAACAACATTAAATATTTAAAACCAGCAAATAATTATCGGTACTTCACCGTTAATGGATAAGCAACAAAACTATTTGAAAAAATGTAATCAAGAATCTTTTATAACATGCAACTCAACTCCCGACAAACTAAAATCCTGGTCATAAACTATTTGAAACGTCATTAAAATTATCCACATAATCCTAGTCTAAACAATTGGAACACAGCTAGCAGCAAATTTTACGAATAACTAATTAATATTTCACTAAATTTTTATTGGCGATAATCTCGCCGGTTTTTAAAGCACAGAATGAGAGACTTTGGGGATATTTGCTACATATTTGGCTAGAAAATCTAGTTACAAGGAGGGGGCGGCGGAGCCCAGTCGGTTAGGCACTCGCCTAGCATGCGAAAGGTCTCAGGTTCGGGCCCGGGCAACGCCAAAATAACTACCGACCTATAACCGGTTCGTGCAGCCAAAAATGTCCGACGAATAATACCCCGTGTAGAGGGAGTGCACGTTAAATATCCTTCAAAGTCGTACGATGTCGCCCTTAACGGTTGGGTTGGGTTCCTATTCAGGTGTCGACTCGTAACTTGACTGGGGTTCTAAAATACGACGCCCGTCTCCAATAGCCCTCGTGTAGCTCTAGTGCGACGATAATTCAAAGCCTAACTTAACATAGTTACAAGGATAGGTAGTTTCCATACTTGACCGATAAATCTATACGTGAAAAACGCTAAAAACACAAAGATTGCTACAAACAGCCTATCATTTAGCTGCATAGAATAATGATTTTTGCCGCAAAAAAAGTTTTCGTTGGGTTCCCGCTCATATATCGGCCTCGTCTTTTTACCATGGCTAAAAATTATTTAGCGTGCCTCCAAGAGCCTTTTGTAACCTTAACTGCGAAGTTCTTTCAATTTTTTCAAACCAAACTGAAAATCAAGTATATCAGGCCCGCTCAGGTGTCGACCTTGTCAGTTGACCAGGGTTCTAAATTCCTAGGGGTACTTGGCAGCATCAATCAAATAAAGGAGGCTAGAAATAGACAGCCGGAAATTATTAAAATAACTTACCTAAATTACTTCAATTACCCTCAGTTCTCATTTTAATAACATACAATCCAAATCTCAAAAAAAAAATAATAATAATAATAATATTTTGTCAGAAACTACTTGAACGCGGTTATTATCAAAAAGTAACCCCACAGTTCAACTCCTTATATAACTCTATAAATACCTAACTTAATCATCACACACACAAATCTTCTACAATATTTATTCAAAAATCTTGAATATTAATCCATATTTCTTCGGCAACAGCGCCGTCTTGGCAAAATGAGTTAAGGCGTCATGCCACGGATTATACCTTTTAGGATTCTGTTCTCGTCTTAGTCGTCCTATAAACGAATCATGCTGGACCAAAAATGCTCCACGAAATAGCATACTGGACCAATTGTTTCAGGTTCAATACGTCGTGGTCCAAAGTCCTGGCGTGATCCCACTTAAGAAGTCATTAGTTGCTTTGAGGGCCAGCTCAGATGTTGGCGTCACTTGACCACTGTTTAAATTACATATAGTACTGATTCAACCAAATCTTCTCCATAAATAAAATCAATATATTCACAAAAGTAAAAAAAAAATGGTTTATTCCTTGGTAGTTGTCTAAAATATCTTAGCGCGTAACCAATATACTTTCTGAAGCTCTAGTGGCATGTTAATCTACTCATCTTGCAACCAAACCCTCACCCTAAGCACAAAAAGTCACATAAAGGAAAGAATTTGACAAAATTCCATATTGGGAAATGTGGACCTATAAATAATACATACATATATGGAGATGCCCCCCGTTTTTTGTCAAACACGTTTGGTTGTATAACTCCAAAACTATAAGAAATCTGGCAATGAAAATTGATATTTGGGGTATTTTGACGATTCTGAACATTTCTATATAAAAAAAATTGGGTGTTGCCATTGGAAATTTCGAAGTTGGCAATGATTTTAATATGAAGACGACCCCTTACGAAATTCTTTTGTTGACCAATCAACTCAGAACGTCATTTCCGTTAAAATGACGTATCGCAATTATGCCTCCGACAAACGGTGTCTCAACGGCGAGGTCTGTTTACTTTTTTTTGTCGCCGACTGTACCTTGCTATACAGCTAACTAATTATTTTGAATGTGATCCTCGCCCTTTTGAATGTTGCAACTAATACAATAGGGTATTTGACTAAAATTTTTTTATTGGTTTAAAATATTCCAAGGCAAAAAATATTAGACCCGTATTTTTTCTTTTTTAAAAATACCGCCTAGAAACGGAGAAAAACGCAAATGAAATTTAATTATAAGCCACGCCCCCAAAACGATCTCCGGCAGAATTTGAAGGGTGTGACGTCACCTGGCTTGAAACGTTTTCGACATGCGGGAGAATCCGTAGCGAACACTGTTGTTGTATTAGTTAACTCCATTTTCCTTTGATTTATTATTAAAAGAGTGAGTAGAGGTGCTTTAATGGGCTTTTTTTTTGTTAGCACTTTGTTACTAATAGTTGGTTCGCGACTTTTTAATTTCATAATCCGCTACTTACATCTGTTAATTCCCTTAAAGAATTCGGTTGACTTTCAAGAAAAATGGCACCAGAGCGCTTGTAAACCAAGAAATAATAGCTTATAAAATAAGAGATATATACATAAAAAAACGCAAATCTGAACTAATTAATACACATCCTAAGAAAAATGTATATAAAAAAATTATAGGGCCGCAGTTAAATAGTTTTTTTAAAATTCATATGAAGTGACCTAATTTTATACTTAAGGTTTTTTTTTCATGTAATTTACTTTGTGGCACGCATATGCAATTTTTTTTATTATAATTATAATTTTAAACGTCGGTAACTTTTTATTATAAGTCGTTCATTTGCGGATTTGTATTACTTTCTAATGTTATTTTTTGGTGAAATAGGTACTTTATTGCTGCATTGAACTTGATATACACATTTTGATCAAGTACGGACACCGAAAATATTTCGGCTTCTTCTAATGAGTAACTATATCGCTACTGTGCCGCGCAATTTGCATTGTAAATATATTTGGTGATTTCGTTACTAAGGCCCTGTATTTGGGCTTAAAGTTTGAATTCACTGGACTAACGGCCTACCGCTTGAAAACATCGAAAATAAGATCATTCACAAACAACTTAAGCTGTTTTAAATTTAATTCATAATTTTTTAATAGATAATTTATTCAAGTTGAGTTTTGAGATAATTTATTCAATTGCGTTTAATACGAAGTTTTACTAAATATTTACAATATATTTTAATGTAGATAGAAAAAAAGATACTTGAAGTTCAATGAAATCAAAATTAGGGGAAAACTGATGCAGCTTTCAAAAACTAAATTTTTTATAATGTTTTTCTTTTAACTAGAACGCAGAAACAACTTTTTGTAAACAAAATTGCTTAGATAAATTTCTAATTTTCTAGATTAGTACAAGAAAAAAGTTCGGGGCGCCATCTATGGGCAAGGATAAAGATATAAAACTAGTTACCATTACAACATTACGTTAGCATTATAACGCTTTCCCTTGTTAAGTATAATATTATTTACACTTTTAGGACCTTTTCATTAAAAATATTAATAGTTTCCTTATAATCCGTTTAAAATTGGTTATTATTTTGTTGGAAGTTGTAATATTTTGGAACTTATCAGAACAGAAATCCGAAGATTTAAAAAACAAATGCTCTACAATCATATTCGTAAGCATTGATTATCGGCAAATTTGAGCTAGCCGTTTTTGTAAATCTTTTAATTTTATTTATTTAAATATTTTTAAGCATTAAAATCGCAATGAAAGAAATACTTATTAAAAAAACATACATTTTAGACTTAAAAGAGCGCTAAAAAGTTTCGGATGACTAAATTCGAATAGCATGAGGGGCGGTTTAATGCCAGGTGACGTCAGACCAATCAGCGTAGCGTTTGCAATCACGTGACCGAGCTTTGGAAAATCGCGATTTTAAAACTTAATTTAAATAATATTTGAGCAATTTTTTGAATAAAAACCAATGAATATGTGTTTTCTAGGTCCTATACTATGTTTATATAACTTTTTTGGGCAGTTTCCCGATTTAGTCAAATACCCTATTCTATGCGTTATTGCGCACTTCTGAATAAGCCAGGAACCTAAAAACACGAGCGAACAGGGGGGGACAGGGCTCTCTCCGCCCGGATAATAAAAGAAAATCTTCCCCTGTCTTGTGATTTGCTGTAATTATTACATATATACAGGATATGTTGAACATTTCAAATTCATATTTCAGGTTGGGAAAGTGGCTCCCCGTCCCCACTACCAGCAGAACCTGGAACACCGTTCCCAGAGCTCCGAAGATCTGTTCCAGTCCCCGGCCTCCGGACCCGCTCAAACCAAGAACTTCGTCTTCCACTCCAGAGGTCCGTCCCCGGTCAACATCAAGGGTATCAGGACCAACAACAGCATGGAGAGGTACTGCAGTTGTAATTTCTCAGTGGCAACATCCTTATAACCCTTTAAGACCGGCGGTCAGATGGCGCTGATTTAAAATTATGAGACTAAATGTGGAGTGTTATCGAAAAAAAAAATACTTTAAACAGCATCAATGTCAGAATCTCCATAAAAACAGTACTTTTTTATACAAATAAAATAACGAATATGGTACAAGTCAGCTGCTTCGGTATATCATATTTCTGAAGAGCTTGAATGAGGATTCACCAATTCACAAACAAATAATATTTGGTTGATTATGAGCAAGCATTCCAAGCTTTAAGAATTCATATATTTTTTGCATATTAAGTTTGGGGGCAATTATATTGGGATTAAATGTTCGTGAACATAATTTGTGGGGAGGGGGGTCTCTTAAAGTAGCGGCCCTGGGAAATTGCCTCTTTTGCCCTGCCGAAAATATGGAGGACTCTGGCATCTAACAACTTTTAGTTATACAGAGATTTGATCTATATTTTAATTAAAGATTATAGACTCTGTCTTTTATTTTCGCACACGCATGTACCAAACCAAAAAATACGCATGTGTTTTACGAAAACTATTACTTACCGTTAAAATGTCCTATGCCGCACAGATAAAAAAAATTACAAGTTTTGATGTTCGCACACGTCAAGTATACGAACAGAGCATCAAGACAACGTTTATTCTTATGCAGTTAAGTTGTTTAACTATTTCTTAAAAAAAGGTTTGTGTGAAAAAGTAACAACTCCTCTCCAATAAGACTAGGGGAGACCGGGGCACAATGGACCACTTTTCATTTTTTGCACTATAAGAACAAAAATATTCATCCCACTTGTTTAAAAAAAAGGTGTATATATTACTTATATATCCTGGTTTAAAAATACATTACCTAACATATATAATTTCAAATAACTTTTTCTGAATTCACTTTTTTATTACAAGTGAGAAAGTGGTCCATTGTACCCCGGGTTCGGGGTACAATGGACCACATCATGGGGTACAATGGACCATGGTACTTTTTGCTGAAAAAAAATTGTCTACACTTTTTAAAGATTAACATACATATAAAATAATTTTCTTTTGACTTTTAGGTATTCAATTGCATTAAAATTTCTTTTAGAGAGAAGCCTGTTCCATCACTTCTTTTGGCTCTGTTCCTTCACTAGTCTTTCAAATTCTGTTACGTGGCATTTCTGATTACAAAAATTAGTAAAAGCATTAAATTTTATCTTCAAACTTATAAGATCATTTTTAAGTTTAAACACTTATTTATTGCTATACAAAACAACACCAAAAGTGTAGGGCCAAACTGTGGATCAAAGAATCTTGGTTTTTATGTGAGATTTAGTTTTTTAACCTTTTTAAAGCCTTCAATTAATCAACGTGGTTAAACATTTTACTAACAAAATTTCAATTTTGTGCATTTTACCAATTCTGAAAAAATTTGTTTGTTAGGTACTTAATTATTTATAACTACAACAAATAGCTCAAATTTTTGTTCGTAAAAAAATCATCGGTAATCAACTATTAATTAAAAAAAATTATGATACTGTACTTATACTTCTGTTATCCAAAAGCGTAAATTTATTTTTGTACCAACTAAAATATCCAAACTTCTTGTTTTAAATAATTTAACACTCTAATATCACTTTCAATTTTAAAAATACTTTTCTCATGCAAATCACTTATTGTTTGTAACCATATATAAATTAAAACATCAGTTCACTAATAATTTGTTACTTCTGGTTTAAAAAAAAAGAAAAATAAAAAAATAATAATAAAAAAAACCAGGCACTATAAGTAGATGGGGGAAAATATATAACATTCAGAATTCAGAAGTGAATATTAAAATATATATTAAAATATTTTACTACTATAGCAAATTTAACTTTTAATAATTAGGAAGGACTTGCATCAATATTTTTTTTTTTATTTTGAAACTAAAAGTATTTCTAAAGTTGCATGGGGTACAATGGACCATGGTCCACTGTACCCCAGATTTTGTGGTCCATAGTGCCCCAAATTGTAGTTGAACAAGAAACAAAATTAAACTATGCTGTATTTTGATTTAAGAAATTAATTTATAGATTATATAGAAAGACAAATATCTTATCTTTCAACTATGCTAAGCCACCTTGTCCAACTAATATTACTTTAATGATGAGAAGATAATTTCTAGGAGCGAGATTTTTTACTTTCACCTGGTTAATACACATCAAGAATAAAAAATGGCAAGTGAGCGAGTTAAAAATATGTTTTTTCATAATAACTAGATGAAGACTATAATACCATCTATGAAATATAATAAGAACTAATTTGGAGTATATACAAAATAAATAATAGGAGGTGGTCCATTGTGCCCCTAGGTCCATTGTGCCCCGGTCTCCCCTATAATGTGATCGTTTAGGATTACCAAATAATAACACACCGAACTCGGTAGTTTTTGTCGTCAAACACGATTTATTTAAGTTTTGTGAAGGCTAATGTATTTTTTGTGTATTCTTCTTTAACAGATATGCTGTGGAAGGAGGCTTCAGGAGAAACGACCCGAAAAGACATTCCTCCCCGAGAATCAACCAGAAATCCGTCCAGAAGATGCAGCTGTCCCCTCCCAGATTCCTTCCAAGCAGGTCTTCCCTGGTGGCACCAGTCCAAAATGGCGTTCGAGCGTCACGAACCCAACAACAGAACGTACAAAATGGCATACTTACACCACAGCAGCAACAACAGAACGTTCAAAATGGCGTGCGCGGATTACAGAATCAGCAACAAAACGGCGTACTTGGAGTGCAGAGTCAACAACAAAATGGCGTTCGTGGAATGCAGAACGACCAGCCCAAACGCAGAATGTTCTACTCGCCCGAGAGGCAACCGAGAACAGTTCTCCAGCGCAAAAACTCGGCCCCGACACCGGAGATGTTCGCCATGCCTGTAGTTGAAAAACTTCTCCAGCACAGCGATCTGTGCGAAAATAAGAATTTCCTGATGAAGATAGAACAGCTCATTGCAGAGTTTCAGGCACAGACCAAGTTCGAAGATTCTATGCCCGACTACGGCGTCATCCAGTACAATTCCTTGCCGGTCAACATCGGATTGGACGCCAATAATTCTAAACCCTGCTGTCTCTACCAGAGAAAATCCCCAGTGGAAAATTGCAATGGAAAGTCCCCATCAAAGATACCCATACCAACGTATTATTCCAAATGTCATACATAAGTTTGATGGTTGATAAGTGAGTGAAGATAACACATATAAAGAGTAAAGTTGATCTACACATGTACTGTGTAAAGTTGCTCTTTATTTACACGCATTTTTAGTTATGTTTTTTTATACAAGTTGTCGTTTTTTTTTTTTTTTGTAAAGTTTAATTCCAGAAACACAAAGTGTGCTTCCCAATACGATCATGCATTTTATAAGCTCCAGATATATATCGTTAATTGTTTAAATTTTTGAGGCTAGTTACTACTTTATATAAAGAAGATATATACCCAACCTACAAATACCTGGTAGATGTTTAATTTTTTTTACCTATCATCAACACAACTATCCTCGTTATGCAAATGTATGGCAGGTATCATTAGCTGTAATACGAAAATAAAGTACACCTAATGAACAAAGTTTAGAAGAATGGCAATAAATGATAACGGCCATATTGATCACTGATGGATACCACTCATGGATACTGGATATTCGTAGGACGTAACGTAATGAAAAGTGTTACAATACTGCTGTCAACTTCATCATCGCAGGCCCGGACTGGCCCGCCGGCCCGTCGGCCGGCGGGCAGGTGCGCCCCTTTCCAAAAAAACAAAAACAA
Organism: Hylyphantes graminicola; assembly: GCA_023701765.1. Taxonomy (NCBI): domain Eukaryota; kingdom Metazoa; phylum Arthropoda; class Arachnida; order Araneae; family Linyphiidae; genus Hylyphantes; species Hylyphantes graminicola. The sequence goes on along the minus strand of CM043117.1, from coordinate 3,030,971 downwards.
AAAAAAAAAAAAATATGACTCATAATTTTTAGGGAGTCATTTTGTGATGTCTTAGTACTAATAGCAAAGCCGATACTTAACAAGGCACCTTCACTTCTATACTGGGCGCTGACCAGCCGGGAAAATAAGCGATTACAATTTCATACATGGAATTATTTATTTGTGTAACTTACGTTTTCCGTTTAGGAGATGGTTAGACGAAACAGAACCTTCAAAGGTAACTTCCGTGGCTTTACGCCTTAACACACGCGATATAATCAATTTAAAAAAAAATTTTAAATGGGACATTTTGTCCATTTCGACAAATATTAAAAACTTATTTTAATAAGGCGCTTTTCTTTTCATAGAAGCGCCATATGGCTTTATGCACCTAGAAGTTGTTGTCAACAAGTCCGACGGCGCCTTATTTGATATCGAGGCGCTCCAATGAAATAATAAACGCTTCTTCAAATAATATTCTACACCAGATATTGAAATTGTGAATAATTAAGTCCAAAAGTGCCTTATGTAATGTCATAGGTCATAGACACTCCAATGAAACAACCTGGTCATTCACCTTTGTGCCTTTTGTACCGACGAATAATACCCTGTGTGGAGGAAGTGCATGTTAAATATGCTCAAAGTCCCAACGCTGTGTGCGTTGGGACTTTACGGTTACGGCTGCGTACCTTTACGGTTGCGTTGGGTGCCTACTCAGGTGTCGGCTCGTCACTTGACTGTGGTTCTACAATACGACGCCATCGCCAATAGCCCTCGTGCAGCTCTGTGATAATTCAAACCTCACCTAACCGAGTAAAACTTATTTGGTTTCGTTAGTAAAACATAGCCCAAGCGGGACAATTAAGGCGCTACATTTGTCACTGGATGATACCTTCAAAGGTTTCGTCCTCGCCTAAAACTGATGGTGCTGGGGAGAAAGCTAATCCCGCCAGTATATATAATTCCCGCCGGCGCATATATATGATTATATAAAGGATATAAAAAAAAACAGCGCTAACTATCAGTATTAGGGCGCCTACACTCTTAAAACAAAAGAGTGAAATCCACTCCAGTAGGAGAAGTGCATTTTCGACACTGGAAAGGAGTGAATATTAACTCAGACTGAGTTAAAATCACTCGTTTGGAGTGATGGCTGCCGGACTTCACCACACAAAGTGCATTTTCGACACTGGAAAGGAGTGAAATTAACTCACACTGAGTTAAATTCACTCGTTTGTTTTAAGAGTGTACTATCGTACAATATCACAAAAAACGCTTTTAGACTTTCTTGTTTAATTTTGACACTTGGTGCAGATTAGTATTTCTGACGTATAAGAAATCTAAAAAAAAACCATGCATCAAGGAGTATTAGGGCGCCTTTAATTTAACATACCGCTGTTCGACTAGGTGCCAAGACGTACTTCATGTCTTTCGTTCAAATACATATAATGTCGTCTGAATTGTTTTTTTTTAATGTGGAAATACTGAAGAAACACGTGTCTAGGAGTAGTAGGGCGCCTTTAACTTCAATTTAAAGTATATTTATCAACGGGCCCATTAAATGACGAGGCCTAAGATCCCTTGTCTTTTGGAACCTCAAAATTCTTTTAATTCGGGGAAAAGTGTGAAATGTTAGGGTTAATTATTTTTTCTTTGATAATTTAAAATGTGAATATTATTAGTTAACCTTGAATATTATTATTAAGTGACGAGCCGACACCAGAGAAGGCGCACACAACGCAAGCGTTAATAGCGACATCGTAACGTTACAACTGTGGAGAATATTTAATGTGCACTCCCTCTACACGGGGTATTCGTCGAACATTTTTCGGCTGCCCAGGCCTAGAGTCAAATCCTATTTTTTAACAATAAAAAGAAAACCAAAGTTACAATTCCATATAGAAAGTCTACTTCGCACTCCGTTTCCTTTTTTTTTTTTTTTTCGTTTTTTATAAGTTGCTATATTGCGCATTCACAAATCTGTAAAAGGCACGATATTTATTAACTGATAGCCAAACAGACGCGTTAGGTAGGTTTTTTTTAGGGGAGAAGACTGGCGCCGATGTCTCAACTATATTTTCTACAAGAAGTATAAAAAAACATACAAATAAAATATTGACTGATTTATTTGAAATCGCTTTGAAGTTGTGCATTTTGTTAGTCAGACACATTATATCTTTGGATGGATGTTTTTTTGCTTTTTTCATTCTCTCTCTCAGCACACACAACTTTATATTTTTTTATGTAATTATTCTGCTTAGGATCGCGATTGGATTGTCATGAGTACTAAGAGCATAATATTGGTAAGTTTAAATTTCTACTGTAAACTATCCGAGATATGAATATGTTTGTTAACTTGGCCGTTATTTTTTCTATCTTTGTCTATTTATTTATTGTAATTGAAATACAATCAGGTAGGCATTTTGTGAAGTGCCGACTATGTTACGGCCAAAACGCAATGTGCTCATTCAAGAAAGTCTGGTTATTTTGTTTTGTTAAAAAGTCAATTCGCTAACATCGCCCCTTTTGTTTTTTTTTCTAAATTTCAAAATATGAATATTCTAATTTTACAAAAAAATAAAAAAAAAAACAAGTTTCTAAATTAAAATTAATTTTCTTTTTTACTTTGTCTCGATTGGCGCCCGCCATTAGCTCTAGTGCTACCATAATTCAAATTAAACTTATCATTCAAATTTTTATTACTAATTAAATGAATGTTAATTTATGTTTGCACTTAAATTCAATATTAGAATATCATCGTTTAATTTCTTTACAGCAAAACTGGTGATTTAAATTATCTAGTAAACTTTTAAATAAAAACATTCGATAATAAATCTATTTTTTCTTATTTATTATATTAACTTTTTTATTTAAAAATTAAATATCACTTATCTATTAAAGGTATGAGTTATTTTCTTTTAGTTTAACTTGAATTATCGTCGCACTAGAGCTACGCGAGGGCTATTGGCGACGGGCACTATAATTTAGAACCACAGTCAAGTGACGAGCCGACACCTGAGTAGGCATCCAACGACATCGTACGCAGCGTCGGGACTATGGAGCATATTTAAAGGTCTGCAGTTATTTTACCTATGCCCGGACCCGGTACCTTCCGTATTCAAACTCTCAAGCCCCCAAAATATAAGTTATAAAAAATAAAACTAACTAATGTTCATAAAGAGAAAAACTTTATACTCAAACACTGCATTTACAACGGAAAAATTAAATTAAAATTCCATTTTAAATAAAATATAGAATTCAAAAGGATATTAATTGGAAATAAATGTAATAAAAAATAAAACAAAAAATATTTGTAATTAAAAGTAATTGTAGTTACAAATAATTTAAATTGAAAAATATTTAAAAATTGCTCCCACCCCCCCCCCCCCCCCCCCCGAATTGTTATTGCGCCCTTTGCAACCGGAAGGGCCGGTAAAACTGCGCCTTTGTCAAGGAGCCAGTCCGGCCCTGCATCATCGTAACAGCATTTCAAACAATTCAACATTTAGTAATGTGCAATCAATGTATATGAGAATATTACCGATTCTTAGTCAAGAATTTACGATTTGAGAGAAGAGACTATTATATAAAAGTCGTGATATACATATATTTTTTCAGAGCAGGTGGATTGTATATTGGTTTAGAAATATTTTTACACATGGCGTGATGTTCTAGTCAGGAACCAATTTGAGTAGTTCCAAGTCAAATATTTTGAAATACTTTTGTTCGCTTTTATTAGTTTATAAGACATTTAGAAAGTGGAAAATGGTCCTGACTATTAACTTTTTAAAACGCCAGTTTTATGGCGATAATCGGTTTTAAACTTTCATTATGCAAAGACTGATTTAAGTAACATCTTATTTTGTTAAGTATAACTATTAACATTACTTACAACTAATATTTTTGTCTCATTATAGTTTGGATGAAGTATTCATTGTAATATTTTATCTATACATTTATGCGATTGTAGATACAAAATGTTTTCAAGTCCGAAAATTGTTCAATACAAATACATTTTGCAATACAGTTTCTAACGTATTAAAAACTGGTTTAGAATTTAAATTTTAATGCTATAAATATACATGTTTATCTTATTCCTTTTTTGCTATGAAAATAGAATAATTTGGGAAAATTTTGTAACTTTTTTTAGATTATGATTTCTTCTTAATTTCGAGTTTCTTCTCCCGATATCAGTTATAAGTTGTAAATTATAAATTTAATAACTACTTTTGGATTTCCTATTAAACTCAATAATTTTGAAGAATTTACTTGTTTTTATTGTTTTTAATTACATGTTTTTTTTTTCTTTTTATAAAAAATGTGTGCTAATGATGTTCATTTTAATATTTGCTTTTATTTTTTATGTATAAGTAACAAATTTTCATATATTTAATTAAGATATATATTTTTTATATATTCGAGCTTCATTGCAGTCTAAAATATGTCAACGTATTGTTTTAACAAACATGAAAGATTGATTTTAAGTTTGTGGATTTCCAACGAGCTTCAAATAACTTGTAACTAATAATAATAAAAGTTTTTTACGTCTCATCTATTGTTTTACTTTTTATTGAATTTGTGGTTGGGCTCTTAAAAGGATGGTTAATAGTTATTTAAGAAACTAGTGCCGAAAATAACACTTTATTAAGGCATTGTCTTACGGACTCGTGAAATAATGACAAGAGCTTAATAAAGCATTATTTGGCACGTGCTTGCATACAATATTTTTATAATAACTTGCAAAAGCGCGAAATTTGTGTTTTTATTTTTGTCGTATTTAATTTCCTTTAATAATTTTTGTAGCACTTGTAGTTTCCATGGAGATATTAGAAAATGCAAAAGTAATGAACCAATAGAAATTAGTGAGTTTCATGACCATTCCATAGAGATATTCATGACATCATTTTGTTTTTCTACCAATCTATCAGATACTCTTATTTACATTACCGCACTAGTGCCGGAAGTACCAATTTAGGCACTGTCTGTGTCTGTATTGTAAGCACGTAAAGTGTCATTTTCACAACGATTTATGAATGGATATGATATAAAAAGTGAATTTTTTTGCACGTTGTTATAAAAAAGGTTTTTTTTTCTGTACGAATATTTTAAAATTATCAAAATAACCTCTTAACCATCCCCTGACGTAAAATGTCATTTTCGCAACAATTTATGAATGAATATGATATAAAAAGTGAACTTTTTTGCACGTTGTAACAAAACAAATTTTTTTTTTCTGTACGAAGTTTTTAAAATTATCAAAATAACTTCCTAGCCATCTCCTAACTCTCTAAACAGAGTTTTGCTAATCCGAAATTTATCTGTAGTCCGCGAGAAAAGAGGGAAATTCACCCTTTGTATTTTCACGACTTTTTTTTTTTTTTTTAACTTTCAAGGAGCTGGGGACTCCAGTCGAAAAGGCACTTGCCTTGCAGGCGAAAGGTATTGGGATCGGGCCCGACTAAGTCCTGTGTAGCCGTCCTCCGTCCCCAAGTAGCGGGAGTGCACGCTAAATATGCTCCAAAGTCCTAATGTTTTTTTAAATTGCGCTGGGTACCAACTCGAATGTCGGCTCGTCTCTTGACTGTATTCTAAATTACGAAGCAGTCGTGTTACTCCAATGCGTAAATACGACGCCCGCCGCCAATAGCCCTCTTGTAGCTCTAGTGCGACGATAATTCAAACCTAACTAACTAACTACTCCAGTGCGACCATAATTCAATACGACCTAACTAGTAAACTACATACTCTAGAAACAAACATGGGTCGTCTCGAAAAAAAAGTCATTTAGGCATTCGCCTAGCATGCGGAAGGTCCCAGGTTAGAGTCCGGGCATCGCCAAAATAACTGCCGACCTATAAACGGCCCTTGCAACTAAAAATGTCCGACGAATAATACCCCGTGTAAGGGAGTGCATGTTAAATATCCTTCAGAGTCCTAACGTTGCGTACGATGTCGCCCTTAACGGTTGCGTTGGGTGCCTATTCAGGTGTCGGCTCGTCACTTGACTGTGGCTCTAAAATACGACGCCCGTCGCCAATAGCCCTCGTGTAGCTCTAGTGGGACGATAATTCAAAACCTAACCTTAAAAATTGCTTTGGGTGCCTATTCGTGTACTCGTTCGACTCGTCTCTTGACTGTGTTTCTAAATTACGACGCCTCCGTCATGTTACTCCAGTGCGACCATGATTCAATACAATTTAACTTCATACTCTCGAAACAAACATACAACTATTGCTAGGACTATGAAGCTGTGTCATTGAAAGCAAACCAACATTAGTTTCGCAATTTGGCCCATATCGCCAACAGCTCTGTAGCTCTAGTGGAACGTTAATTTAAACAAAAATTCTGCAATTCAAAAGATTTTTGTATCCACTACTTCGGATTAAAAAGGTCTTGCTGTATTTCATTTTGAAATCAGAGAGACATTGTGTCTTGCTCATTTTGTAATTTTTTTTCTTACACATTTTCTTAACGCTGCGTACGATTTCGCCCTTAACGGTTGCGTTGGGTGCCTATTCAGGTGTCGGCTCGTCACTTGACTGTGGTTCTAAAATACGACGCCCGTCGCCAATAGCCCTCGTGTAGCTCAATGTGACGATAATTCAAAACCAAACCTAACCTAATCTACACATTTTCTTCTGTATGCTTTCAAACCCCAAACTACTGGATGAACCGCTCAATGTTAAGAAAATACGACAGATCCCCGAAACCTGAAGACAACTATTTGGCTTATTCTCCAACTTTGGCGCTAGCGTTGGGTTTTTTGGCTCCTTTTAATGATGCATCAGAGCTCTCGAATAATAAAACTGTTAACGTGTCGCCAAATTTTGTGCAACTGCGCATCATACACGTCTACTACTTCCACCACAAACTTCAGCTAAGGTCTACAAAAATGATTAGGAGTTTATCAGGTGTCGATTATAATAACAGATTAGGTTCTTTAAACATTTATTTGCTGAAAATAGGAGAAAAGAGGTGATTTAATTCAGTTATTTAAATTTAACAAACAAGAAGACATGGAGGTGTTGGGTTTGAACTTTCATAGTTGAACCAGAGGACAGTGTCAGAAATTAAAAGAATCCCGCTTCAACAAGGAGGTAAGAAAACATTATTTTTACAATAGAGTTGTCAATGAGTGGAATGCTTTACCATATTATGCTATTTATTTGGAGAGAGCAGAAGGATTCTAGAAGAATCTCTGTTTGTTGGAGACTGGTAAAGAATTTGAATTTTTTTTTACAAACTTTGCTGGGCCTCAGGCCTATTGTTGGTTGACAATTTTTGTATTTTGAATTGAAGCCAACTGGTTGCCCAAATTGAAATCATTTACCAATTTAGAGATGAATCTCGCAATAGATACTTCTAATATAATACAAGTTAATAACAATATAATTAATATTATAATATACAGTTATCGATACCTGTCTAATCAGAAACTATTATCAATATTTTTTTTATTACTAGTTACTAAAAAGATTCCTGTCTAATCAAAAACTTTTATCAATATTTTTTATTACTATTTACTAAAAAGATTTATAGGTCTAATAATTTTTATAAAAACCATAAAATTAATATTATATAATGCTTTGATATATAGAGAAATGTTTTGACAGAATCCATATGAGAAAACACATGGTTTGTTGAATGTTTCTACATGGATAAAACTCTTTGAATAGGAATAAATGAAACCGAATAACACCTAATTTTTTTCTAAAGAATATTTTTTCAAGGAAGAATCTATTTTTATTCATCGTTTCTGTTGCCACTCAAGACCTGAAACATGCAAATTAATTGAAATATAAATTTTATTTCTGTGCAACAAACCTTAATAAGCTTTATTCTAATTGACAATATTCTATGCAGTGTTTAAGCACCCCCCCCCCTCTTTTTCTAGAAAGTTAACTACTGCAAATGCTTGGTTTAAAGTTGATCTGTAGATTTGTGTTGTTAAATTTTCCATGAATTAGATTTATTAAAAGTAGTTTTAGTTTAAATACCCAGTGGTGTAGTGGTGGTGCTTCGATTTGTCCAGGGTTCGTATCCCGTATTGGGTGAGGTTCACTCAACCTTTCATTCCTTAAGGGGTCGGATCCCGGATATTTCTCACTTCAGAAATTTCTCATGTCGGAAATTTCTCACAAAAAGACTCATTCGAATGATTCTGTCACAGGGACCATCCACAAATGACGCCACGCTAGACAAGGGAGTGAGGAGGGTTCATATAGCTGTAATTGTTTGTGGATATATGGATTGGAGTGTGTGTCGGAAGGGGAGGTTGGGGGGAGAGGGGCTGTAGAAATGTGGCGTAGAAAGGAGGGGAGGGGGACTTTCCAAGCTATGTTCGAAAGTAGAATTAGAACTATTAAAATCGAACTATAATGGATATAAAGAAGAAGATATATGAAGAAGGATACAAGTTAACGCGTATAAGTCTTATAAAATTTCACAATTAATTACATTGTCTACTCAGGTTATCTTAAAGATTAAATTACGCCTTTAGCACGTGATCGCCTATGAAAATAGTTTAATACTTTTTCAAGGAAGAAAATGAAAGCCACGTGGCAAAAACATTTTTTTTTTGTTTGATTAGAGTTGCACTAGAGCTACATGTGGGCTATTGGCGGCGGGGTTTTTAATTATTGACAACTGTCAAGTGACGTGGCCGACACTTGAGTTGGCATTAAAACTTAAAAGAGAGGCATCTTGGTGTTATAAAATTTCACAAATAATTGAATTGTCCACTAAGGCTAAGTTAAAATGTAAATTGTGCCTTAAGGTGGCGATCACCTTTGACCGCAATTTTCTGAAAATTCTATACATAACTTTGTGCGATTTTATAATTAGTTATGATAATATATAAAAATAGTTTTAAGAGAGTAAATCATAAAAAAAAACTTTTTTTTTCAGCATTTGTTTGAATAGCGTTGCACTAGAGCTACAAGTTGGCCATTGGCGACGGGCGTCGTATTTTAGAACCACAGTCAGGTGACGAGCCGACACCTGAATAGGCACCCAACGCAACCGTTAAGGGCGACGTCGCACGCAGCGTTTTTTTTTTATGTTAAGATGACAAATGAAAATAGTGTAATACTTTTTTTAAGAAAGAAAATAAAAACTATGCGGCAAAAAATTATTTTTGTTTGATTAGCGTTGCACTAAAGCTACAAGTGGGCATTGGCGATGGGGGTTTTAATTCTTAACAACAGTCAAGTGAAGTGGCCGACACCTGAGTTGGCAAAAAAAACTCAAAAGAGCGGCATCTTGGCGTACAAGCGTATAAGTGTTATAAAATTTCACAAATAATTGAACTGTCTACTAAGGTTAAGCTTAAGAGTTAATTATGCCTTAGGCCGATCACCTTTGTCAGCAATTTTCAGAAAATTCTATTCCAACCATGACGTTCAGCGATTTTATTATTAGTTATGAATATAAAAATAGTTTTAAGAAAGTAAATCATTAAAAGAAAATTCCGTATTTGGGGAAAATTGTAGTAAAACATGTTAAAAAATCACGCTTAAGCAAAACATTATGTATGTCAATTTTTTTTTTTTTTGCATCGTTTAAATTTAAATATTCTTGACAAACATTAATATAGATTGTGAACTAAAATCATTAAGATATCAGATCAGTGTCCCTTTTGTCAAACCATGACAAATCACCCAGACCTGTTGCTCAACATTTTTGATTTTCCTAATTTTTTTTACCATATATCTCATAATACTAGGTGAGTTCAAAGCCAAAGTAAAAAAAAATTTTGAGCTCATAATTTTTTTTTGGCGGTCATTTTAACTTGCTTCAAAGCCGATTTTCAGCTGAAAACTGCTTTTGCTTTAATGCATATGTTGATTTTATGGATTTCAAGACGAAATTAAAAAAAAACAAAAAAAAAGAAAATGATCAGAGTGATTCTATAAATAGTTTGCCAGCGCATAATATTATCAAATTAGTGCGGAAACGTTAGATAAAAAGATCACAACTGGAAAATGAAAATTCGCTTGGAACGGGAGTTTTAGCGCTGAAAATGGGGTAAAAGGAGAAGAGACTCGCCTTAGATATTTTTTTTTCCTGTATAAACCAGTTATAGAACAACTTGTTGTCGAAGTTTAAAGATTGAGGACTTAATTTTTACTTTTTTACAATTTTTCAAAATTGCTGAAAATCGTATTTTCGCCATTTTTAAAGTAAAATATCTCAAAAAGGACTGAGTGATAAAATTTGAAATTGATGCAGGTTGTACAACTTTGTAACATAAACATGTAATAAAAATTTTGTATTGTATTTCTTGCTGGTTCCAGTGCTTCAACAATGGTAAACAAATGCATTTTCCCACTTTTAAGGTCGTATATCTTAAAAAGTACTGAGTGCAAGAATTTGAAATTAATAAAGGAAGTACCTCTTTATGACATAAACATGTGACAAAAATTTTGTACTGTATTTTGAACTAGTTCCAGAGATAGAGTGCATCAAAGTTGGGCAAAAACTATACAACAGACCCATCAAATTGTAAGTTTTCAATGGTAAAATTCCGTGAATGGAATGCGGATATTTAACTGAAATATAAAACGAAATGTTCTAATCATTTAATAAATATTTAGACAAGACAAACTTAAATTTAGGAAGAATATTTTTTTTGTAAATTTATCTTGCCTAAATTAAATTTATTAAAAATTCACTAAAACGAAAAAATTCACTGAAAAAAAAATAATACGTTTAGAAGTAAGATTTTAATCAGCAATAATGTTTTAGTTAAACAATTTTTAAATATTTTGTAAATTTTATGCATCAAAAGAATTAAAAACATAAATTTAATATGGTAAAGTTGTAATTATATGGCTTACTGGATTTATATATTGAGTCGGTATCTAAAGATTATTCTTGGGACAAATTAAAAACTATACTGACCTGCTTTTGTTAATTTATTCTTATTATAATACTTAGATGCATGAAAAGATAACTTAAAAAAAAGTCAATTTTAAAATATTTGTGGCTTTCAAAATAATGATTAAATCCAGTTAAATTCTTATATATTACTGCTTTACATTTGAGAAGCTTATAGGGAAGTTTCGTATAAGCCATGATAAATTTTATATTAAAGCTTTCTATATGAATCAATTAAAAACGCATTCTTTTGTATCTTTAAATGCAATAAATAAAGTTTTGAGTCAAAACATAGTTAACTTTTTTGATTACAGTGAATGATAATCAATGTTTATAATTACTAATTAGTAACACCAGTCTTTATAATAAGCCAAGTCAGCACATTTTTATGTTACATTAAATGTTACTTATGTTTTTATTAAGAAAAAACGTTCTTTGGCCAATTGACAAGAACCCTCGCTTCTCGCAAAAACCGGGTTTAGAATTGTTCCGTAATTACGACTGTCGCCAAAAGAATCCCGATTCTCCAACTCCCTCAGGGAAGTGGGATGGTCCCCCCCCCTACCAGCAAGCCACTGGAGCAAGTTGGGGGGGGGGGGGAGGATTCTTAGAAAATGCCCTTTCTCCAGGGCATTTTCTAAGAAGTGACCAGGGGAGAAGGTGGTTCCAGATGTTGGCAGATCGACACTCACTAATTAGCTAGGCGACACATTGGCAGGTGATAGCCAAATGTGGGGTGGCCATAATTCGCTTTCATCGTATTCGCTCATCGTTGCGATCAAGCAAAGTGTCCAAAATTTTCGGTTTGTGAAACTTTTCGGAAGTTTTTGCATGATTATTTTATAAATTGCAGTATATATATATATTTATTTTAATTACGTAATTAGTCCAACCATTTCCAAATTTCCCTGAAATCCCAAATTTCCCTGACTTTTCAGATGAGTGGGAATCCATTTAAATTATTGATTTAAAATTTATAAATTTAATACCACTTTCAAGTATTTTTTATGTTTCATCAGAAATTTGTACTTCATTTTTTTAAAGAAAAATAGTCAGTTGCATAGAAACAAACATTCATTAACGTTTATTTTGAAATATTAATGCAACATTTTACATTTATATAAAAGATCACTAATTAGCATTTGCCTTATGCTTGGGTAGAAAATAAAATTCATCTGGAACTAGATCCAAAAACATTTCACTGAAACATAAATAAAAAATTTGCATTTCCTATCAGAGTACTCGTTTGCGATATTAATTCAACCAAATCTAATGGGTAATGTAATGTAATCGATTCCGGCTGCCCATTTCTAGCCTCCTATAGGAGCTTTAACTCAGCCAATAACGCCTCGTAATTTAGAACCCTGGTCAAGTGACGAGGTCGACACCTGAGCGGGCACCCAACGGAGCTTCGAGCGACATCGTACGCTGACGCCGTCGGGACTTTGGACTCCACAGATTTAACGAGCACGTCTGTCCCACCAAATCTAATACATTTTAAGAACTTAATTATTTATAGTGGGAACATCAAGCAATGTTTTCTTTGTCTTGAGGTGTAATCTCGTATGTTTAGTAGTGTAGGATTTGATCAAGTTAATCCTCTTTGACATTTCATTGTGCAACTGATAGAGAAACGTTATCTATAATAATAAAAGAAAGAGTCTGTCTGTGTGTCTGTCTGTGGATCGCAAAAAACCTACTTAGACTGCTCTAAAAAATTCGAAATTTGTAATATAGGTTCCTTTTAATACCTACGTGTGCACCTGAGACTTAGTTTTTTCATATTTGATTGTGATTTTTAATTAATATAATTAGTTTAAAAAAACGTCATCCACGTGGAATTGCGGGACCATAACAGGGCTTGAAAATACATGGACCGGGCCGAAACGGGGACTTGACGCCATCCTTTATTAGTTTGATTGATTGAGTTTGATTGAGATATGCACTCGCCCTAAGGCTGCTTTCATCCTCTATTAGTGTTTGCTTTTTTAAGTGTGCATGCGCCAACACGAATTTAATTTTGTTTTGATTTTGAGTGTATTTTCACAAGTAAGCATGCCTCTAAAATTAAGCAATATGAAGTTAACGGGTTCCCATTAAGGCGGGACCATACTGCTAGTATTTAACTAAATATAAAAACAAGACAACATACCACAATCTGTTTTAACATGCACCATATCTGCTTGCACGTAGTCAGTTAGATTCGTTTAAATTCTTGACCGTTGTTAAGAATTAAAACACTCATCGCAATAGCCCACTTGTAGCTCTAGTGCAACGGTAATCAAACAAAACTTTTTTTTCGTCTTTCATTTTCTTCCTTAAAAAGTATTACACTATTTTTATATTATTTTTGTATACCATCATGTACTTAAGGCGTAATTTAATCATTAGCTTAACCTGAGTCGACAATGTAATTAATTGTGAAAAAAAATTATTACACTTATACGAGCCAATTTATATCCTTCTTTATTTTCGTTCATTATAGTTCGATACCATTCTAATTCTTCTATCGAACATCGCTCAGAACGCTCCCTTCACCTCCTCCCCCCCCCCCCCCCTCATCCTTCCGACATACACTCCAATCCATATCCACAAACAATTGAACCCTCCTTCCTCATTTGTCAAGCTTGCCGTCATTTGTGGATGGTCCCTGTGACAAAATCATTCGAATGAGTCTTTTTGTGAGAAATTTCGATGTGAGAAATTTCCGACATGAGAAATTTCTGGTTACCTAAGGGGTCACAAGGAGTCTTAAAAATGTGCAAAGAAGATACTACAAAGCATAGTTTGATCTTTCATGTCATTTTTTAACTACTCAATAAATAAGTAAAAAAATTTTATAGGTAATTCTACAGTATTTATTTATTATAAAACAAGTTTTAAAATTTATGAAACTTTAGCCAAAACTAAAATAAATGAGGTAAATCTTTAGAATCCGGTGCTGCTTGGCGCTTGTCCAAAAACAACAAATAATTGGCGAAACTCGCGTACTTTATCATTGCCAGATTCTTTCAAGCCAATGCAACCCTAGTTTCTTTCACTGATTTCTAAGGTTAATGGATCGCAGATAGCTACGGAAGAGTTGGAAGTCATTTTTTTTCACGATTGGCAATCCACTTTGGTTTGAATTAACGCCGTACTAGAGCTACACAAGAGGCTATACAGTACGCAGTTTAGTTTCGTTTTAATTTTCGTCGCTTTAGAGCTACGCGAGTGGCAATCCAGTACACACCCGTTTGGGGCCCCGGGCAATTTTTTTTCTCTAAAAAAACATCAGTATCGAACATCGGGCAGTATTGTAGGGCCCATTGAAAGCCTAAATACCCGCTTGGGGCCCCGGGCAATTTTTTTTTTCTCTAAAAAAACATCAGTATCGAACATCGGGCAGTATTGTAGGGCCCATTGAAAGCCTAAATACCCGTTTGGGGCCCCGGGCAATTTTTTTTTCTCTAAAAAAACATCAGTATCGAACATCGGGCAGTATTGCAGGGCCCATTGAAAGCCTAAATACCCGTTTGGGGCCCCGGGCAATTTTTTTTTCTCTAAAAAAACATCAGTATCGAACATCGGGCAGTACTGTAGGGCCCATTGAAAGCCTAAATACCCGCTTGGGGCCCCGGGCAATTTTTTTTTCTCTAAAAAAAACATCAGTATCGAACATCGGGCAGTATTGTAGGGCCCATTGAAAGCCTAAATACCCGCTTGGGGCCCCGGGCAATTTTTTTTTTCTCTAAAAAAACATCAGTATCCAACATCAGGCAGTATTGAAGAGTCTGTTGAAAGCATAAAATCTTGTTTGGGGCCCCCGGCAGCTAGGAGACCGGCCCTCTTCGAATCGACAAAATATTCAGAATAAAAAAATAACTGAAATATAATAACCAAAACCAGATATTCAGGAGTTAACTGTAACCGGAATTCCGATGCGCGCTCAACTTTACCCACAATTCATCGCTCGCAAGTATCAACAGCGTCGTTAGTTGGACGAAAAAATAAAGAACAAAATAATTCCATTGTGCGCGCACATCATCCGGGCTTCTTACCCACAATTCCGCGCAAGTATTACCAGCGCCGACAATTGGATGAAAAGATCTTTCGCCGTATCACCAAATAAAATTGTTTATCGCTTCCTGCAATAAACGCCAAATCCGTTGGCGACAGAAGCACCGGATTCTAAAGATTAACCATAAATGATATTAAACATAAAGCTATTTGAACACATTGTGATTAGGCTTGCGCGGCAAATTGTGAGGTCAAAATTGAAAAAATGACCAAGAAAATGACTTTATATTGTACAAATATGTACAAACAAAGACTTATACCTAAATTCTCAGCTCAATTTTAATTCGAAATTATTTTAAGAACTTTTTTCTAAAAAAATTAATAAAAATTTTAAAATTTTGATTTAAAAATTTTTTTTAATAATTTCTAATTAAAATTGAGCTGAGAATTTAGGTATAAGTCTTTGTTTGTACATATTTGTACAATATAAAGTCATTTTCTTGGTCATTTTTTCAATTTTGACCTCACAATTTGCCGCACAAGCCTAATCACAATGTGTTCAAATAGCTTCATGTTTAATATAATTTATTTTAGTTTTGGCTAAAGTTTCATAAATTTTAAAACTTGTTTTATAATAAATAAATCTTGTAGAATTACATATAAAAAATTATACTCATTTATTGAGTAGTTCAAAAATGACATGAAAGATCAAACTATGCTTTGTAGTTCCTTCTTTGCACATTTTTAAGACTACTATGACCCCTTAAACGGGTCGATAAAATGAGGACTAAGCATGCTTGGGAACTAAATGCTGGGGGTTTCGCATGATGTAACCAGGAGGTATGCCTAGCACCCCAGGGAACTTGGTCACGAAAGTTGAATTTGGCACAACAGGCCATGGCCCACCAACAGGCTGTTGCGACTCGGAGTTTGGTTTTAGTTTGAATTCTTAAATTGTAGGAATGGAGTTTTGTAGTTTATCTAAAAAAATTAATGTAACAGCCATATTAAGTAAACAGTTCCAGATTTTAAACACACTGGTTTTATTCTCATCCAAGATACCAGAGGATGTTATATCGTCGGTAAAACGACAAAACCACGAATGTGCTAAAACACAAATATGCAAAGGGAAGGATAACCGAAAAGTTAAACCCGTTTTTGGCTTCAGTTAAATGGGAAAAAACATTTCTTTAGCTGAACCGGTTAAAACTGAAAGACCAGTTTGAATAAACATTTTAAGTGTCTAAACTGAAGGTTATTGTTAGTTTGCATTCTGTCGCACCAGAGCTACAGGACGGCAGTTGGCGATGGGGGGGGGGCAAAGTTAAGAACCACAGTCATGTGACGAAACGACACAACTAAATTGAAGGAAAAGTTTAATGCAACTAGATAAATAGATTATGGCTCATAAAATATATTATGGTGAATCTGTATTATATATGTTTTCATAATTTATTAACACTCTCACTGTGGATAATGCCCAAAGACATCTATAGTAGAGAATGACTGGTACTGAGCTGCCAACGGCAACCATAGCTCGCTACAGAGCACCAATAGAGTGGCAAAAGTGCTAGATAATTTACAATTTTGATACTGAGAAAGGAAGTACACCCAGGGCGAAGTCGGGAATCGAACCTGCACCCATTACAGCGCGCGGACAGCTAGCGTTATGGCCTGCGATCCAAACCATTTGGGTCCCACATGCCACCCTATATTGTCTCAGTGTTGGTCTATGGTGCTGTTGCCAGGTTCAGTCTCAAATCTACTATAGAACTCTTTGATAATACCCTAAGGCATCAAGAACTATGCTACTGGTAATTGTATTCCCAAGATCCAAGACACTGCAACAAAAATCTTCAGAAAGGGGCACAGGAAGTACTATTTTTAATAAAAAAAATGGCGTAACTTTCAATATAAATTTCATTCATTGACTTGTTACACGATTGTGGTTGTAAATTACAACACCCGTCACCAATAGCCCTCTTGTTGTTCTAGTGCGACTATAATTTTAACCTTACCTAAATAAACAGACGGAATCGTTCAGAAAATGAATCAACTAGAACCGGTTTATAGTTTGAACTGGTCCCGGTTAAAACTGAGGGGAAAATGATTGAACCGAGTGCAGTTTTGTTTTTCAAAAAACGCAAATCCCTAAAATCTACACATTAGTGGTTTTGTCATTTGACTGATGATATGTAATTTCCTTGCATTGTACGTCTAACTTAAATGTAGTTAATGTATACAAGCAATTACTGATTGGAATTATTAAATGATATTCTAAAAATCAGCATTGATCATTGAAATAGCAATGTAAACAGGTCCCTTTAAGTAGCACATATCTTGATATGATATACCTTTTTTTAAACATTATTTTATAAACATCTTTCAAACTTATTTTTTAATTCAAAATCATGAGCGAAATTCCAAGTATATCACACAATGATGAAACATTTTGCTTAAAGTAAGAAAATTAAGATAATATTAACCTACTAATATAATAAATCAAACAAATAATAAAAAAATAAGCCTAAAAAGTGCATTGAGTCGTACTTATTTGTTATAAAAAGTTTCTTTGATTTTCTTTTAATCAAAATAAAATAATGTAAGAAATAGAAATGGAAAAAATAATTTACCGAAACAAAACAATGGATTTTAATAAAGTGTTGGTTTTTTTTAGTGTGTTATCAATTCCGACTGTCAAAGTGTACGTGGCTCGGTTTTTAAAGTACAATCACACTTAATATTGTCTTCGTAACTTCATTCAAAAGACCTTTCGGTATTCATCAAAATTTATCAACAGGAATAATCTGGAACTATACAATGTTCCCGATATGGTGTGGGAAAAAAAGAAAGGTGTACCGTACGCGCATGCGCAACTAACAATGACGTCAATGAAGAAGTTGCCAATCAGGTATTAACGTGAATGACGTCATTTTAAGAAGTGGCCAATCAGATATTAGCAATTGTCAGAGTTTTCCTCTCGCTTAACGAATTTAAACGTTTAGCGACAGGAAACCTCTAACACCCGATTGGCCGTGTTCTCATTGACGTCATCCCTGTTTCCTGCGCATGCGCGTAAGCTTAGAGAACCAGGTTTTATTTTCCCACACTGTATCGGGAACACTTCGTTTACAGAGAGGAATATTAGACAATTGCTAACTTCTGATTGGCGACCTTTCAAATTGACGTCATCCACTACATGTCATTTACGCATGCGCGTGCAGTTAGGAAACCTGTACTTTTTTCCTACACCACTTCAGAACAATAGTGAAGGCCCAGATTATATGCACATGGGTAAGAATTTTCCTGTTGATAAATTCTGATATTGGTCTTTTAAATTTTAAAGTTACGAGGACAATATTAAGTGTGATGTTTTACAACCGATCCAAGAGACTTAGACAGTCGAAATTGATAACATACTATAATTTTAAACGGAGTGTCTATTGAGCCAACATTTTGCGGCGTAATAGTATTTTATGCTATTCAGCCAACATTTTGTTGAGTTGTTTTGGCTGCTTCCAGCCGACAAAATGTTGAGTTGTTGTTGCTGATGCTGTTGTTGTATTCATTTGTTGACCGACATTTTTATTGTAGGTTCTTGATGGGAAGAGAAATTGAAACTGATCGTGATTTATTATAGAAAATACGCCTGTGTGTTTAATAAACAAATCGCCAGAAAATATGAAAAAGGTAACAGTCGCTAATCCAGGTAAGTAATATTTTGGCAATTGGCTATATTTTCGAATGCACAACAACAAAAATTTAAAATCTTAATTACGGGAATGCTGCACGTGACTTATATAATGAAAAAATATAAAATGCATAATTATTCTATTACGAGTGAAGGCGATTTACGCTCATTTACGACGACTCTGATTTACGAAGGCGAATTACGATGTCGGCTCAATAGTCACGGCCGACTTATATAATGAAAAAATATAAAATTATATAATGAAAAAATATAAAATGCATAATTATTCTATTACGAGTGAAGGCGATTTATTTCACTCCTTCCATATTCCTTATTTCATGTGATTCGACAACATTTATCTAATTGGGGAGACTCCACCAACATTTTTTTTTTGATTTTTGGTTTTATTGGGATATATTTTGTCTTGAATTGTTATTGTAAATAAATATTACTGTAACTGATACCAAGCCTCATTACTTAACATTGTGTTAGTGAAGCACTCTTTCAAAAGAAGTTATTGAGTGTAGATACTCACCCATTCATGTGTTAGAACAAGTCTAGCAACTAAAAATTGTTTGATTTCTTAAAATAGTAGGAGTGATACAAGCTCTCACACCATTTAAGTACTGGCTTAAATAGTGTATTTTACAAAGAAAATATTGCACTGATTGAAGTAAGTCATTTCATTTGTTTATTTTTTTATTTCTAGGACCATTCGGCAAACTACCGATCATTTGTCCAGATTCTCCTCTCTAACTCTTACGATAAATAGTATCTGCAAGTTAAAGCAGCATAATGAGCAATTCTGTGCCTAAAGTCTGGATTTACAGGTATTGATCTAAAACAAATTTAATATACAATTGGTTTT
The DNA here is from genome assembly GCA_023701765.1 of Hylyphantes graminicola. Taxonomy (NCBI): domain Eukaryota; kingdom Metazoa; phylum Arthropoda; class Arachnida; order Araneae; family Linyphiidae; genus Hylyphantes; species Hylyphantes graminicola. Next base: position 3,011,556 of record CM043117.1, on the reverse strand, counting down.
ATTATTGAAAGTGACCCAGTTCTATTTTTGAATGATGCCACCTTATTAAACATGCACTGTTACAAGAAAATACTGTTTTATAAGTAATTCAACTGTCTAATTTGATATTTTATGTACGATAAGGTTTAACTGATGAATTGTCATTGATTGATTTAAAAAATTATCAACATCAGCCTGAAAAAAGATTGAATGGAGGTGCAGGTCAATGTTAGAATATTGGAAGATTTTTTAATCATAATTTTTTTTATCTCTATTTGATAAACTAAAAGATTAAATACCATAAGTGCAGGTCTAAACGTTTGTTTAAAAAGTGAGGGAAAGATTTCCAGTCGAACCCTGTTAACGCAAACTCAATAGGGCATCGAAATATTTCGTGCTAACCGTTGGTAATTTTTTTTACATTGAACCAATGAAAAGTTAACAAAAAATCTCAAAATTATCCTAATATTACAGTAAAACTAGCAACCACCCTCCGTTCTGAGGAAAATCGGTCGTTGAGAGAGGGATAAAATTTTCATCATTTTGTTTGGTTATTTTAATTCTATCCAAAAACAAGGTCCTAATTTTTGCAATACAAGTTACAATTTTTTAAAATAAGAAAAATATATTTTTGGTTAATTTTTTTTTCGATTTTTTAGTACCTCATATTTCAATGGGTGACATTCATGTGATGTCACGCGATTTGTTGTCCTACAGATCCTGAGCCACGTGCTAATGCTATCCTACAAGTGCGAAGATAATTCAAACCTACCTACCTTAAACTCCTTGCCATCAGCGTTAGCCCCTCACTTGTGTGGCAACAGTCAGCCCTAGTGATTTGTTTTTGGAAGGGCGTGTTTAAGCGTTGCTTTGGCTAGGGATGTCAACGTACAATGTACATAATGGATGACCCTACCTTGCAATTGTTAACTACAGTAAAGTGGAAGAAGCTTCCTATTGACAACTCGGACAATTCGTGGAAGGGTCTTTCTAAATGATTCTTTTAACAGCAAACAGGGGAGAGGGGGGTAAATTTCCAGGATTTGGTGCAGCTTGGCGCTTGTCGAAAAACAACAAATTCTTGGCGAAATTCGCGAGCTTTATCATTGCCAGATTCCTTTACGCCGATGCAACCCTAGTTTCTTTCATCGATCTCTAAGGTTAATGGATCGCGGAAAGCTACGGGAGAGTTGGAAGTCATTTTTTTCTCCCAGGTCAAACCCAAACATCCAGTCTAGTTGGAATTAACGTCGCAATAGAGCTGCACGATTGGCAATCCACTTTGGTTTGAATTAACGCCGTACTAAAGCTACACAAGTGGCTATCCATTCTAACTCTATGGGCTATCCCGTACTCAGTTTAGTTTCGTTTTAATTTTCATCGTTTCGCTTTAGAGAGTGGCAATCCAGGCACGTTTGGGGCCCCCTTGGGGCCCCGGGCAATTTTTTTTTCTCTACAAAAACATCAGTATCGAACATCGGGCAGTATTGTAGGGCCCATTGAAAGCCGAAATACGTGTTTGGGGCCCCGGGCAATTTTTTTTTCTCTAAAAAAACATCAGTATCGAACATCGGGCAGTATTGTAGGGCCCATTGAAAGCCTAAATACCCGTTTGGGGCCCCGGGCAATTTTTTTTCTCTAAAAAAACATCAGTATCGAACATCGGGCAGTATTGTAGGGCCCATTGAAAGCCTAAATACCCGTTTGGGGCCCCGGGCAATTTTTTTTTCTCTAAAAAAACATCAGTATCGAACATCGGGCAGTATTGTAGGGCCCATTGAAAGCCGAAATACCCCTTTGGGGCCCCGGGCAATTTTTTTTTCTCTAAAAAAACATCAGTATCGAACATCGGGCAGTATTGTAGGGCCCATTGAAAGCCGAAATACCCGTTTGGGGCCCCGGGCAGCTAGCAGACCGGCCCTCTTCGAATCGACAAAATATTCAGAATAAAAAATAACCGAAATATAATAACCAAAACCAGATATTCATAGTTAACTGTAACCGCGATTACGATGCGCGCGCAACTTTACCCACAATTCATCGCTCGCAAGTATCAACAGCGTCGTTGGTTGGACGAAAAAATAAATTAAGAACAAAATAATTCCATTGTGCGCGCACATTATCCGGGCTTCTTACCCACAATTCCGTGCAAGTATTACCAGCGCCGACAATTGGACGAAAAGATTTTTCGCCGTATCACCAAATAAAATTGTTTATCGCTTGCTACAAAAAACGCCAAATCCCTTGGCGACAAATGCACCAGATGGTGGAAATTAACCGAGAGGGGGAAGAGCTGAATTTATTCCTTTTCAGGCTGATGAACAAAGGATGAAAAGGGCAAACAATGACCAGTAACAACGGGAAAGCAAGACTTTTTGGAAAAGTGACCACCGGATTAGACCTGTAATATGGTCGTAACCGGAGGTTGGTCTGTCCGAGAGGTATTTTTAACATAAAGCGTATAGGAGGAAAAATCGGTGCCTTGAAAAATTGCCCGTTTGCGGAGGTGGTCTGTTGTAGAAGTTTTACTGTATATTGTAATGTGCTAATAATAGTCTTATGCAATTTTTAATTCAATTAATAAATAGGTATCTTTAAAATTGCAGCAAATGAACTTAAGATGTAAATTTTTTTCTCTTTTGAAAAAGTGTTGTGCAACTTTGCTTTACATTGCTAATGTAACTCTATTTAGATTGCTGCTTCGATTCATATTGAATGAAAATTAATAAGTTTAAATGCGAACCACTTCGAATTTCATATGACCTTTTGCTTTGACCTCTGTAGCAGAGCACATTTGCTTTTCATGACATTATGGATCATGCTACACTTTTTGCCTCATTAATTGGATTATAAAACTGATGAGTCATAGGATATCCTATGATTTTCTCAAAGAAGACAATTTATAATGCTTGTTGTGCCAGGTTTTTTTTTAAATGTTTTGTTTCATTTGTTCTTCGAAACTTTGAATTACTAAGAAAAAGTCAAATTCTGAATTTTTTGCTCGGGCTAAGTGGTATTTTGTGTTAAGAGATATTAGCTTTATAGGCCGGAGAAATGCTTTCAGTTCATCTTAAGCAAAATTTCGTGTTAAGCAAGTTCCCGTTAAGTTAAGCGTTACATTAGCAATGTAAAGCAAAATTCCATAACACTTTTTCAAAAGAGAAAAGAATTTACATCTTGAGTTAATTGGCTGAAATTTTAACGATGCCTATTTATTAACCAGTTTCAACTGTACCTCGTTACGTTACTGTACCTTATTACTTATTAGGAAGTGACTAGTAGAATTCATATTTTTATCTATGGATTTCATTTCACATGGAATGACCGATGGTGATCGGCTGGTTTCAGATGCCAATGTAAAAAAAACTATCATTCCTTAAAATTTTAGTCGCATTTTTTTTTAAATGATTAATGCCTCTATGTAAAATGAATTAAATATCATTAAGTTTTCATAACCTTTAATCAAGGCAACAATATTAAAATACTAGATTTGAAGAATGGTGAATCAGTAATTACAAACAACTAACCATTTTATTTGTACTTTTTTTTTTCAGACTCGCTGACTACAGTCATTGGATTGAAAAAGACGAAATCTCAAAGACCAATACCTTTTGCAAGAAAATCTGCTATCCTGAGACAGAAGCTTATTTTAGTATGATTTGTGGAAGAAACTGTCCTGCTTTGGATGTTTTGCATAGAAGAGTTCAAATTTAGTGGAGACTGATGTTATCATCAATCATCATGCATGGAGGCCTGCATTAATCTTGAGGATATCAAAAATTTCTTCACCCCTTATGGCTGGCAAAGTGTTAAAAATGTTCTAATGATCAAAGTCAAGATGCCTGCTTATGAATGTAGTATGCTTCTACTAGAATTTTGTAAAGCCGATTTAGAGTAAAGTCATACTGGGAGTCCTCGAGTATATTACATTTATGAAGACTAGCAATACATGTTTGTATTACGTTTTCACTTTACATTGAAATTAAAAAATCGTTTTCCAATGTATAATAACATATCTATTATAAATGTATATAAAATTGATGTGTGTTTTATATTTTAATAAAGAAAAGTTATATTCACTTGCCTTTCTCTTATGTTGTAAAATATATTGCACTTTAGTAAATTAGGGGTACAATTACATCAATTGCTAATAAGTGGTTATTGCATTGTAAATTAATAACGGACATAGAAGAATCCAATTAAAAAATTTCTCACCAAGGAGAAATATTACGAGGTGTGAATTAGCATATTTTAGTTAATTTTTATCGAAATTAATGCGTTGCATCAAAAAATAATTTAAATTGCAAAAAATATATGTTTAATTTTATTAATGTTAATATTTTCTTTTGCAAAATATTTGTATTAACCTACAAATTATTTATTTATGAATTTCGTTCTTTGCATAAATCAAAGGCGTTAAACATCCAAATAAAGAATTTGCATTGAAAAATCTTAAATGTTTATATTCTATTATTAATGGCTATTAAAAAACGATATTTTGATTAGGTTTTGAACACTATAATTAATACCACCCACCTCTCCTTTGAATAAGGCTTTGCACAGAGGCATTTATTATGTCATTGACAAGTTCTTTCACATTTTCGGTCTGTTTCACATAGGGTACTTATGTGTATAGATATAGAATATTTTATTTAAAATACTTTTACTCGAAACCGTGTGTGAATTCATTGATATTTAGTGTCATTGTAATTTAACTTAAATTATGTGTTTAAATTTGACTTAAAAATTAAATAATTTGTTTCAAAGCACAGTGGAAACGATATCGCTTGCAAACTTCAAAATTATTGAGCAATTATCTTCGAATTTCACAAATAAGCTATAAAGATAGGAGGGCGAAATGTTTTTTTTTTAATAAAGACATTTATTTTCAGTCTAAAGGAATATCTGCTACTGGCGACCGATTAATTAAGAAATACGATTATTTAAGAAAACACAAGTTATAGGCACAATAGATTTTGGAAGCCCCTTAAGAAAAATTAAGCGCATAATTGCACCTGATTATAGTGCTAATTTGTCTAATATATATACATACTTCCTCGTTATGTTGCATTGATCAGACCAAACGTATTAATTCGAAGTCAAACAAAGATAGGGGCTTGAAAAATTATATACACAATTTACTGAAATGTTGAGGGGCCGCAATATTTAGCATAAAAGAAATTGAAATTTAGACTCCCCTAAGCTTTTCGGGGGGGGGGGGGGGGGGGCTGGGGAGCCCAGTCGGTTAAGCACTCGCTTAGCATGCGGAAGGTCCCGGGTTCGGGTCAGGGCATCGCCAAAATAGCTGCCAACCTATAAACGGCCCGTGCAGCCAAAAATGTCCGACGAATAATACCCCGTGTAAGGGAGTGTTCGTAAAATATCCTTCAAAGTCCTAACGCTGCGTACGATGTTGCCCTTAACGGTTGCGTTGGGTGCCTATTAAGGTGCTGGCTCGTCACCTGACTGTGGTTCTAAAATACGACTCCCGTCACCGATAGCCATCGTGTAGCTCTAGTGCGACGATAATTCAAACCTTTCCTTAACTTTTCGGAACCTAAGCATGGGCTTCGGGCCCTGCCCGTACGGTATTCAAAACAGGTCGTCCACATACTGATTATTACTACAACACCTGGACTGCCTCGGAACTTTGGAATGTTTTCTGAAACCTGGAGATCTACAATTTTTGCACGGTGATATTTGCTTAAAGGATGGGTTGAGATTAATTGCACAAAAAAAATCGACTATTCTTTTGAGGCAAAACGACTAAAATAGCCTTTTTGTGACCCTTCACAAGGGTCTCCTCCTCATGAAACCTCATAACTTATCACTTTTGAACAGAAGGTCACCGGCGGAGACTCACCATTAAACCTTGCTAAATTGGTCAAGCCATCTCTCCATGGGAAAGAATAAGAATTCCATTTTTGTTTTCCTAAAAAGCTAGACAACGATTTTACTAAGTATCAACGGGTACTTTTGTTTTTCCCGGTTTTGTCACAAGTGAAAAAGGCTTCAAAAAGCTTTATTTGCATTTGTTGATGATCTTCTGATTACATTTGATACATCTAAATAAAGATTGCTATCTGCTAATTTAAAACCAACTTTTTTTTTACATTTCACATATTGCGTTTCACTTTCGCAATTTTATATATCCCTGAATGTGGCAATACATTCTGATGTCGGCTGAATAAGCTCTCATCGATGTATACGATTAAGCCAATATCGATATACCACCGATTTCATCGATGTCGGTTCAATAGTATTTTTTACTAATGAACCGATGTCGGCTCAATAGTCACGGCCAATTTTAAATTTTAATTACTGTCCATTGGAATGAATTATTTTTAACTAAAAAGTACGACTTGAGTAAGTACGCACTTTTAGGTTTATCTAAGTTTTTAATAAATTTGCTTACTTTTAGCAAATGTTTCGTAATTTTGTGATATACTTTGAATTTTAGTCATTTGGTTATGAAAAATGAGTGTTGAAGATGCTGATGTGTAAGAAAACTTTTTTAAAGTATATATGATACTAAGATATGCTACTTGAAGGGACATGTTTACATTGCTATTTCAATTGATCAATGCTGTTTTGTAAAGTTTAATTTAATATTTCAATTATATTATTCAATATCTTTCACATGAACTACAGAAAAGTTCGGTATAATCCAAGGGAATTAAATATTAAGCTCCTCCTTTGTTATCTTAGAAGAGCAACAACAACAAATGCTTGTTTAAAGTGTGGTAATGCTTACTTAACATACAGTTTTATGTTAAGTACATATTGGTTTTTTTTTAGAGAAACTTTAATCATTCAACTAAGAATTCAAACTACAACTAATTTACGAGGAATTTTAAAAATACATATCAACTTATTAAAAAAATTTGGAGTAAACTTTTTTGAAATGGAGGGGGCTTAAAATTATAATATACTAGCTGTTATACCCGACGTTGCACGGGTAAAGATGAAAAAATAATCTAATAGTCAATTTAACCCTTTTTTTCTTTCATTTGAGTTGCATACGATATGAAGATTACCCAATAATTTTCCCTTTAATTACCCATCCTGGATATAGTAATGATTAATATTAATTTCTCAAAATAATACCTTTTATTCGAAGCTCAAATTAAAAAGAATACAGATTTAAGTAAATAATAATCAGTAATAATTCAAAATAAGCTACTCCAGTAAACAACAAATGATTTGTATTTTTATGTAGATCAGTTTAATTCATCCATCATTTAATCCGCTATAGAATAATAAGCTTATGTTGCTGTCACCATTCGTTATAAAGTACAGAATCCCTTTACTTATATTACCTTAAAAATTCAAAATTTAAAAAATGCTATATACAATTAACAGATAATGTCATAGTAATTTCCCGAATAAAAAAATTTTACCGCATTTGGCGTGTTTGAAAAAAATTTAGCGAGGGAAAATAGTACACCCATTCAGCTCTGGCGCAAAGACCATCGCACAACCAACCGGCTATTTAAAAAATGCTCTTTTGCACTTTTTTTGTAATAACTTGGCGAGTTAGGCAAAGTATTTGGCGAAAAAAGGAAGACATAAAACTCTAATATGCATCTGTAGTGCGACGGCCTTCAAAAAACAACATAGTTGAGTAAAAGCTTAACTATGTTTTTAAAAAATTCATAATTAAAATCATATCGGCACAATAAAATAATAGAATGGAGACTGGTATAGAATAGAATGGAGATTTGAGCGAAAGTGGTGTATTTTTTACCTTAAAACGTTCAAAAACGATAGAAGAAATGGTCCGATTCGAAAAATTCTTAGCCTATGCTTGTTCTGGAGATGAAATGAATTTTTGTGCCAAATTTCTTGACGATCTGTTGCATTATTCTTAAGTTTTTGCGTCCGATACAAACAGAAGTCGCAATTTATGTATATAGATTCAATTTGAATAAAGCTTGAAAGCATTTGCTGCACAGAAACAGAAATTTATATATTTTAAACAATTTGCATGTTTTAGATCTGGAATGGCAACTGAAATGTTGAATGAAAATAAGATTATTTCTTATGTTTAGAAAAAAAAATTCTTTGTTTATTTCCATTCGAGAAGAGTTTAAATCTATGGTAAATTTATTCAAACCATGTTTTCTCCTATGAGTTCGGTCTAAAAGGGAATTCTCAAAATGTTAAAGCATTTTTTTATATTAATTTTAAGTTCATTAGGTAAATTACAATTTGCATGTTTCAGGTCGTGAAACATTCAAACATGTACAGAAATGACAAAGGGAACGTCATAAGGGATCTACCTGATCTACATTACATAAAGACTTGGAAAGAAAGCATCTGATGAGATGCAAAGATGTTGATAGCATAAAAACGACGTGTTTGGAATAAATTCGTCAAATCAAGGCGTTGTATGGAATAATGATTGCGAAAGTATGGATGAATGGCTCAACAATATGAGAGAGTAAAAACAACCCAATTCTTCTCTACAAAACTCAAGGCGGAAAATATACCAGAGATGAAGAAAGATGAGTTTTATTGGGCATCAGGAGCTCTTTTCAGAAGAAAATGTTGCTAGATTTGGGTAACGATAGTTTGTTTGGATTCCACACAATGACAAGGCATCACAAATAGTGGACTCAACTTGTGACAGTGTGTGTTGTTGATAAATATAATGGAGTGCCTGTGGATTTTCTTTTTACAAGCACTGTAAACACCATTAATTTATCAATGTTCTTCACTGCCATCAAAACTGCTTTAGAGGTTAATCCTGCACCCGAAGCATTTATGAGCGATGGCGCTTGTTTATTTTATAATGCATGGCAAGCTGTTTTTGGTCCTTGTGTTAACCTATGTTCTTGGTATGTCGACCGAGCAAAACAAGAAAAAGGCTCTATACCATACATTAAAAACATTAATGTATGAATTAGAAGAGGGAATGTTATCAGAATTCCGTTATGCAATTGCATGAAGACTCTGATACTTTAACCTTTGCCCATTATTTTGATGCAAATTATGCAGGAAGAACAAATTTTTGGGCCTATTATTGCAGAGTACACCTTCGAATAAACACAAATATATGCTCTCAGAAAATTTTCACAAAAACCTTAAGCATCCTACATGTTTGGAGGGAAAGAAAGTCAAACGACTAGACAAAATCGTTGAAAAACTATCCAATCTTATTGTAGATATTGTGTTTGACACTTTAGTTAAAGGACAAAAGGGTAAAATAAATAAGAAAAGCTCATTGGACTTTAAAACACATCATAAAGCAACTGCAATGAGTATTTTCAAAATTAGTCATTCGGAGTGGAAAATGTCATCCTCAGATGAGAAAAAACACATACCAAGGAGTAAGACAGCTCCACCAAAAATTTGCTGGATCATGTGTTACAAACTTCCATACTTATACCATATGTTTCGAGGCATTTCAGTGCATTTGCCATAACATCGCAATGGCTAGTACCATTTGCAAACACGTTCACTGTGTGGTGGAATTCTGTGTCGTACTCTGGACCCGTAAACCAAGCTGTTCCCTGTTCTACCTTTACTGTTGAAATTGAATTGGCCACAGTGCAATTCCCTCAGAGTAACATAGTAGAAGAAAGTAAAATGAAAATTAAATGCATAGCAACAAAGTTGGAGAACATAACTACCATGGCCGAGTAAAAGTCAAGACAAATTTGGCCCCATCAAAATGTCATTGAACATTTACTATCTGTGTCCGAAAGCAGTAACCAACCACCAATTACAGAAGATCAGAAACTGGAGCCAGCTAACAAAATAGCTGAAAAACAAAAGTGTTTCTTTTCTACGACTGGAGGAAAGGTTGTTTTAGGAAGTCTCTTAAATGGTAAATAATGTATATAAAAAAGTAATTAAAAAATTATGATTCATGAAATCCATACATTTATTTATGCCCACTATTTTACTTTAACAATAATTCCTTGAGGGCAAAATTGAAGATCTAACGTCACAAAACTATTAACTTAATTTGTATTATAACGAATTTTGAATTGATTATCAAGTATTTATATTTTAAAGTTGAAATATGGTTTCGTTACACTACTATCTACTACACACGACATACTTTAACATCCAGAGAGAGCCCAGATTTATTGTAATCTGCACATCAAAGTTTTTATTGAGTCTCCTAGATGGTGCCACAAAAAAAAAATTGTCTAAATTCTGGGGATTTGCCGAGTCTGCAAAAGCTTGACCACCAATGTTGCAGCCCCAGTAGATGAAAAACAAATTATTACCTCTTCAAGGTACTATCTTAGTGTATCTTCTAAAAACTGCAAAGTTTTACTTTCACTTGATGGATTTAATTTAAGTTTTTAAATATATATATATGGTTAATCATAATGTGTGGGACATTAAAATAAATTACCTTTATGTCTAAACCATGAATTGACAAATTTTTCAATTGGAGCATATTTTGCAGATTTTTTCTTTTAACTTTTTTGTCTATAACTCTACAGATATGGCTAAGTGCTAAAAAGTATATTTTGAGTTAAATATGTTTTACTATATAAGTTTTGAGAGAAAACTTCATCCAGTTTTATTTTAGTTCCAAATTCAGATAATTAGCTACATTTGATTTTATACCTTTGTATAATTAAAATTGCATTAAACTGCATTAAATGGGTTTTTTTTTCAGGCATTAGTTATCAAATTCTCTACTTAAAGGAAAGGGAGGACTATCGGTTTCAACTAATATGAGTAGGTAAATATTTTCTTAGTTAAATTTAAAAGCTATTCTTGTTGATTAAGTTGTGACTTTAACTGTCCTTATTGAGATATATCCTTGAATTGTAGATCATAACACTTTAAACTGTAAGGAATGTAAAATAATCCGAACAAATATAGCTATAAATATGCATGCACAGGTAAACTAAATATAGTAATGCTATTATATTATTATTACTAATCAGTTTATTTTATTACTCCTAGAGAGAAAGTGTGAATTGTAACTTAAACAACTAATAAATACTGTCTTATCAACTTATTAATATAATATAGAACAAACTTGCCGATAGATAATGCCATGTATAGGTGCATGTTAAATCTGCTGTGTTATCAAAATCTTGACAGTGCGTGGAATGCTGGTAAAAGCTAACAATACAAAATATTTCTTGTTGGGTAAATTGTATTCATACATAGCCAGGTTAGTACAACAAAGATTTTTCTTTTTTCAGTTATCTAGTTTGCTTTGAGGACAATCTTTAGCAGTCTTCCCATTGGCCCCTTCATTTGCTTCGGTGAACAACATTTTTGAGATCCGATTGGACATCCGAAAGCTTGTTTGTTCTTATAGGAGGCCTGTCGGAGTCAAAATTATACAAGGCGAAAACTTTTTGTAAGTATTGTGTAGTTGTAAATATTTATGTTGTTTTGTATGGTTGTAATTACTTAAAACTTGTATAGTCCGCTTGTCACTTATTGGCATCCCAAATATTTTGATAGTTGAAAACAGGTAAAGGGAGTAATTTTTCATTCTTATTTTAAAATTCATTTTTTTCTATTCTTTTTGGTATTTGATTTTAAAAAAAAGAGAAAATACGGGTCTAATATTTTTGGAATAAATTTTTTTTAGTCAAGTACCCTATTGCATGTGTATTTCTTTTCTAGCTTTGTATAGTTGTAAATACTTAAAACTTGTATAGTCCACCTGTCACTTATTGGCATCCCAAATATTTTGATTGTGGAAGAATCCACTTTGAAAACAGGTAAAGAGCATAAAGAATGCAGGGTTGCAGAGAATAAGGGATTGTAATGTTAGTATGGTTGGAATTAATGTGACACTAAAACTACACATGGGTTATTGGTGAAAAGAGGATTATATTTCATTGCTGATGGTCGTCATCAATTGCATGTGCATTTCTTTTCTAACTTGACTTGATTGTCAATAGATTTGCATCTAGTATATATCATTTAACACGTTCAGTATGACCTCAGGAATCGCTATAAGTTATAACTAATTTCACTATAAAAATAGTTAACCCAATGAAATGAAAATGAACAATATGAATTAAAACTTCTCTTCAGTAGAGAAACTGTTTCTAAGTCCTAAAGAAATATATGAATAACCCCTTGGTTGCATAGGAATCTTTCCTTAATCATCTCTTCTTGGAGGACGTTAGAGAGAGGAAGCCAGTTTCTCTTGTAGAGGCCTCAGTAACCCACAGTCTGCCAAAAGAATCCTCAAGGTAGAGATGAGTTAACTGTGCATGTATACTATTACGCCCGTATTCACCGCCTTTTTCAACTGTGAGTTATCTCACGAAAACCGGTCCTAACGCCTTGTTTGGAGAAATCCGTATTCACCGCGCTCAATAACTCCCGAACGATCGCAACCCTTGGTTAAAAAATACACTCGCCAAATTCGGAGCGTTAACGCGGAAATATCTGAGTTACGCATGCGCAGACGTGATTTTTTTGGATTGTTTACCTTTAAGTTCAATGATGCTGTCGTTTCGTATACGGATGATTTAAAAAAAATTGAAAGTTAGAAATCTGATATATTCTGTGTTTCTTTAAAATTTTGTAAATGTGTGTTTATACATTCTTGAATGATATTTAGAATTAGAAAGCATTATGGTCATTACAGTTAAGTTAGTTTTGAAACTTGGAATGACAAGTCCCATTTTATACAACGAATGCAATCAAACTCGAATTGAAATTATTAATTTAGTTATCGGAAATATGTTTGGAATCTCTTATTTATTGATTTTCAATATCTAATGATCGATAACGTTACTGTATCACTTGATTCAATTTAATATTGCGATTATACATTGCAAAATGCAATGATGTACGATAGTAAACATCATACACAATGTTTATCAACTTGTTTAAGCAATACTATATTCTTTCTTGCAATAAATTTAATAATGAACAACTTGCTAATCATATTTCAATATAGCATTGAAATTATAGTTACACAATATTCTTGTCACAATTGTGTATGTCCTGCTGTTCTTTCTTACCTTCACAAATAGGATTGGTTAGCTAAATTAGTATTCACTTTGAGGAGAGATTTCCCCAAAATGTAATAAAATAAGCAAACTTAAAAAGAAAAAACATAGGGCTGCCATAATAAAGGAACGCCTCAGAATATCAGAAACTTGAGTTACCGCCAAATCCAAAAAAGCACCGTTTGGAATTATTATAAAAAATGCATTCTGTAACCGACAATGTTCAAAAATACCCAGGATAGCCATAATAAAGGAACGCCTCAAAATATCAGAAACTTGAGTTACCGCCAAATCCAAAAAAGCACCGTTTGGAATTATTATAAAAAATGCATTCTGTAACCTGCATAAATGCTTATGCAGCATCTGTAACCTGCATAAAAATGCATATCCTTGAATTGTAGATCATAACACTTTAAACTGTAAGGAATGTAAAATAATCCGAACAAATATAGCTATAAATATGCATGCACAGGTAAACTAAATATAGTAATGCTATTATATTATTATTACTAATCAGTTTATTTTATTACTCCTAGAGAGAAAGTGTGAATTGTAACTTAAACAACTAATAAATACTGTCTTATCAACTTATTAATATAATATAGAACAAACTTGCCGATAGATAATGCCATGTATAGGTGCATGTTAAATCTGCTGTGTTATCAAAATCTTGACAGTGCGTGGAATGCTGGTAAAAGCTAACAATACAAAATATTTCTTGTTGGGTAAATTGTATTCATACATAGCCAGGTTAGTACAACAAAGATTTTTCTTTTTTCAGTTATCTAGTTTGCTTTGAGGACAATCTTTAGCAGTCTTCCCATTGGCCCCTTCATTTGCTTTGGTGAACAAAATTTTTGAGATCCGATTTGATGTCCGAAAGCTTGTTTGGTCTTATAGGAGGCCTGTTTGAGTCAAAATACAAGGCGAAAACTTTTTGTAAGTATTGTGTAGTTGTAAATATTTATGTTGTTTTGTATGGTTGTAATTACTTAAAACTTGTATAGTTCGCTTATCACTTATTGACATCCCAAATAGTTTGATTGTGGACGAGTCCACTCTGAAAATAGGTAAAGGGCATAAAGGTGGCAGGGTTGCCAATCTCATGCTGTTTGGTAAGCGTAAGGGATTGTAGGATTAGTATGGTTGGAAATAATGTGTGACACTAAAACTACACTTGGGTTATTGATGTAAAGAGGATTATAGTTAATTGCTGATGGTCGTCATCAATAGAGTACTTGACTGTATCGCTAAAAAACCTTCCAATATAAAATTATAGTTCGAACCCAAAAAGGACAAACGTATATATATTTTTTTGCAAAATAAATCTTGAAATAATTCATAAAAAACATTTTAAGATGGCTTTTTTTTCATTGGTATTCATTATAAAGCGTTGATTTGGCTGACATCACTTGTAACTATAAACAAACCTGTGTAATATTTTTTCAAGCAATTAAACTGGAATATATCTTATTTACTGTTAAAATAAGAATCTCAGATAGTAGAAGGAGGTTTTACAGAAGCGTATAGCTCAAATTTGTTTGAAACTCCATTTTTGAATATATTTTTAAAATTTGTTTTTAGTTACTAGTGACGTCATAGATACCATGTGACAGCTAGAAAGCGTTTTCGGGAGCAATTTTTCGTTCTTATTTTAAAATTCATTTTTTTCTCTTCTTATGGGGTATTTGAAAAAAAAAAGAGAAAATATGAGTCTGATATTTTTGGCTTACAATTTTTTAAGACAATACAAATTTTTAGTCGATTGTCCTATTGCATGTGTATTTCTTTTTTAGATTAACTTGATTGTCAATAGATTTGCATCTGTAATATATATAATTTAACACGTTCAGTATGACCTCAGGGATCGCTATAAGTTATAACTAACTTCACTATAAAAATAGTGAACCCAATGCAAGTTCATACTGCCCTTCAGTAGAGAAACTGTTTCTAAGTCCTAAAGAAATATGAATAACCCCTTGGTTGTACAGGAATCTTCCCTTAATCGGATCTGCTTGGAGGACGTTAGAGACAGGAAACCAGTTTCTCTTATAGAGGCCTCAGTAACCCACAGTCTGCCAAAAGGATCCTCAAGGTAGAGATGAGTTAACTGGGCTTATCTACTACTCTTAACATTGTAATCTGGAATAGTGGTAGGACCATTAATCAGCACCACCTAGTAGTTGATGGTATATTGAAGTTGCATGTGTGGTAACCGCCACACTCCCTTGTTTCTTCTTGCATGAGACTATAGTGTCTGACGTAAATAAGGGTTGCCGCAAAAGAAACAAGTTACCAACCGGTATCCTAGTTCAAGCGAGGACGTCACCAAAAAGGCCTGATGCAGGCAGATTCCTATGCACTGAAGGGTTTTTCCCCCCCTGTACCAATTATCACAATTCTGCATGTTTCACATTATGTAGAATTAATACTTTATTTAAGGGTTAAGCCCCTCTCGCGATTAGCCAATCGATACCTTATTTTCATTCGTGTGAAACTGTTGCCTCTCGGGATGTGAAGCATGCTCAGTAACCCTTTCAGTCCCAGTGATGCCATTTGGCATCACCACTTTCAATATTTTTTTCAAAATGTTTATGTCCCGCTGTGCCATCCAAATACACATCATTCGATTCTTCACACTTTGTTCTATCAGACAATATTTTACATTAATCTCAATAGAGGTCAGAACTACTATTTTTTTATTTAGAAAATAGTCAACAAGCGTTTCACCTGATTTTTGATAAGTTCACTTCAGTTCCACATATTTAAAACACAATTTAAACTATTTCGTTTAAAATAATTACTAATTTTTTTTAATAATATTGTCAGATACCTTAAAATATATAACTCTAAGTGTTTTTTAGGTTATATATATATATATTTATTTTGTTGTTTTCCACATTTTTTTTTCTTATGGAATTAGTATATTTGACCTAAAATATGCTTATTTTGGGAATATCAGATGTTTCTGTAGTGTAGTAAATTTTTGAGACTGAAAGGGTTAACCCAACTTTGCTGTTTTAGGGTGTGATCATCGCATTCAGCTTGGACTTTATCCCTGCAGTGCTCCGCAGACAAAACCTCCTGGAATCTGGCAGGATCCTTTCTTCTGAATCTTCACTGTGTATTTCAGTCTCCTTTACATATGACCCAAGTCTCAATTCTGAAGAAAGTTCCAATGCTGAGACAAAATGCCCATGTGTCAACTGTACTCCGAGCAAGATATTTCAAATGATATGCTTCGATTTTAAAAAAAAGTTTATTTTAAAAAGCATGAATCGAAGCATATGGCCATACTTTTTATAATAATTGTAAAAAATATTAAATTTTTTGCAGACTTTAAAAAAATTAAATTAAGAAAAGTCATAATTTTTAAAGATAGCTAGTTCAAACTATCAGAATTAAATAACTACTTTGCTTAGAGCTTACATTTTATATGGTCACATGCCTCGATATTTACTGTTTTCTTTTCTGCAAAAATTATGTAAAACAACTAATTTGAATTATCAATATGTTGTTCACAGTTTGGCACACTGCAACTAATTAATTTGCTAATTAATTTATAAAATTTTTATTGTTGTTCAGTACTTTTATGTTAGTTTTTATGTGCCTGATCTTCTCACAAAGTTTAAGATTTAAAAAATTAAAGAAAAAGTTCTCTAAGGTATATAGATACCTTAACTGGTGTTTCAAATTAAAGTGGATGCATGCAATATTTTAATCTTGTACTTTCACTTAATTGTCGTAAATGTGTATCTGTTTTTACCATCTTTATAAATAACCCAAGGGTCTCCTAACCTATGTTTTTTTCTCTAGAAAAATATATTGGATTATTCAGTGTTTTCATATACTTTGTACACATAGTACCTGCTAGAGTGAACTGACGTCCAATTTACAGGTACTGTGGGCAAAAGGTAGGTCAAATATAAGTTATCTCATTTTCTTTGAGCGGATTTTTATGTATGATTTAAAAAAATATTGATAGAAGTTAATAATCAATACTGCCAGATGCTTTGAAGGTCCCTGTGTAAAGTGCATACTTTGTTACATGTAACTGGGGGTGGGATATGGTGCTACGCTTTTTCAAACTAAACACGAAATTAATATAAGAGGTGATAATCTTTCTGCGTTTTTTTTTGGATGAAATTGTTAGTTACTTTTATGGTGACAGAAATAAAACTTAGTTGCTAACGCATTAAAAAAATGTTATCAGAAAGCATGGGAGAAAGTCTAAAATTTGCAGGGATCTTTTAAAACGTCTGGCAAAAGTTTCAGCCGGTGGAAAGTGTCTGGCAGTTTTGATTAATACCTCTTTTGTTATCTTATAACTCCAATATCTTCTAAAACATACATGAAAATCGGCTCTGAGAAAATGGGAAGTTAACTTATATTTTACCTACCTTTTGTCCTTGGTGCCTGTACATTGACCGTTGGTTCACTCTAGCGGGTACAATGTGTACATTAGGCAGTGTTTTC
Source organism: Hylyphantes graminicola (assembly GCA_023701765.1). Taxonomy (NCBI): domain Eukaryota; kingdom Metazoa; phylum Arthropoda; class Arachnida; order Araneae; family Linyphiidae; genus Hylyphantes; species Hylyphantes graminicola. The sequence goes on along the minus strand of CM043117.1, from coordinate 2,994,142 downwards.
ATTTACTTTTAATCTGATACATTTTATTACTGAGAAAATAACATGGGTCTGGGGGCCTCTTGCTCCATAATATGTTAGTGTTAATCATTCTGTTAAATCAACTTCCTGGTATTAATAGTTTAATTGATTTTGAGCAATTAATATATTTTTTTATTGTAGAAAGTAAATTCTTTGCCTTAAAATAAATCAACCAAAAAGTACTTAAATATTAAAAAATTTATTGTCAGTTTAAGAAAAATAATTGCATATAACGATAATTGCCTGATGTCGCCATGAATTTGGCAAGATAAAATGTATTTTACCTCTTACAAATTGCAGTCAATTGCACAAAAACAGTGAAAATGTATGTATTTTATGAAATATTCAGGAAACTATTTGTTGTAAGCGTTTAAGCAATTCATAAAATGATTCCTTTTTTGTAATATTCAGGTGTTGGCTCGTCACTTGACTGTGGTTCTAAAATTCGACGCCCGTCGCCAATAGTCCTCGTATAGCTCTAGTGCGACTATAATTCAAACCTAGCCTTTTTGTAATGTTATCGTTAACGGCTGCCAATTTCTAGCCTCCTTTAGGAGCTTTAACACAGCCAATTAAGCCTGTTTATTTTAACCCTTATCAAGTGACGCTTTGTAATGTTTTTCCTGTTGAGCAGAAATGAACGAATGTATAAATATGAAGAACAAATAAATATTACCTCCGATTATGCTTGGTATTTTATTTAAGAGCGGTGGTGTGTTGCTCAGGTGTTGGCTTGGTCACATTCAACTAAACAAACGGCTGCACAATGAGCTGTCGCAATGGTACAGGGTCTATTCCAGTAACTCATTGTGCAACTGATAGGTTTGATTAGGTGAATTAGATGACCAAGCCAACACCTGAGCGGGTGAGAAAATTCGAAGCCTCGTAATTTTAGTACGGTCAAATGACGCTCATGTAGTGCCCAAATCATCTGAATGAATGCTGAATCTGCTTCGTGTAGAGCAGAATGGTGCACGTTAAATCTGTTTTAAAAACAGATTTAGCGTGCACCTGCTCTACACGGAGCGGCACGACAGCACCGGATTTTCGATCCTCAGGCATGAATAGCTGAAAACGGTTTAAACCATCTGAACTAAAAAAAAAAACCTTTATACTAATTACTAGCGATTGCCCATGCCCAGTAGCTAGTTACCTGTGTCTTGATATTCTTCTTCCTATTCAGGAGACTTGAGTTCTTCTGCTGTTTTCCGCATTCGATTTTCGGCCTTTTGCTTGCAAGTTCGACACGCTAACCATTGAGCTATCGAGATCTTGTTAAATAATTCTTATATGTGGTACTGTTGTCTGCTAAAATAATTTGAATTTGTCTCAACTGGACAGTCTCCAGGCTTGCTCGGGAAGCTCGAAATAGTTGAGCTGACGGAAATTCGTGCTCGGAAGTAGTCCCCTACATCCTGTAGTTCATAAAACTCTCGGTGTGAGTGATACCCCTTATATTTAAAACTATTTCAGGTGTTGTACTCGTGATTTAAGAAACTGGTTGTTTCTTAAATAAAAATCCCTGTGCCTTGCCAATTAAGAGTTGGGTACACTCTTAACACTTCGAGTTTGAATTTATTGACCGTTTTGATTCGAGGGTGCAGTACTTTATATTGTAGCTAGTTTTTTAATAGTTAAAGTAGGTTTTGAATTACGAGGCTTACGTGGTAATTCTCCATAGAGGCAAGATTGAAATAGCAACCGGGCCCTCCAGCGAAAAGTGTACAGCCTAAGCTAAAATTAGCATTCATTACGATCAGATGAGGACACTAGATGAGCTGGCTGAGCTCAGGTAGTGCCTCTGCCATCTATAGCCAGGACTGTGTAAATAGATTTTTTTATTATATATTCTGAACAGTGTCATATTATTAAATAACTAAATATCCAGAGGAAATATATTCTATTAAATCCATCAGTTTAATATACCAAACCACTCAAAAGAAAATGATAGATTTCCTAAACAATATTAAGGTTACAACAATTTCATTTTAATCATTCTATGAAAATAACATCACACACAAAATAAATTAAACAGATAGTTTTAAAATGAGAATTTTATTCCATTTGCTAAGACAATACAAAAATAATTATTTCAATCAGAGAAGAATGTATAAAACACACTTTTAACTGCACAAAATAGCTTGCATACCATTAGATCCTGGAAGACATTTTCACTAATTAAAATTACCAAAAACTTTATAAAGAATATTCATATAACTTTGGTTAGAATTTTTTTAATTCCTAGGTTACATTAACTTCGATTTTCATACAAACATAAACTAGAATTAAAAATATTAAGAGCTACATGATATTCAGCAGTAAAACACGATGTTGCAAATTCTGCTTTAAAAAAAACCTAGACAATAAAACTGATAAGTTCAGACATAATTTTTTTTGACATGTCACATGTTATAAGAAGTGCAGTATCGAATCATCAGTTAGTAATCATTGACACAATTTTTCGGCACATCTATACACAGAAAAACTAAAAAAATCTAATATACAAATAATTTTACTTTGATATTTTTGAGCCATTTTGTTGATAAAAATTAGTACAAAAAGTGCCATTCATACTACAATTTATAAAATAAATATAAAATACTTAAATTTCTTTACAACTAACTTGGTACCGTACTATGCCTTGTCTATCTAGAATGCAAGCCTCGAAAATATTTTCCTCCCCCATCCCGCATGTGGTTTTCTTCGAAATGGCGTAAGCGTGTGTTTTCCCCTCCCTACTTGGGTTTGAACTGTTCGGATTGTTAACCTCACAACAGAACCTCAAACGCATTTTTAGGTTTAGAAAAGCGATGCTCCCCCTGTTTCCTAGAAAACTAAGAGAAGGGATGGGGGGGACGAAAGTCTTTTCGAGGCTCGCATAGTAAATATACAGGCTATAGCTATGCTAATACCCCTGTAAATTAAAACCTAATTAAATTAAAAGGGGATAAATATATGAAAACACAATTCTCAGAATTTTTGTAGAAAAAAGCAGATTTTTATAAAAATTTACACTGGAAAAGTAGCTATAAATAATAATATACTTACCCCCTTAGATTGAAGAGCACAGTGGATAATTTTTAAAATATGAAGTATTAAAGCATTTTAAGAAATCTTAACTTTTTCATCTTTTAGAAAAATCATATCTTGAAAAAAAATACAGTTTTAAAAAAATCTTTAAATAAAGGTAAGAATTAACATTTTTCAAAAAGTATCTTATTATACACACATAAAACAGAATGAAACTTCCAATTCAGTAAGTCACGTCGCTATGAAACTTTCAAAAGTTCTCTTCTCATCCTCCAGACGCCCAACCTACCGCATAATTTATCGAAAGAAATCGCCAGTTTCCTATTGCTCAACATCAGCGAGTGTGTGAATTTCCAACGAGCTTCAAATAACTTGTAACTAATGATAAGAAAAAAGTTTTTACTGTTTTTTTTTAATGAATGTTAAACGTTGGGTTCTTTATAGTATGGTAAAGTTTTCTTGTACAGTTCACATTCCCTAAACCGAATTTTACTCAGAGGAAATCTATCTCTTTATAACCAACCAATATTTCTTCTGCGATTCGACCCATCGCTAGTCCTTGTGCAATGTTAGTTTAAGCATTCAATTCGAAAGATTTTTTGCTTCTATTACTTGGCATAAAAAAGAACGAACTGTTTTGATTTTGAAATCAGTACAAGGTACTTTTCTAGCTAAAAATTGATTTCGAAAAACACTTTTTCCGCTGTAAGCTTTTGACCTCAAACAGTAGCCCAACTATCTAATATCAAAACTCACTTATGTACACTGGATGAATGGCTCAATGTTAAGAAACTACGATAGATGCTTGATTCTCTGCTGAGGACAACACTGGCCTTGAATTTTTGCCTCCTTTTAAATGATTCATCAGGGCTCTCTACTTTATAATTATGAAGTAGAGAGCCCTGATAAATTGTAAATAAAACTCTAAATGTGTTGCCCATAGAGTGCAACATAATTTTTCCAATCCACCAAATTCAGCATAGGGCAACAAAAATGATTTTGAGTTTATAAGGTATCAATTATGATAACAGATTGAGTTCTTTAAATATGCATTCCCTGGAAAATAGGAGAACAAGAGGCGATTTCATTCAATTATTTGAATTCATCAAGCATGGAGAGCTTAAAGGGTTTTAATTTAAATAGTCGAAACAGGGGGCATGGTCAGAAATTAAAAGAATCCTGCTTCAACACGGAAGTAAGAAAAAATTATCTATACAATAGTTGTTAATGCATGGAATGCTTTACCAGAACATTGTTTATTCAAAGGAGCAGAAAAATTCAAGAAGAATTTGATATTTATTGGATACTGGTTAATAATTAGATATTTTTTCGATCAACCTTGCTGGGCCTCTGGCCTGTTGTTGCTTCCAATATCTAATCTGCAGGGCCTGTTTCGTATCTAATCGGACTTTTTTATCAAAATTTTTTTTAATTTACCTAAAGAACTTTAAATTTATATTTAAAATATGCTTTAAAATTTTAAGAAATCCCCTTTAGAGAGGATAGGAAACAACATGGTTTGAATGTTTTTAAAATAGATAAGAACTCTTCTCGAATGGAAATAAACAAAGAAATAAACTAAATTTGTCTAAATATAAAAAGAATCTTTACTCTAATTGAATATATTATAATTTTAAGAGCCCCCCCCCCCCCCCCCATTTCAAGAAAGTTTACTCTAAAAAAAGTTATTACATTAAAAATAAATTTTGGATTAAAGTTTATATGTATCTTTACATTCCTCATAAATTAGTTTTATAAACTAGTTTTAGTTTGAATTCTTACATTGTATGAAGTTTCTCTGAAAAAAAAAATTACTACACAGCTATGCAATCATTTTCACATTTTAAACACTTATTTGTTGTTGTTATTACTGTCCTTTTCTATGTGAATGTTATTTGATATTTTCAAGATCTCTGCTAAAGTATGGATATATAAGTTGTACTTCATAGTTTTCAATAACTTTATCCTGACTCCGTAAGTAAGCTAACTATGGCTGCTCTTAAATTTTAACTTTGGCAGAACACAATTTCAAAATCAACAAAATTGACAGATCAGTTATTACAAATCTCATGGGACAACGATTATACCAATTTTTGCAAATTTAGACACACTTACACTTTTCAAGTTCTTAACTCCTGTCTATTTTAATATGATGTAATAAATTCTTGAAACCACAATATTTACAAATTTAAGACGAAATTGGGCAAGTTTCAAAATATTAATTAAACGAAAAACATTTACGTAAACGACAAAAGACTTACATTGCAAACTTAAATAAACTTAACGTAGTTTCTGAACTTTTGTTTTAAAAAAAATTTCATTTAAAGGACTTTTCAGTTAAATGCGGACAAAATACGGTTTTATTTCAAAAAAATGACTGAATAATGTAAGCAAATCAATAATTGAAGTCCCGAAATGTCTTTTAAAGTTAAGCAGACCATATTAAATTTGATGTTAATCACATTTAATATTGTCTTCGTAACTTTAAAAAGACCTTTCGGTATTCTATATGAATTTATCAACAGGAAAATTCAAACCCATGCTCATATAATTTGGGCCTTCAAGAATGGTCCCGATATGGTGTGGAAAAAAAGAGCAGGTTGCATTAAAAAACGCGCATGCGCAAACAGCACATTAAAGGTGACGTCATTTTGAGATGTGGCCAATCAGATTGTAGCAAATGCTAAGTTTTCCTTTCGCTAAACGAAATTTTCCCGAAAAGGTGTGGAAAAAGAACAAATTGTTTAAACGTATGCGCATGCGCCAATATGACGTCAATCTGAGACTTGGCCAATCAGGTGTCTCGTTTGCCAACGTTTACCGAGAGGAATTATCTAGCACCTGATTGGCCAAGTCTAAACATGACGTCGTTTGGCGCATGCGCATATAATTGGCCAATCAGGTGTCTCGTTCGCCAACGTTTACCGAGAGGAATTATCTAACCCCTGATTGGCCACGTCTCATGGCATGACGTCGTATGGCGCATGCGCATATAATAAGTTTTTTCCCACAGGTTTTCGGGGAAGTTTCGTTTAGCGAAAGGACTATCTGACATTTTCTGAGGCCTGATTGGCCACATCTCATAATGACGTCATCTAATATGTACCTTTTGCGCATGCGCGTTTTTTAATGGCACCTGTTCTTTTTTTCCACATCATATCGGGACAATTATGAAGGCCCAGATTTTGCGCGCATGGGTAAGATTTTTCCTGTTGATAAAATACCGAAAATCGAAAGTTCTTTTAAAGTTAAGAAGAGAATATTAAAAATTTGATGTTACAAAAATTAAAGCCGACCTAAGACAGTCAAAATGTATGAAGCCGCCGAATGTTTTTATGTGATCTTTCTTCTAACAAAGCATTAAAAAAAGAAACTTACTATTTGAACAAGAAAATATATTTAAGATTATGGAAAAGTTAATCTTGGAAAATTATTATCAAAAGATCATCGAATTTGGAAAAGTTTATAATACAAAAGAACATGATTGGATATTCGGCGAACTAAGTAAACTCTTTAATACTTAATAATGTTAATGAATGAAATTCAGATTATCAAAAGGTTTATTCACTGTGGGTTATGGAACTATTGGGAATTCACAATGGTTCCCCGTCAAATTCACTATTGTTTTAGTTTGATATGAATTTACAGAATTATTCAGGGGTAATTCGCAAAGGAAACCAACCCGGATTAACCTAAATGAGTAGCTGTTATTGTGGACTCTCCATTGTTATGTTGCTTGTTAAAATATAACTAATTTCCATTGATAACATTCAAGCCCTTATTTGATTCTTCAGCCAACATTTTTTCAATAAAATATTGAATTTACTAAATTTTGAAGCCCCTTAAAATTTTTATTCCTCTGCTTCCAGGCCTATTCAGTGACCAGAACTAGGAATTATTACAACTGGGTCTATAAATTTGGATTGTAGTATTTATGTAATTATTAATTTTATTTGAAGTGAAGATAGCTGCTTTTCACATCGCCAACCTACAAGCACTGTGACCATACAGGATTTAAAAGACCAAATATTGTTTGCTTTTGCATGTTGTAAACCACACAATGGCATTCAATTGCGAACAATTTTTAGTCCTTGGAAAATTCGGAGGTAAATGAAGCAACGGTCATCCCTGTGTGCATTGTATTCAAAGGTAAAATATATATTATGTTATGTTATTTTAACATGAATGACATGCTAATGGTGAAATTGTTTTTTGGTTTTCATTTCTATTATGAGCTTATAAATATTACCACAAAAACTATGCTATCTTAGATTAATTTAACATTTCACGCAAAATGTAAAGCAGGAAATTATTTTTTTGTCGGTACTCAAAGGCATTTGGCAAGGATCTTCACAAATGTTTATTGGCGAAGAACGTCATAATTTTGAACCACAGTCAAAGTGACGAGACGCACCTGAGTAGGAAGCCAACTCGTATTTTAAGAAAAACCTGGTGCGCGACGTCAGGACATAGGAGCATAAAAGTATTATTCATTTTTATGAATATGGTTTTATATTTATACACACAGTGCTGTATTCGTAAAAGTAGCTTAGGTACCTACCGTACATAATTCTTTTAAAAAAAAAAAAAAGATACAAGATACACCGCTCCATCTTTCCAATTTCACTATATAAACTTATTAACATAACAAGTAAATAATAAGAAGTAGAGTTAATAACTGTACAATCCCCATCCTTTCATATGCAAATATGTGTACTTTAAAACTTTATGTAATTTTATGTAAATGTATTTCAGGCTTGAATACTTAGTAATTCTCAACTATTACTACATAAAAAAATTATTATATACAAAAAAAAATATCACATTTGCTTAACTTTTTCAATAGTATGCACTTATTATATATTTATACCCTAAATGCACTGAATTAAGATTTAATTTTAGTTATGTGCCATTTCCTATTTTGAAGAAGCCATCCGTGGAAATAATATATCACGGTTAAAAAGTAATAAGAACATAAAATGAATTTTGTGCTGAATTTATTTTGTCTTTCATGTGCTCTGGAGACCCTGGAGTTCGTATTCATTCTAATATTTTATCTAGGGGAGAGTGTTGTACCTTGGGACAATTTTTACATTTGAATTTTTTTCTTCGATAATTATTGTCAAAATAAAAATTTCAAAGCAGCATTTCAACACACCAATATATTCCTCTATAATATATTTTTTAAAATTCTGGCAGCTTGAAATTAAAAAATTGCCACTCATTTAAAGTAGAGAGGATAAACTGTCCCAAGGTACAACATCATGTTGTACCTTGGGACATGCTTTATAATTCAGTCAATAGTCATACACTTGAACTAATTTGTGTCAGGACACAAACTTTATTTCAAAATACATCAGAAAATTTGCTCTTTAGAACATTTCATCACACGGAAGGAAAAAAGATTTATCAGGTGTTGCCAGAATTATATTTTCAAACTTCAATCATTATAAAATATATCCAAAACAAATCTGAGTTGTATTTTACATGTTTTGTGGAATTGATCTTAAAATAAATAAATAATGATAGTTTTATTTATCCAAATTATTAAGAATTTAATCAAATTATTGATTCTGTCCCAAGGTACAACACACTGCATGGTTTAAATAAAAGCAAGATAGTGGCCAATCCAAATGCATTATCATTATTTTCTCATAACCAAAATATTTTAAAATCTTCTCTTTTATAAAGAAAATAAAATGCAGTAGACTATTTGTAAGAGTACTAAGGTAGAAAATTATATTAGAATGAGAAAAATATTTACTTTGGGGTAATGAAATATTTTTTGTCACCATTTCATCAATTCAATGATGCTAGTGTTAAATTTTATTATGATGATGTCTGTTGGTTAAGGCTACTATTAGAAATAAACAATGTATGAATATTGCCAATAGATTCTTAGAAATTATCAGTGTCCCAAGGTACAAGCGTCCCAAGGTACAACACTCTCCCCTATATATGATTATAGATACAAACTGATTTAAGTTAGAAATTTTTCTTTATTTTATATCAAAGCATTTTTAGTAAATACAATAAATGAAAATAAAAGTACAATTTATGTTTGTAATGTATGTGCTTTATCTGACATGAAAATAATAAAAAAATCGTGTTTGAACTGTCCTCTTTATTCTATTATTCCTTTTTAAAACTTTCAACAGATGATTAAAATTATAAATTTTCTTCAATTTGTAAATTTTTCTTTGTGGAATAACTTATTCAATGCCTTCACCGAGATTCTTTTTTTTATTTTAATATAAACTTTAGTTTTATATAATTTTTTTTATATATTTTATGGTAATTAGATTCTTTTTTATATATAACTGCAGGATAGGCCTTACCAAACCTAAAGAGAATAAAAACTAAGAAAAAATATCTAAAAGAAATTTTTATTGTAGTTTCGCTTGTATAATATTAATACATTCTATTGAGGAAAGTATGTCCATTTCGGTAGTTTAATCAGTCTGACTCGACTTTAACGTAGATGACTGATGTTGGTGCCAGTGCAGGCCTTCAGTCTAATTCTAGTGTCCAAATGATGCAGATGGCAGAAATAAATAACCAAAAAACGCTTGTAAATGCATGCAATATTAAATGTAAATGCATGCAATATTAAATGTAAATGCATGCAATATTAAATGTAAATGCATGCAGGCACAGGGTATAGGACTAAATGAAGACGAAACATTGCACATTATTAATTATCTGATGAAAGAATTTAAAACATAAGATAAGGAGCTTTATAGTAAAAATCTGATGGTACACCGACAAAACCAATGTAGTTTAGTATAGGACGTTATAAATTAATCATAATTTGTCACGCTTATAATAAATGAAAATGATCTTATAACATCTAATTTGCATACAGAAGCAATGAAGCATGTACTAAATGACATTCGCATTGGGTTATTCGGCATGCAAATTGTTTCAAATATATAAATATTTAATATTTTCTGTGTGGCAAAAGAATTATTTAAAATGAATATATTATAGTACTATTTACGATTTTATAACAAAAAAAAAATTGACAAATGTAAACAATAGCAAACGTGGAGTCCCGAAAAGTCTTAAAGTTACACATTAATCACATTTAATATTGTCTTCGTAACTTTGAACCAGAGACAACTCGATGTTCGGCTTCTATAATTTATCAACAGGAAAAATCTTACCCACGCTCATATAATTTGGGCCTTCACAATGGTCCTTATATGGTGTGGAAAAAAAGAGCAGGTTGCATATAAGTACGCGCATGCGCAGATGGCATATAGAAGATGACGTCATTTTGAGATATAGCCAATCAGATTTTAGCAAATGTTAAGTTTTCCTTTCGCTAAACGAAATTTTCCCGAACAGGTGTGGAAAAAGAACAAATTGTTTAAACGTACGCGCATGCGCCGATATGACGTCAATTTGATACTTGGCCAATCAGGTGTCTCATTTGTCAACGTTTACGGAGAGGAATATCTAGCACCTGATTGGCCACGTCTCGATATGACGTCAATCTAAGACTTGGCCAATCAGGTGTCTCGTTTGACAACGTTTACCGAGAGGAATTATCTAGCACCTGATTGGCCACTTCTCAATATGACGTTGTTTGGCGCATGCGCGTATAATAAGTTTTTTCCCACACGTTTTCGGGGAAGTTTCGTTTAGCGAAAGGAATATCTGACATTATCTGAGCCCTGATTGGCCACATCTCATATTGACGTCATCTATTATGTACCTTCTGCGCATGCGTGTTTTTTAATGCCATCTGTTCTTTTTTTCCACACCATATCAGGACAATTGTGAAGGCCCAGATTGTGAGCGCATGGGTAAGATTTTTCCTGTTGATAAATTTCGATAAAATACCGAAAATCGAAAGGTAGGGCTGTGCTGTAAGGAGCCTAATGGTTACGATCTCGGACTCCAGATCGGAAGGTTGAGAGTTCGAGACCCGGTGCCACTGAAGACTTACCAAGTATATGTGGAGTACGTGCTCGTAAAATCTGTTGGGTCCGAAAGTCCTGTGGTCAGTCATTGGGCAGTTCACCATGGGTACAGGTTCCTGGAGAAAATTTCCCTCCCCTTCAGGGACATGTCTAAATTGTGGAGGTGGAGACAGATGGCAACATCTGTCATATGTGTTTGTGTGTGTCTTTTGTTGTCCTACTTGACGATGGTTTATAAGCGGGTCCTTGCGACCAAGCACACAAGCCTGAAAATATATGTCAACCAATCCAAATCGAAAGGTCTTTTAAAGTTAAGAAGAGAATATTAAAAATTTAAATTGTGATGTTTCAAAAATAAAAGCCGACCTAAGACAGTAAATATGTATGAAGCTGCCGAATGTTTTTATGTGATCATTCTTCTAACAAAGCAAACTTACTATTTGAAAAAGAAAATATATTTAAGATTATAGAAAAGTTAATCGGAAAATTATTACCAAAAGAACATCGAATTTGGAAAAGTTGAAAATACAAAAGAACATGATTGGATGGTCGGCGAACTAAGTAATACTTATAATAATACTTTAATACTTATAATAATACTTAATAATGTTAATGAATGCAATTCAGAATATCAAAAGGTTTATTCACTGTGGGTTATGGAACTATTGGGAATTCACAATGGTTCCCCGTCAAATTCACTATTGTTTTAATTTGATATGAATTTACAGAATTATTCAGGGGTAATTCACAAAGGAAACCAACCCGGATTAACCTGAATGAGTAGCTATTATTGTGGATTCTCCATTGTTATGTTGCTTGTTAAAATATAACTAATTTCCATTGACAACATTCAAGCCCTTATTTGATTCTTCAGTACCGGAAAGCCAACATTTTTTCAATAAAATATTGAATGGACTAAATTTTAAAGCCCCTTTAAATTTTTATTCCTCTGCTTCCAGGCTTATTCAGTGACCAGAACTAGGAATTATTACAACTGGGTCTATACATTTTGATTGTAGTATTTATGTTATTATTAATTTTATTAGTAAGTGAAGATAGCTGCTTTTCACATCGCCAACCTACAAGCACTGTGTGACCATACAGGATTTAAAAGACCAAATATTGTTTGCATTTGTATGTTGTAAATCGCACAATAACATTCAATTGCGAACAATTTTTAGTCATTGGAAAATTCGGAGGAAAATGAAGCAACGGTCATCCCTGTGTGCATTGTATTGAAAGGTAAAATACATATTATGTGATGTTATTTTAACATAAACGACATGGTAATGGTGAAATTTTTTTTGGTTTTCATTTCTATTATGAGCTTATAAATATGACCACAAAAACTATGCCATCTTAGATAAATTTCACTTTTTCAGACAATTTTTCTTACAGACAAGAAGGAATTTATTCCAATAAAAGATTTATTTTAAGTTTGGTGGTACTCAAAGGCAAGGATCTTCACAAATGTTTATTGGCGAAGAATGTCACAATTTAGAACCACAGAGTGATGAAATGCACCTGAGTAGGCACCCAACTCATATTTTATGAACGACATCGTATGCGACGCCAAGACTTTGGAGCATAACATAAAGTATTAGGAATTTTTATGTACATGGTTTTATATTTATACACACAGTGCTGTATTCGTAAAAGTAGCTTAGGTACCGTACATTAATTCTTTTTTAAAAAAAATTATAAGATACACCACTCCATCTTTTCAATTTTACTATATAGCGTTATAATATTAGTTATAACAAGTAAATTTTATTCAATATGTTCAAATTTTCAACTTGTTCTGTTCAAATATGTATCATGAATTTTACTTTAAAGCTTTATTACTAAATGTATTTCAGGCTTGAATACTTAGTAATTCTCAACTATTCTGTCTCAATAAACAGAAAAAAAAAAATATCACATTTAACTTTTTCAACCTTTTATGCACTGAATTAAGATTTAATTTTAGTTATTTAATCCCATTTTAAAGAAGCCATCTGGGTAATTAATAATATCACATGGTTAAAAAGTAGTTGAGCATAAAATGCATTTTGTGATGAATTTATTTTATGTTTTCCATGTGCTAAAACCATACAATTCAATGAAAAAGATACACCTTTTTCCTCCTACCCCCTTTTTCTCCAAATAAGCAATGAAAAGTAAAACAAGGACTTTATAAGTGCACTTATAAGTACTGTCAGTTGATAAAGGGTTTCCTTGTCGAACCACTTTTTAAACAAACAATTAAATGAAAAAACACAGTTAACATAATAATTTTATACCTTTGAACTTCAATATATTCTTTATAAATCTCATAAATACTCTGCAGTGCAATTGGCACACTGCCAAAAACAAGGCAGTATAGAATATCATAAATTATTCATAATTTTCCATCAACAAATAAAAATGATCTTATAACATCTAATTTACATACAAAAGCATTTACTAATGACTCATTCACATTAGGTTATTCGTCTTTTACGTTCGAATAAATGAAGAAAAAACTAAATTTTTTTCAACATAAAAAGGAAACTTATTTTTATTCAGCATTTCAGTTGCCATTCCAGGCCTGAAACATGCAAATTGGATAAAAAATATTAATTTTTGTTTCGGTGCAGCAAAATTAATTTATACTCGACACTGAAACCGGAAAAGAATGTCTATTCTTTTCCGGTTTCAGTGTCGAGTATAAATTAAAACATTTTGAATTCAAAAACCTCGTACTGTTTGAACATTTAATCTGTAGCTTTGATAAATATTCAGTACTCTTAAATATAATTCAGAATTTTATAAGGAATATGCAGGATGTTAATTTCTTAAAAATTCAAAAGAATTAAAGAAAATAACAGGTATAATTTTTTTAGTTTATAGTCCTAGGTTTCGTCTGTGTATTTTCTAGGGTAAATTTTTTTCCATAACAATATTCTAGATTATAAAAACTTTCTACAGTTGATTAAAATTTTAATTGACCTTCAATTAGTACATGTTTCAATATATACTTTAAAACTCAAGTCTCAATTTTGAAGCCCTATGAAAAACTTTTTCTAGCATAACAAAATCACTGAGATTCTCTTGAGTTTATATTAACGTAACTGCAGGGTACAAGATAGGCCTTACCAGACCTAATAAGCATAAAACTAAGAAAAAAAATATCTGAAAGTAATTTTTTCTATGCATATGCTTGATACATTCTATTAAGGAAAGTGTGTCAATTTCTGTGGTTTAATCAGTCTGACTCGACTTAAACGTAGGTGACTGATGTTGGTGCCAGTGCAGTCCTCCCGTCTAATTCTAGTGTCCAAATGATGCAGATGGCAGAAATAAATAACCAAAAAAACGCTTGTAAATGCATGCAATATTGAATTTAAAAAGCATGCAGGCACAAGGTTAAATGAAGAGGATGAAACATTGCACATTATTAATTATCTGATGAAAGAATTTAAAACATAAGATTGTCATGCTTATAATAAATGAAAATGATCTTATAACATCTAATTAGCATACAGAAGCAATGAAGCATGTACTAAATGGCATTCGCATTGGGTTATTCGGCATGCAAATTGTTTCAAATATATAAATATTTAGTATTTTCTGTGCGGAAAAAGAATTATTTAAATTGAATATATTATAGTGTTTACGATTTTAGAACAAAAAAAATTGACAAATGTAAACAATAGCAAACGTGGGGTCCCGAAAAGTCTTTTAAAGTTAGAAGTTACACATTAATCACATTTAATATTGTCTTCGTAACTTTGAACCAGCGACAACTCAATGTTCGACTTCTATAAGAATTTATCAACAGGAAAAATCTTACCCATGCTCATATAATTTGGGCCCTTCACAATGGTCCCTATATGGTGTGGAAAAAAAGAGCAGGTTGCATAAAAATACGCGCATGCGCAGATGGCATATAGAAGATGACGTCATTTTGCGATGTGGCCAATCAGGATGTAGAAAAGGTTAAGTTTCCTTTTGCTAAACTAAGTTTTCCCGAACAGGTGTGGAAAAAGAATAAATTGCTTAAACGTACGCGCATGCGCTGATATGACGTCAATTTGAGACTTGGCCAATCAGGTGTCTCATTTGTCAACGTTTACGGAGAGGATTATCTAACACTTGATTGGCCACGTCTCAAACTGATGTCATTCAGCGCATGCGCGTGTGTCATTTTTTTCCCACGTGTTTTCGGGAAGTTTCGTTTAGCGAAAGGAATATCTGACATTTTCTAAAGCCTGATTGGTCACATTTCAAAATGACGTCATCTATTGTATATCTTTTGCGCATGCGCGTACTTTTATGCCACCTGCTTTTTTTCCACACCATGTCGGGACCATTGTGAAGGCCCAGATTATATGCGCATGAGAAAGAATTTTCCTGTTGATAAATTCTGATTGAAAACCGAAAGGTAAAGTTGCGATTTCATTGGTTGTTTCGACATCGATGCGTCGTTCGATGTCGACATTCGATGTTTCGACATCATTCGATTTCATCATTGTTTTACATCGTAAATGGGAACCAACTCCATCGGTCTTGTTTTCATATTTTGTCGGGAATTTTATTTGAATATCAAATTTTAAATGCTATGCTGTCGGTTGTTCAAATAAATTGTTAAAAAGAAGTTTGCACCGAAAGAAAGTTTATTTTCATCTATGACAGTCATTTTGAGAGTGAAACCGAAACAACCAATGAAACCGCAGGACCACAAAAACTGAAAAAAAAGAGATTGATCTGAATGAATCGCCTATGCAGTTGCAACTGTAACGGAATTCTTAACCCGCCAAAACTTGTTTGTTATTGTTTACAAATCACAAAATGATAGAGAATTTGATTGTATATGAGGCTGAAAATTTTATTATTTTATAACAAGTATTTTTTTATACTTATTCCTCTCGGTAAACGTTTCTCTCAATATGAATTTGAATCAGGTGCTTGAATCTGTTCCACTAAGCGAACTGTTGCAGACGATAGAGAACAAAGCCAAAAATGGAAGTAAAGATACTTGTGCCTACATCCGAGGAATATTCCAAGGTTCTATGGACAGCAGCGATGAATCCGAAAATCGTCGCTATGAAACTTTCAAAAGTTCTTTACTCATCCTCCAGATGACCGACTTGCCGCATAATTTATCGACAGAAATTGCCAGCCTCCTAATGCTGAACATCGACACATTCCACACCTCCAACCTGATGAAATTATCCAAATTTTTCGTCGAATATACGAAGGATCCCCACGTATTTTCCGCCAAGTGGGTCGAGATTTTCGCCAAGGTCCTGTCCTGTCTCTCCCACCGCGACTCCATCGTCTATCAGGGATCGGACAAGTCCGGTGGGGACCTCAAGAACGACGTCATAGTGTCCCTCTTTGCCAGTGACGTCAACACCTCATGTGTTGTCCAACTCATCTCTGCCCTCAAAGACATTGACCTGTCTGACGACGAGCTGAAGTTGGTCAGCGAGAGTGTGTTGAAGTCGTTGCCAGATGTTGAGCTAATCGAGCTTCCGTCCTTTGTGTACCAGCTGTTGCTCTTGTCCTCGAAGGGACAAAGGCAACAGATCCTGCAAGGGGTTGTGGCCCATTTCATCAAACAAGACCAACGGTTTCAAGGTTAGACCAATGGTTTCAATTAGTTTGGGTACTTCTAGGATATAATGGCCCGTCTGTTCATTGGCTACTTTTCACAAGCTTGACATTTTAATGTAATTATACTAAACATCAATAGGTATAGTAACATTACATTAAAATGTCTAGCTTGCTTGTCAAAATTGCATGAAACATGAATTGGTATTTAAAAATTAGAAAGTTTCATCCCTTAAGTTGGTCGGTTGATAAATGAGGACCACGCATGCTTTGGAACCCAGAGCCAAACGTCTTTCCAAGTATTGAAATTAAGCAATACTGATGAAATATCATTTTTTCATTCTGAACTTTGGAGTACCTTGCTTTTTTTTGTATACCATACACTACCAACATGTTTTTTTAAATAATGTGTAATGATTATATTTTTTGAGTAATTATTTGCATCATTAAACTTAGACTGTAGTTATAGTAATCTGTAATGGGCACGGTAGACCTCGGCCCACTACCAGGCTGTTGCTCCGAGGAGTTTAGTAGTAGTTGGAAAAAATTTTAATTTAAAAATAAATTAATCAATGTTTTTCAGGAAAATCAGATTCAGACCAAGGCAGCGAAGATCTCATCGAAAACGACAGCGGCGAAGATCTCTATCGCCAGACAGAAGGCACCGTCATCCTCATGATATCCGTCAGCTCCAGACATGACCAGAACATCGGAAAAGAATTCGCGACGCTCCTCAAAAAGGTCCAACACAATTACTGATTTACTTTTTGTTCTAAATATTTGTTTTAATCGTTTTATTTGGAGCCACATTTCTGCAGCGATGTTTTGTTTGATATATTCGCATGTGTACAGTCATCCTCAATTTTAATGTTGCATGATGTTGTTGGCTTGGTAAGTAATTTTGTCTTCCTCTGTATTTGGTTTCGGAGGTATTGGGGTCTGTAGAACTGCCATTTATGCTTACAGCTGACAGTCCATTTCAGAAACGCCTCCGGAGGTCTTGGCTGGCTAGACCCAATACGACCTAGATTAGAAGGCCGAAGAACTAAGCAACACAACGTCACGCTAGTTGACCAATAACGTTGTATCTTAAGATGACGTCGCATCTTCATTCATCTTATCTTAAAAATGTATTCAAATACAAGATCTAGTCGCGAATGATCATTGGTCAAAACCACAGAATCGGTCCACTAATATGACGTCAAGCATTTAGTTCGCCGGCCTTCTAATCTAGGTGGTACTGCTAGACCCCCCTAACTAGAAGGTCAGTCGGGATCTTCATTTTTGTATTTTACAGTAAAATTATATTTGTACAATCAAGTTGCTTTCAATGCTATTGTTTTTACGGTTTTTTTTTGTTTCATTTGATTTGAATTCCTATTTATTTATTTAGGTCCAACACAAGACGGATATAGTCCTGTCTCCGTTCAGTTTCGCCACCGCCCTTTCATTGTCCAAAATCCACTCCAACAAAGACGACATATTTGAATCGTTGAAAAAGTCGCTGACCGCTGCGTATCAGTTGAAGGCCAAGAAGAAGAATTCGCTCTGGATGAGAGATATGATTACCGCCAGTCCCGAGATCCTGGAGCTGGTAAAAGAAGTGATCAGGAGTAGCCAGTTTGGATGGGACCATGTATGCCAGGGCCTTGTCAAGTTTGGGTTTTCGGCCATCGATACTTTCGGTCCAAGGTACTGTTAACCTCCCGATAATAAATATCATTGTAATTGTTCATTTACAGAGTTAATTATACCCCATCCTTACTGCAAAATTAAATCTTGGGTTACTTTAACATCCACAAAGAGATCAAATTCATTGTAATCTGAACGCCAAATTGGTAACAAGAAACATCTAGAAGGTGTTTAAAAAATGGCCCTCCATTCTGCGGAATATGCAAAGTTTGCAAAAGGATTAGTCTGCTGAAAAGGCAACCCTGCGTACATTAGTTTTTGAATCAGCACAGTTATAATTCAAATAAATTTGTTCCTATTCCTGTAACGAAATTGTCAGTAATCCATATAGATGATTTTAATTGTTTATATTGTAATCTAATTATGAATCCAACAATGGATATCTGTTGTATTCTTTATTCATTTTGCTTACATTTTCACCATTAGTCCATTTTTTATAGTTTAAAATGAAGTTGTTCTTATGTCTTCAGTGTAAAATGTTTTTGCTAAGGGGACGTATAAAAAAACGTCACGCAAAAAAATTGTTTTTTTTTACCCCTCCCCCCCCCTATCACGCGTCACGTTCGTTTGGTCCCCCCCTCCCCCTAAATAAAATTACGTACTTAGTCCGAACCCTCTCTCCTTTATTTTTTTTAAATAATTAATTTTTTCGTCGTTACAAGTACACAAGCGATACCCCCCTCCTCCTCCCATCACTCCCCGACGTTTGTCAATCGCATACTTCCTCCCCCCCCTTCCTCCCCATGACCTAATTTATGTACGTTCTCCTTCTTATAATATTCCAAATTATGATGATTTCACCAAATCACTCATTTCAATTGTTGAGATTATATTTTATCAATAAATCGCACAATAACTTATCTATTCTTCATTTTCGTAATGTAACCTTTTCGTGCATTTTATAATCTAAAATAAATTGCCCCTATTCTGGAACTGTAAATTGTTTTTACTGACCTTGAATCATCTGTCGACAGGTACATCGCTTTTAACGCTGTCAAATCCGTCTCAGAAGAAGGCTGCCAGCTGGGCAGCCACATCCTTCGCGACACTTTCAAGAGCCACCGCATCGTCAGGCCAGAAGTCCTGGATCAGATCCTCAACCAAATCGTGACGAAATCCCAGAAGCCTGTGAAGCACTACATCGACATCCTCTCGCAGATCGTCCAAAGCGATCCTCTTTTCCTGATGGACGTCTTGCCGAAGATCGTTGAAATCTTGGACTACATTCATTTCCTGCCGTACAAGAATGCCGTGGCAATCCTGCAGGCCCTTGCTCCAGTCATGAAGATCAGCATGCCCTTGAAAGATACCCTGATGTTGGTGCTTCGCAAGGCCCTCTTTCATCGAGATATTGAGGCGAGGAAGGTCGCAGTTAGCGGCTACCTCATGGTTTTGAAGAAACTCAACTTTATTGGGAGGGTTACCCTGAGTCAGAGCCAGACATCCTTGAGTAGTCAAGCCTCATCTGCTTCAATGATTTCAACCCAGGTACGCAGAATGTTTCGTAGTATAAATTATATATGGTTCAAATCTTAATGAATTGAGAGTTTATTCAGTCAGTTATAATTTTAATAAAATTCATTTGACTTAAAGGATTGTTGTTATTGATTCATGCGTTAACTTATCTATATTCACTTCAATTCATTCTATAAAAATCCAATCACCTATTTTTAGACACACCCCCCCCCCCCAAGTTTTTTTTTCAAGTAAAGTACGAAGTACTACTTTTCTTCCTTGAACTAATCTAATTTTCGAGTTACCTAACATTAAAAAAACGTAAAATTTTTCTTAAAACTTACATAATAATGTAACATGTTTTTTACATAAACATTTGTAAAAAAATTCTATATAATCTAGCAAAAAAGTTATAAGTGTAAAAATAAATAAGAGAGAACTTCAAAAGTATGGAAAACTGTGTCCAAACAGTCTAAGTTATTAAAAAGAAATCATATTTGCTGTTTAATTTATTTATTCCACCCTTGCAGGTTAGAGCGGATGTCTACGTTAGTGCCGGGAACCCGAGCTCCAAAACCATGTGCCTGGAAATCATGGGACTGCTGAAGCGCGTTCTGATGCAACAAGGGGTGGTGCGACAACTCCTATACGAGGGACTGTATGACGCCGTGCTCCAGAACAAATCTCTGAGAGACATCGTCCTGGAACTCCTGCTGGGACAGTTTGAAAAGTATTATGATTCCAGCGATGATAGTGACGTCCCACTGAATTTTAATTTGTGCCTCCAGGAACAAAAGGAAGGCGTGGCCTTAGACGAACCTTTAGCTCACTTGATAACCACGATTCATCTCATCCTGCAAGAGGCAGGGGAAGCTCCTGTAGATGACGAGGATTACGACTTGAGTGCCCAAAAGATGCTGGAGGAATCCTTGCAGAAACTAAGTAGGAAGTTGAGTGAAGTTGATGTCTCCGACCTGAATGTTCACACTAAAGATACGGATGACTCTGTCAGCGATACTGCTTTGAGCAGTTCCATTATTTTGAACGTGTACGAGTCGTTTCTGGAGTACTCTCTGATGGAAATAAAAGGGTTCAGCAAGGAAGATTGTGACCAGCTTTTGAAGCTGTATCACAAGTACAATGAGATATACGAGTCTGTCAGTAGTAAGAAAGAGAAGAAGCCAACAAAAGGGAAATCGAATGTGCCAGCACCGTGCATGCAAGTGACGCTTCGTTTCTTCTCGACAATCCTTCACAGCTTGTTTGTTGATGGGACTTTCAGGCATCAAGATGGGCTTGAACAGTTCCGAAAAGATCCTGCATTCGTCTCTCACATTCTTAAATCATGTAATCAGAAACTTCTTAAGCTAAGTGAGAATGGCATCAACGATGGTTATTCGGAAGTGATGCCAAACTCTTTTGATCTGGTTTTGAATATAGCGAAGATATACTTTAAGAACTACACCGACGACCTTTCGTTCACTTTTAGAGGACTAGGGTGGGAAAGGGTTTCTACTTATTTTGCTGATGGTTTGGCATCTGTGTTCACCTACATCAGTGTTTTCCATACAAAGAACGCAGGTAAATTTATAAATGGACTGTGCAGTGACAATCCTGGTTCTACATCCCAGGCCTTGCACACAGTGCTTAAAGCTATTCAAAAGTCCATCATGAAGATTTTAACTGATACAGAAAATGACGCCAACTTGAAAGAGACGATACCACTTTTGTCCATAATCAAAATCTTGTACAATCTCTTCACTGAGGATTTCAATGATGATGTTTACAAGTGGATGAAGCAACTGTGCATTCAACAAGTGTTCCAAAACGGTTCCGTTTCCAAAGCTTTCGTCTCCTTGTGTTTGACACTTGGAAATCAGCAACCCCACATTGTAACATTCCTCCGAGAGATAGCTTTTGATTTGCACTACCATTTAGACGATATCGACCCTGATAAGAAAGTGAGAGGTACACCAAAGTACAATATTATCACGCCTGAAGTTGCACGAAGCATAATACCCAACTTAATTTCCACAATAGAGTTGCTTCTGGATGAAGCAGAGTACGTTCTGAACTTCATGAAGGCTAATGCTGTCATCCCTACTGAATTCCTTAGCCTAGCAAGCAGTGGCGATTCCAACATCCAAAATATGGAAGACGGTGTTTCCACACGCCTTTCCGACATCATCCTAGTATTTTATGAACTGGTACAAACTGGTGTTCCTGCCGACCACACCAGCACCAGTATTTTCAAACTTGTTGCCAGATTCTACAGAATCCTCACTGCTATGACAAAGTACTACCTGTTGAGGCACACCAAATCGAAGAGGGCCGAGTTGCATCCCTCATTTGAGAAATTGGTGAAGCTCTCCCACACCAAACTCACCAACTCTGCCTACGCTTTCATCACCTACATACAGGTTCTGAACGAAGGGGGCGACCGCAAGAAGAAGGTGAAGAGCAGCGTGGCGGCCGCCAAAGCCATGAGAGAGATCAGGACTGTTCCCACTCTTGTTTTTGCGATCGAGTCCTACGAGAAGAACCTGATCGTCCTCTCGAAGAAGTACAACCGCAACTTGGTGAACCACATGAAACTGAGCACTGCCAGAGATTTCCGCATCAATGCGGATGCCCTTGCGAATGCCAATGATGAAGACAGCCAGGAGGCAAACTCGACTGTTGATGAAGCTTCTGTGGACAGCGCTGATAACAATGAAGCTGACCAGGAAGAAATCGCGGATGATGATGAAGAACAGGTTAATGATGCGTCAGATCACGAAGAGGTCCAAAATGGTGATGAAAATAATGCGTCGGAAGAAGAGATTCTTAACAATCCATCTGAGGAAGAAATTGGAGGACACTCGTCAGATGATGATGAAACTATTGACAATATTAGATTAGCTGCTACTGGAAGTAACAAGCCTGATAAGACTGTGAATAAATCGGCCGCTGTTAGCAAAATTTTAAGCAGAAGCAAAGCTGGGCCCCTAAGCAGAAAATTAGCTGCTAATGCATCTCTGAGTAAAAGTAAGGCCACTGCAGAATCTTCAAGTAAGACCACTGCAAAATCTTCAAGTAAGACTAAGACCACTGCTGAATCTTCCAATAAGAATGGGGCTACTGCTGAATCTTCAAGTAAAAATAAAGTTACTGCTGATTCTTCAAGTAAGAATAAGGCTGCTAATAATGATAAGACTATGAGAAAAACACAAGATGCCAATCAATCTTCGACCACTGCTAAAGCTAACCGATCTTTAAGTAGAGGGAAAACAACCGAAAAATCCATGAGTACAAATGGAGTTTCTAATAAGTCTCTTCAAAATGGCAACCATGCTAAAAAGTTAAAAACTAGTGACACTCCTAAAAAGAGTAGGTCCACTAAGCGAGCTGCTTCAGAGGATAAGACGGAAGAAAATGGTTCCAGCAAAGCTATGAACGTTAAAAGAAAACGTTTAGGGGTGCGACGTTAGATAATATTTTATACATTATATCAGCGAAATATTTTACAAATATATATGTTGTATTATATTTTTGGTGCATATTAATGTGCAATGTTGAATATTAAATAATTCTAAATTTCTACTTTGTACAAGAAACTTTAAATAAAAGTTGAACCGTTTTAAATGAGTTCGTGTTTTTATTCAAATTTTAATAAATTCATATTTTTAATTTAAATTAATTAAAAATGAAGGAGTAGTTTTTATTGCACAGGGCATGTGATATAATAAAAAATACCAAGTTGAGATCATTACTAGCAAAATCAGATCTTGCATCTCACCCGAAGGACTATCAGATTTAAAATCAAAGCTCGGCACTAGATATTTTATTCTCTTTAATTCACCCTTGTGGGTAGTAAATAATAGTTTATATTTTTAAGAAATATCTTTTGCAGGTGCTGTTGTGTAGCTCTAGTGCGACGATATTTCGAAACCTAGCCTTTTGATTATTTTGAAAAATATTTTTTTATTTATCATAAGCAGATTTGGTGTGATTGTAAAGATGTTGGTGACAAATTAATATATAGAAGAGGACTAAATTTCCTAGAAAAAAAAAATTGAAAAAGAATGAATTTTTATTAAGCATTTCTGTTGCTACTCATGACTTGAAACATTAGCTTATTGTGTGTGTGAGTGTTTTTTTAATTTGAGCAAGTGTAAACTAACTATTAAAAAATATTCTTTTGTTTTGTACTTGATATTTATAGCCTTCTGATTGGTTGAAAAGAAAAACTAAATACGAAATATCAGTTTGAATGCAACTTCAATCAGTTTCTAAGTTGCGTACTTGTTTGCAGCTTTCAGATCTCTTATCTTGTTTGCAGCTTTAGACTTTAAAATTATTCTTAAAAATAGTAAATCTTAATTTTGAAAGACAATTAGTGACTTCTTTCTTAATTAATATACTTATTCGTTAACTGCAATAACTCAAAATTTTCTTCAAATTCAGATTTTGGATTAGTGAAAGATGTTTATTTTCACTGTAACTGTATCGCAGTTCTTGTTTGTTTACTTTTTTTTTATCCCCCTCTTCGGCCCCTTATGACATGTAAAGAATTTTATCCTTTATCGGGGAAAATCAACAAGCAGTTAGAATGTTAGGTAATGACGTTTTTAAAACTAAAAATCTTAACATATTATCAATATTTTCATAGTTTCTCTGTTAATGTTGAACCCTACAATGTTTTGTTTCCTTTAGTTTTGAGATAAAAGTTTCGTTTCAAGGAAAAGATGATGGTTTTGATATTGATAAAGATAGTATTAGTTTAATATTTAATTTCCCCATCAAAAACTATGTTACTTAAAAAAAAAGATGTATTGTCATTTTAATATTTATTAATGACCTAATGAATTTTTTTTTAATATTTTAGAGCGCTGCCTAAGAATTGTGAGCCAAAGGCGTCTGTATTGCACCAAATCTGTTCCGAGAATAACAACGCATTACACAGTAGTTCCCAGAGAAACAGACCCAAGATGGAAAGGTATTTTACGAATAAAAGTGTAATGGTTATTGTAGAATACGTTTTCCTTAAGAGTACAATGAATTACTGTTGTAAACAATATAATTTTGCAATATTTGTATTGTATGACTACAAACCAGACATTACAAATTTTTGGTCTATCACATTTAAATGTACTTTAATTGTGCTTTTTGTTGCTACTATCATACTATCGTGAAGGTTAGTTTTAAAGTTAAAAGACAGAATTTAAGCTCCCTCAGTAAATAGACATAAATATTTTATAAATCATAATTACAAAATGTTTTTCCAAAGTTATGGTAGCCTCAACTCTGAAATTAATTATTTAAAAAAAAACTGTTTGATTAAGTTCTTATGTCTATTTTTTTTTCACTATAAGTTACTCCCACGACTGAATTATTTTTACCTTTCTAATGTAGACAAAATTTCAATTCATAGGAAAATGTCATAAAAAAATAAGCCAAATGTATTTCTATTAGTTCTTAATGTGTTTTTGTGTTGTAGTTTAAAATTGCAATAACTTTCTAATACTTTTTATTATGTGTTTAATATTATTATATTGAATCGTTTTCCAGACATCCCAATGGAGAGGGTGAGCGACGAGACGGACATTGTGATAGTTGGGGGTGGCCCGGCGGGTATGGCGGCCGCCATACGGCTCAAGCAACTGGCGGCGGAAAAACAGAAGGAACTCAGGGTGTGTCTGGTGGAGAAGGCTTCGGAAATAGGTAAGAAAAGAAAAGGCTATTTAATCGCATAAGAACTACAGCAACCCCTTGCTATATCAAGCCCTCGGATATATCGCGCCTTGTATCATGTCTCCCGATTTTCCTACCGTTTTTTCCCCAAATATATATGCTTCCTTTAAAATCAATTCTAATATTGGTGGATATATTCATCTAATATTGGTGTGATGCAGTTAATAAACTTTTGTTTGTTGCGATTTTCCACAAAACAGGTTTTACGAGAAAAATCCAAGCAGCTAACTTTAGATGAATATTTTAGTACAAAATGAATGAGCAATATTATAGTATTACCTGTGCAATAATGTGGTTCATAGTAATTAATAATAAGTCCTTTTAAATTTTTGTTTCCTGTTTTTAGGGTAGTTAGATTATTTATTATGATTTAGTTTCATCTTTCAAATAATATTGTGCTTTCGATTAAAAACTAAACTTTCGTTGGGAGCAAAAATACATCAAAAGTATAATATATAACAAGACACTCGTTATATTGCGCATTCGGTTATATCGTGTTTTTTTATTGTCTCCCGACAAGCACGGTATAATGAGTAGTTGCTGTATATCCTTCAATGAGTCGATTCGTTGAATTTTCAATTGTCCCTGCCCTGCCATACAGTCCTTCATTTGTAATTCAAATAGAGAAAATGTATACCCAAGTATCCAAACATAACTTTTTACTTCTTAATTACAATTTTACACCTTAAAAAAAGATTGATTTTTTCCCCAAAAATTATAACAATTAGAAATAAAGTTAAATTAAAATATTATTTAGAGTGTGTATGTATTATTCTGTCAACTATTTTTGACCCAATCATAAAGCATAGAAAATAATACTTAATATAAAACCCCTCATAAAACATAAATGAAACAAATTTATAAATAAATATTAAGTATAATTTATTTGCTTTTTTATATTTTAGGTGGACATACTTTATCTGGTGCTTGTATTGAAACTGATGCATTAGATAGTCTAATACCAGATTGGAAAGAGAAAGGTGTAAGTGTATTCTAAACGTTTTTGCACTTAGGAATTTTAATTTTTCATCACACGTTTTAAAAATAATTGTAAAGCCATAAATCACCCTATAATGTTAAAATTATTGTGCAGCATTTAATAAATAATATAAATTATAATACTAAATAACTAATTAGCGTAGACTTTATGGGTTTTGACATTCATGTTATTATGATTAGCTTTTTTATGTCATGATTATTTGTTGCTTCATATTTACATTTGTCAAAGATGTTATATTCTAGAACAGATAGTAATATTTTTTAATTACAGTGTCAAAAAAATAAGACTTTAAAGGGAAGCCATGTTTTTTTACCCCCAAAGAAAAAGTTTTGTTTGTGGTTGAATTACTCATAGTGGGCCAACACATGTATGCATGGAGAAGGAATGTATTTTTAAAAAGATTTTTTGTGTTAAATATACATCTAGCTTCGCAATTTCAAACCACTTTTTCTAAAAATATTAAATTTGATTAGTTTATACAGTTGTTTTTCCAAATAAATTATATTTTATTGTATTTTTATAATAAAATAAGACAATAGTGGTAAAAAGTTACAGGGCTCATTGCAAAAATGCCTTTAGTAATTCCATCAAGATGTTAATTCAACCAAACCAAACTTAAAAGAATGCATGCCTTTGTCAATGCACCTATGTGTTGCCCTAGTACAAGCTATCCAAGCGTAACCCAAAATGTGTCCAATTAGTTGGCAATTTTTTGTAAGAGTCGAGGGAAAATATCGCCTCTTTCCTTTAATGACTTGTTTTTTTTATATAATACAAGGTTATTAGATAAAAACTAGTAACAATGTGTTCTTCTTTAAGTTTAATGACATAGATTGCTGTTCCAATATGTCTCACCAAATATTACTTAAATTTCACAATTTGTTTCAGGCTCCTATAACAACACCAGTTAAAGCAGATAAATTTGCATATTTAACAAAAAACAAGAGGATACCGATCCCTATATTCAAAGGTATAACATTTTCAGTGTATTAAAGTATTTTTCTCAATGCTTAAGTTTTATTCTAAAAATTGTCAATCAAATTTTTAACTATTTTTTAAATTTTATCTTATTGTGATACACTATATAATTTATTTAGTTTTTCTACATTTTAATTTATTTTGTGTTAAAAACTTGTAATAAAAACTTTTGCAGATTTTTATTTAACACAATATACACTATGTAACCCACATGATGCAAATACCACAAACTGTTCACAATAGTCTTTTATATGCATTGTTATTGTACAATTCTCCATATCACACACATATTTCAATATTATTGGCAAACATTACATTACAATATTATTAATTTAATACTTATATTCAATTTTATCACTCTTAGGTGATATGAATTACCACATTTAACTTATATTTCTAATGTGCTTTTGATCTGTATTGTTCTTCCTAAATGTTATTTTCTTCTTATTTTAGGTCTTCCAATGTATAACCACGGCAACTACATCGTGAGGTTAGGAAATGTTGTTCGGTGGTTAGGACAACAAGCCGAAGAATTGGAGGTAGAAATCTATCCTGGTTATGGAGCTAGTGAGGTGAGGGTCTTGCTCTTTGTATAGTTTTTGCTATACTTGAATGCAGAATTTCTTACCAATCTAGAAATGTTCTATGCAAAAACAAGTTTCATTGCTATAATTGAGTACAGTGAGGCACTGCTAACTTACAAATATATTTAGTTTTTGAATTCAACACATTATTATTGTGTTTTTGTCATAAATAGAATGATTTGTTAATTATTTTTTCAATCTAAAAAGCAGAGCGCATAAATATCGCAATTTTGTTTAGAGAAAAAATCTTTTTTAACTTGAGCTCTTAAAATTTTTTAAGGCTTCTTTAAAACCCTTTATTTTATATGTAGTCCTAGAATATCCATTATTTTGGTTTATTTACGGCTATATAAAGGAAATAATTTAAGAGATATTACTATATAATTTAAATAATCTTTCAGGATATTTAAACATTATAATAGATTATAGTTAACAGCTACTCTAATGTGTAATGTATATAACTTGTCTTTAAAAGCCTTAAAAATGGTTCAGATGTTTTGAGTTACATTTCTGAGCCAACTGTATATTTAAAAATAATACTAATACCTAATATATAGTTTTGTTTATGTTTGTTTGAAGGTTTTATTTCATGAAGATGGCAGTGTAAAAGGTATTGCCACAAATGATGTTGGAATAAACAAGGATGGATCACCAAAAGTAAGCTAAATTATTTTTCCTAGCTTTATAAGAAATTAAAAAAATTTGCATTAAATCTAATGGTTTTCTTTTTTAATCTGAATGATTAAGTTGTGTGTCATGCCTATATTCATAATTGTTACTTTTTTCCAAAATCTGTACAATGTTATATTATTCTGTGTGTATCAAATACACTAGAGTTGAATCTTTTGGTACAAAATATTTGAAGATTAAACTTAGCTTTTTAATCTATGAATTATTTTGTTTACATATATCTATGAAATTGCTTAAACAATATGTTCCTTTAACAATATGTTGTATACATTTAAATAAAGTATATATTATATTTTATTTGATAATTACTATGTTTCTTGGCAAATTAGATTATGCCTGATTCAAGTGCAAAGTCAACCCATAATTCAAAATATCTTTTAAAGAACTAGTTTTGAAAATTTGAAAATAGTTATACTATATTGTATGTTTATGCTCAAATGTAAATAATTTGAGATTTATTCTAAAACTTATAATTGCATTGTATTATTTATATTGCAATTCACAATTGAATGATAACTTTATAGTAGAATTACATTATGTAAACCACCTATTAGCTATTTAAGAAATCTTTTTTTTCTGTAATAAGTTTTCTTGCATCACAGTAAAACAATTTTATTATGCATTCTTTAATCGTATTGACTATTAGGTTTAGATCTAAGAAATATACCATCTATTCACTCAAAAATATACAAACCTTGAGGGGGATATTCCATTGTAATTGCATTGGTATTATCATCTGCCATTTGTTATTAAAATATTAATTCTTTTTCAGGAATCATTCGAGCGAGGCATGGAACTACACGCCAAGTGCACCATTTTTGCGGAGGGTTGCCACGGACACTTAGCAAAGCAGCTGTATCAAAAATTCAACCTCAGGGCGAATTGTGAACCCCAAACGTACGCCTTGGGTTTGAAGGAAGTGTGGGAAGTGGAACCATCCAAGCACAAGCCCGGAACTGTAGAACACACTGTCGGATGGCCATTGGTATTTGTTGATTGGTTTTCTTGGTGTTTGTGTTTAGGAGATTTGATCAAAAGCTTTAAAGTGTTAAAATTGCTTTTTTAAGTTAAGTTTTGGGCTTTTAAATGCGTTGTACTTTTTGTTTATGTACCAGCACATGTAGAAAAATGCGATAATATAGTATATGTTTTTGTGCATAAAATTTGATATAATTCTATGTTTATTCTTCAAATTAAGTTCTTTACCAATGAATCTTGTTAGCTAAATTGATATCCTTTGGAAATGCAATTTGTTTAAAATGTAAATGTTTATTTTTATATGCTGATTTTCAAACACCATTCAGAGATCATCGGTAATCTAAACAAATTTGTAAACTATAAACCATTCCTGACAAAAAAATTTCTACTATAGTCATGTGTTATATTTTTACCTTAATTTTAATATTGCTCATAAAAAGTATTTTACTAACTCCATTCTACAGACTAATTACACAACAAAAATCTTTGGACAAAACACCATTTTGGGCTATAAAAAACCAATTATAAGTAATTTACAGCATTATTGTAACATCAATTCCAATATAATTCGTTCTATTTCAGAACAACCAAACTTACGGTGGATCCTTCCTCTACCACCTTGACGAAGGATCTCCTTTAGTGGTTGTCGGATTTGTGGTGGGTCTGGATTACAGCAACCCTTACCTGAGTCCTTTTAAAGAGTTCCAGAAATTCAAGCTGCATCCCTCTGTGAGGCCGACTTTCGAAGGAGGGACTCGAATCGCATATGGGGCCAGGGCATTAAATGAAGGGGGATTTCAGGTACATGAATTACAATTACAAATATTATATACAAAATACAAATATTTATATTCTATAATATGCCCTATAAAGTAAATGTAATATATATGTATAAAATATTGATACCCTATACAAACATTAGTTTGTAGGGTATCAATAATGTAATAATGTATTTTATTCTTTTTTTGTCCTTTAAAATAGTTCTTTAAAACTATGAAATGAGTCTCAAATGACCTTTATATTGTTTAATTTAGAATTTGTTTTTGATATTGTTTTTTCATTACAAGGAAGTCATACAGAAGTTTTATTAATTACTATCTTTTAAATATTAAAGCAAAAACATTTATTTCTTAAAAGATGTTTATTCTGTATTAGTTTCCCTTTGATAACTTTTTATTTTTTTCCTGAATATTAAGTTTTGTTCTACAATTTGCAATGTGTGAATAGCTTATGATATTCATTTTTCTTCATAATTTTATTCTTAATTCTGAATTTTTGTGTCCTAAATAATCCTTATTTTTTGTGCAAAATGAAATACAAGAAGCCTGACAACAAAAATACTTTACAAATTTGAAATGATGATGACACATTGACAAAACACTATGAAAATAGTGTCAAACTTGCATTCATTTAAAGTGAATATAAAACTAGATTAACTCTAACTCTTTACTATGTATTAAAAAAAAAGAAACTGTGTGTCACTGGTTTTCTAATAATTGTAGACTTCATTTTAAATACTTGAGGGATACATATGTATTTACCTTTGGACTTTCATATTTTCCCAACAACACGAATAATTTTTTTAAAAAATTAAATTGATTGAGGAGGTTTAAAAAACCATTAATTACAAAAATAAAAATTTAAAATTTATTAGTTTTTTCCTTTGACAAAATTACCGATATCTCAAATTTAACAATATTCTATGACCAGAGCATACCTAAGCTGACGTTCCCTGGGGGTTGCCTGGTCGGTTGCAGTCCCGGTTTCATGAATGTCCCCAAAATAAAAGGGACCCACAATGCCATGAAAAGTGCAATGATAGCAGCAGAGTCCGTTTTCGATCTGGTCACAGCGGAAAACACTATCTCAGAAACAATTGGTAATCAACTTTTGATTTATTTTTGTTTGTTGTATAAAGTAATTATTTAATGCTATATATAAATATTTTTTTTATTTATTTGTCTTACAAATGCCTTACTTGGTTTTTTTATCATAAGTTTTATTATTAACTAACTAGCTTTATAAACACAGTGTTGCAGGGGTGTACCCTTAAGGTGATTTTTTTTATGTAAGCAATTATTTTATACCGGCTCCACTGGCATATTTTATGATTGCCTTTCTAACATTTATTTACAAAAATTTCATTATCTAAGTCAAGTATTTTATTGTTCCACATTTGTTAAGTTAAACTACTATTGATAAACCCTTACTTATCTTCTCTTCATACATGGACTTTTGTACAATTCACTTTGCAACTACATTTTACAATTTTTCTTAATACTAGTCTTTTATTAAAAAAGAGAATGTTCAAGATTTTCAAAATATCCATACTGAAACAGCTGATTTATTAATGCCGTAAAAAGTGATGTAGCAAAAGGGTTAACCAAATTTGGGTGGTCTTGCAAAAAAATTTCAGCAGTAAATTTGTAAGATATTTTGCATTAAAACAAGCAGACTATTAATGATAAGAAAACTGACAGAGCTTCTTTGTTTAGTAATAGTTTTAACAAAAATTTGTATTTTCACTGTTCAAAACCTAAAATTAAACTTAATTGATAAGTCCCTCAGCAAATATTAAACGTTATTGCTTTTAAATATATTCAAAAAATAGCTTTACATAAAATATTTGTAGAACTTTGTTTAGGATTAAAGAGGGTAAATTAATAAAATTGTGCTCATAAATTGAGCAAGCATGATTTATATTAATTCATATTTAAAAAAAACTAAGTTTTTTTTTAGTTTATACTTTTTCATATTTTAATGTGTGCTTTAATCCACTCAAACAGCTCCAGAACCGACAGAATATGAGAAGAGACTGAAAGAAAGCGATGTGTGGAAGGAACTGAAGTCCGTCCGCAACATCCGTCCGTCTTTCCACTCCCCCCTGGGTGTTTTCGGAACAATGCTGTACACGGGAGCATTCTATTTCCTAGGCAGGGGAAAGGAGCCATGGACACTGTCACATCATGGTTAGAATTTAAAAATATCAAAATTTTTAGATTTGATCAAAATATTTGAAATAAAAATATGGCCATTAACTTTTTTTTATTCTTATTTCTTTAATTTATGTAAATAAATGTGGTCTATTTTTTAAAATTGTAATTGGTCTGCAGTATCCTTGCAACTTGTTAAAAATTAGTAAAAAGAAATATTATTTGGTTGATTTTTTTCCCTATCTGATGAATGATCTGTACTTTAAACTTGAATTCATTTTTAAAGTCAGAATGAAACTTTACTTTGTGAAACAAATTCATACTATAGGTAGGGTAAGGTGGGGTAAGTGGGCCACCTTTTTGGCATAATTCGACTTTAGGCCCTCATACCACTGGATATAATCGGCCTAACAACTTATTTTTCTTTGTGGTCCATTCTCTCGTATGTTATTACTGTACCCATGGCAATCTTAAAACAAATTGGCAATTAATAAATTTAAAAAATACTTTTTTCTTTTTGGTCATCCGAGTGGCCCACTTGCCCCACAAGGTGGGGTAAGTGGGCCACCCCCCTAATATATTTTTACACATAAATATTAGAGATATGGTGGGGTAAGTGGGATAATCTACATGATATTTTGAGTGTTTGAAACAAAAAATTAATGATGTATCTTCAATAGTTCCCCAATAGCAACTTTTCTGGCATGCAAGCTTACTAAAAGAAAAAATTCGTTAATTTTCATCTTGGTCATTTTTGCATGTAGTGTAAAAAAAATGTTAGGGCTACAGATTTTAAACTGGCCTATGTCAATGAATAGGACTATGAATAGTGAATATGACTTACCCTATGAATCAGTGAATATGACTTTTTTTTAAGTATATTAAAGAGTTTGGGGCAAGTGGGCCACCCCTGGCCCACTTACCCCGCCATTGTGGTGGCCCACTTACCCCAAACGCGGGGCAAGTGGGCCACCCTAATTTTCTTTTAACCTTATCAACATCACAAGTACATGACACTACAAAAAGATACAACGTTTTATACACTTTCGAACTATATAACATTTTGTTTTGTATCATGAACAGTTTGGAAATAAATAAAAAAATAGTATGATGGCGTGAATTACGAAAAGATGCAATTTTAAAAATTTTCACAAAAAGGATTGTACCTTGTTACATACTTAAATGAAAATGATGCCATAATGTTTCCTGCATCTATTGGGGTAAATACGTAAAAATATTGTAACAGATTTTTTTTACGTCCATTATTCGGGAAATGCCAGGGGGGGTGGCCCACTTGCCCCAATGGCCCACTTACCCCACCTTACCCTATGCAAAACTGAAAATTATCTTTTCTTCAACATATCATTCAACACCAATTAAAAAATATTTTTTTTAAAAAAGGCATTGTTACGTATCATATAATTGCATGCTTTTATTGTTATAACCGAGGAGTTATGTTGTCATAAGCAAGGTATTATAACTTTAACCTCTAGCAACCTGTCGCTCCCATTTGGGGACATTTTTTAAAACCTCCTCACAAACAATTAGCAAGTTAATTAGTTCCAAAATTGACCTGGTTCAATAGAAGATCCAGATATCAGCTTTCAGCCTTTGATTAGAGGTATCAGTCATTTATTTCTGTAAAAAATGAAGCTGAACAAGGGTCACACAATATTAGTTCTTAAAAAAATTCAATATTTTCAAAAAGTTTTTTTAGTAGTTGATTATAAAGGCCCTTTTGTATTAAAAACAATGTTAAAATAATATGTTGGCTACAAATAAGTTATACGTCTTTTTTTGTTGCATTTATAGCACAAAAAAAATTTGTATTTTTAGAGTTTAAGGCCTGTTCCTAAGTAACTACAAACATAATTTTTAAAAAAAAAATTCTTTGCAAAACATACCTTTTAGAATATAACGAAAAGTGTGTTTAGATTAAGAATATACGTGTAGGATTTTGCTCGGGTCTTAAAAGGTTTAGGTCTATCGGCAAGTCAAGGGATCCAATATTTATGGCGCTACAAACGAGTTCTTGTTGGGGTAACCAACTTTGAATGTTAATCGAATAACAAACTAAACTGTACTGTAAACTATACTAAAACTGTACCGCAGCATGTCTGGTCACCCTGTCATTTTTTAAGAACTCTAAACCCTCGTTCAACTTATTTTTTTATGGAATTAAATGACTGATACCTGTAATCAAATCCTCAAAACTGATACTTGGATCTTCTTCTATTGGACCAGGTCAATTTCGGAACTGACTAACGTGTTAATTGTTTGTGGGAAGGTTTTAAAAAATGTCCGCAAAGGGGGACACCAGGTTGCAAGAGATTAAAATACGTATTATATACTCTTATTACTAAAGTTACAAAATGACATCTGTTGAAAAAATGTCAACCCTAATTGCTATTTGTAGTATTTAATTTCTCCTTCTGAAGTCAATAATTGTTTTAGTACGGGAAATAAATTTCAAATTTGTAATGGCTTATAAATGCATATTTTTTGTTATAATTGAGGATTCAATTAAAAATTATCGTTATAAGCAAGTTATTATAACAGTAAGGTATATGAATAACTCAAAGGACAGAACATATGTAAACGAGTAGCCCGAGTTTGACTGTATAACATTCCTACAGGTGCTGATTACCAGAAGCTAAAACCTGTCTCCGAATGCCAACCCATTGACTACCCTAAACCAGATGGGGTTGTGACCTTTGACCTGCTGTCATCAGTATCTCTGACTGGCACAAACCATGACGACCAACCTGCACATCTGACCTTAAAAGATGATTCTGTTCCAACCGAAAAAAATCTAAAGATCTATGGAGGGCCTGAGGCAAACTTTTGCCCTGCAGGTATTGCAATTAGTTTTTTTTACTTTTAATTTAGTTATTTTTTAATACTCTGAAAGTTGTGTTATTGTAATTTATTCCTCTCATTCTGTGTTCTTCCTCAATTTATTTTCCATTTATCCTCAATTTGTTTTATTCTTCATCTTGTATTTATCCTAAATTTATTTTTATTTCTCCTCATCTTATGTAAAACTAATCAAAGTAGCCATTGTCATACTCTTGAATCAGTAAAATGTATCAAATATTTTTGACTCTCTATCCAATTCTGATCTAAAATGGCGATTTCATATCAATGACTTTGTGAAGAAATGAAATATATCAAACTCCGAATATTTGTAAAGATCTTCCATCTATTTTTTTTTTGTTCTTGCTCTCAAACTTGACAATTATTTACCTAAAAACTAAAATAATATCGAAATTTTACAAATAATTGAAGAGCTGATTTCCAAAAGGCATTTTTTTTGCATTTTTCAGAAGTTGTGGTTTTGTCATAGAAGATTTTAAGTAAAATATATTTTTCCAGTTATCTATGAATACTAGTAATGCTAAATTATAAATTAAAAAAAATCCTGACAGTATAGTTATTAAAAAATAAAAACTCTTTTTGGATTAAAACTCTATTTCTTACTCTATTTGGACTTGACCTTATATTTCTGAACCTCCATTTATTCTCCATTACTTCTGTTTTTCACCTGTACTTTTAAATAATCGAGTTTAAAGCTTATAAATAGTGTTCATACATGATATAAAAATTAACAAATATATACTTGTTGTAGAAAATTGCTTTCAGTGTTGCTAAAACCAGAAAAACCTGCTGTCCTTATAATTATGATTCACACTGTATTCTTTCAAAAATAGTTTTTCATGAAAGATATTTTTTAATCATATTCAAAATCATTTATTCATATGCATCACGGTTATCTTTGTCCTAGGTGTGTATGAATACGTGCCAGACGAGAATGGCGTCATGACTTTTGTGATCAACAACCAGAACTGCATCCACTGCAAGACATGTGACATCAAATGCCCTCACCAGAACATCAACTGGGTCACCCCAGAAGGGGGTGGGGGACCGGCTTACAGTGGAATGTAAAAAAATATCTTAACAGGTTACATATTTTTGTATTGTAAATTAAAAATTTAACTGTCCTAGGTTGCTCAAAGAAAGTTTTATATAAAATATTCTCTTTGTTATTATGTGTATTTCGTTTCCTTAATTTAGTCATCTTTGGTTTAATAATAAAATATTGCATTACGATTTTTATTTTCTTAATTTAATGTTCATAATAATTTAATTAAGAAAATTATATATTTAAATATGGAACATATTTAATGTTCCTTTTAAACAGACAAAACTAAGATTTTTTTTTATTTTAAACTAAACCACTTTAGATACATTTTTTAAAAAAGTTTAATATCTAAGTATTTCCTTTATGTGTTTAATTTTCTTATGTTATTTAGTGTTTGAAATATGCGAATTATTATGGAATATTACTTTTTCTTCTTGATAGGGAACATGTTTTAGTGTTCCTTTAAAGCACACAAAGCTAAGAATTTTTATTGTAAATATAATATCAGTCATAGAGTGGAATGCGTGAAACAACTTTTAACAAATTTAAGATATTTTTAATTTGTAAATATTGTAATGGAGGATTTATAAAAGAGATTATGCCAACACAAAAGCTAATTTATGCTTGTAAAATAAGTTAACTAAACTATCAAGTTATGATTTTTGTTTTAAGTATTTCATTTCTCTAACTTAATGTCCTTTTCCATACATAATTATTTTAATTTGTTATACCTTAATTGGAAATACATTGTGTTCTCTTAATGCAGACAAGGCTCATCTTTTTTAACTGTATACACAAGAGATGCTGTTAATACATTTTTGTCGGACGATATAGACTGGTTCCCATATTTCACTGGATGTTTATGTATTTCACGTCTTGAATGAATAATTTAATATCCTTTACAATAAACTATTTGTTTAATTAGATAGCTCCAAATCGGA
This sequence comes from Hylyphantes graminicola, assembly GCA_023701765.1. Classification (NCBI taxonomy): domain Eukaryota; kingdom Metazoa; phylum Arthropoda; class Arachnida; order Araneae; family Linyphiidae; genus Hylyphantes; species Hylyphantes graminicola. Next base: position 2,956,683 of record CM043117.1, on the reverse strand, counting down.
AACATGTTAGTGTTCCTTGTTCCTTTAAAATATTTATTAAATACTTTAAAATCCCCTACTGTTAAAATCAAAATCGTATACAAGAAAACTATTTATTTTATGTATTACAATTCAATTTTATTAATAAATATTTTTATAAACACTGATGTTGATATTTGATTAAATTCAATACAGAAGTGAGAGTAGTGTAAAAATATTTTATTGCAATATTTAAAATCCAAAGCCATTTGATTATTACAATAACAGTTCTCCAAATACAATAAATTATAAACAAGGCACTATATATAAGGCAAAAATGCACTATTTAAATAACAAATTTTTTAATGAGGTTTAAATCAAAAACAACCTAATTGCCATAACCATTGCAAAAGAAATCAAACATAATAGTTGTATTAATAATTGTAAAGTAAAACTATTATACATATTAATAAAATCAGACAATATATAACCTTAAAACACAAATTTTGTTTAACAGTTATATGTTATTGCACATAATACAATATAAAACTGAATATATATTAAAAATTGAGATTAATTATATCAGACTCGCATAAGCAACCACACTTCAAAATTAAACCAATCACTCAAGACTTGAAATAGTTATTAAAATGTCTATTTACCTTATTTAAAATAAAAGTTGTCATATCAGTGTGAAGAGTCACTGCTAAGAAATATTTTGCATAGCAAACAATTTGAAACATGCATTTCTTTCTTACACATGTACCCCAGTAAAAAAGGTTTATGGTTTTAACATACAAAAACCTTCCATTTTTTACTAGGTACAAACTCGTACTACCACAAGTAAAACAAATCTATAAATTATTTTTCAAAAGTAATACTATAGTTAAACTCATAGTTTCCTTGCACAGAAGCCATGACCATAGACAGAGCTATAAAAGGTGCAGAACAATTGGATGACAAAATAAAAAGGCCGAACTTTCTCTTCATCTAAATGCTCCGGGTGTTTTGTAGCTCCACCCGTGGTTGTGGCTTATATTGCAAGGAAACTCAATGAGTTTAACTATTACTATTATATAAATTTGATGTATAAATATACAAGAATCTAAATTGATGAGCTTAGTGAAAACACATGCTAAGTGATAAAACAGTGAAAACGAGAAAATGTGCTTTATGTTTTAAGTTAGCACTTAAATCCGTTAAAAACTGCTTGCAAAAACAGTTTAACCCTTTCAGTCCCAGTGATGCCATTTGGCATCATCACTTTTAATATTTTTTTCAAAATGTTAATGTCCCGGTACGACATGCAAACACACATAATTCGATTCTTCACACTTTGTTCTATTAAACAATGTTTTACATTAATGTCAATTGAAGTCAGAACTACCATTTTTTTCATTTAGAAAATAGCTAACAAGCGTTTCACCTGATTTTTGAAAAGTTCACTTCAGTTCCACATGTTTAAAACACAATTTAAACTATTAAGGTTAAAATAATTACTAATTTTTTTTAATACTATGGTCAGATACCTTAAAATATATATCTCGAAGTGTTTTTAGGCAATGCATATGTTTGTATTTTGTTGTTTTCCACAGTTAAAAAATTTTGGCATTATTTCAAAAACCATATAAACAATTTAAATGATTTTTTTTCTCCTATGGAACTCTTATCTTTGACCTAAAATAAGCTTATTTTATGAATATCAAGTGTTTCTGTAGTGTAGTAAATTTTTGGGACTGAAAGGGTTAAAAAACATACTTAAGTTTATGAAAAAGGGAAAACTTATTATCTTGGATGGAATAATATATTGATTAACAAAAAATGCTCAATTTTTCAAAGATGACACTTAGCATGTTCTTCCACTAAGCTCTTTTATTATATTTTATTATTAAGGACATTTTCAATGTATGTGCACCAAGAAATTTAGGGTTAGCCGTTACAAAATGTATTAGAATAGCTAGAAAAGTACATGCATTCATGCAATTATTAATGACAAAAGGCACATGTAAATTGTAACCAATACTGAATTCTATTTTAAGTAGATTTCTAGTCAAAGTAAAATACGTATTTGGATTTCTACTGAACGATTTAATACATATAAAAAGCAATCAAGATACAGACACAGTGCCTGACTAGAAAATTCATTGTAAATTCAGACACAAACTGTAAAGTAATGTTTTATAATTACCACAAAAACATAATACAACATGCAACTAAAAAAATTATGTTGCATTAAAACCTTAAACTTATACATTCAAAATAAAAGTGAATTTAGTCAAATTATTCTTATTTGTACTACAATTAATCTAAATTGAGCAAAAAAGTAAATAGAATAATGTAAATAGTAAAATTATAAATGTTATTGAGATCGATGTTTGGATAGGTAATTTTTCATCAGACTTCGATGACGTATTATTACTTTACATTTTAATCATTAAAACTAAACCTTAATACAAAATTAACTATCAGTAATGTTTATCAAAATTGAATTTTAGCACCAATATTTCATTAATAGTAAGGAATCTAATTATTTTCCCAGCTAAAAGTTTTAAAATTAATTTTTTTACAAGATTATTTTTTTTAAAAAATTACAGTAAATCCCCAGCAGAAGCATTTAAACAATTGAAATATATTATTACAAGGTATTTCTTGCAAATTTAATTTATTCGATATGTAAATTGGCAGTTAATTAGGGAAAATACCTATATAAAAAGTATTTTGTAATAGGTAATTTGTTTACAATAATAATAATAGCACCTATTGATCAAAGAAGTTAGAAAAGCCACAATTTTTAACTAAAACTTTTTAAATGATTATCCTAAATTATGTAAACAGAATGTATAAATCTTCAAAAATATGTACCTAACTTTACAACCTATACAAATAAAATCAAACAATACTTACACCTATGTACCCACCTTAAACTTAAATACTTTTTGGCATAAGTTTTGATAAATAAGTTATAAATAAACTTGTAAATCCATAACTCAAGAAAAATCCTGCTGCTTTAAAACCTTAAACCTATATATTCAAAATAAACACAAAGTACAAGTTAAACGATACATACAAATAGTACATATACAGTATTTTTCTGCTACGAATTAGAGGCTATCATTCACTAAGCCTTTTGCTAAAACTTATAGCATTGTATTTTTACAAAATCAAAGAAAAAATACAAATTTACAAGAAAACAAAATAATTATTAGTTGCAAAACATGTTTGAAGCATTTTATTTTTTATAAAATGCATCTTATAAGGTAAAGTTCCTTACGATGATCATGATAATTTGTTCTGAGCTGTACCTTGTCTATCTTAAATGCGAGCTTTGAAAGTATTTTCCTCCCCCACGTGGTTTCCGTTGAAACTGTGTGAGCTTGTTTTTTCCCCACCCTACTTGGGTTTCAACTGTTAGGATTGTTAACCTTACAACACAACAGAACCTCACAAGCGTTAGGTTTAGAAAAGTTCCCCCATTTCCAAGAAAACCAAGCGAAGGGATGGGAGAAGAAAGTCTTTTCCAGGCTAGCACACTTACTAAATAGATAAGGTATAACGTAGGTTATTTTTGCAGCTGAAAAGTTTGTTTAACTTCTCCATTAACCAATATATATTACAGATCATTTAAAAAGGAATCAGATTTATAATCCAATATTTTAAAGCAAATAAATCTAAAATCTAGTGGATAACTTTGGCAAATTTTGAATAATCCTTATTAAAATGTCTGATATGTATATTATCTATATTTTGTATACTAATAAGTGCAATGATTAAAAATTTTAACTGACAAATTTCAATTCAGATAATACATAGTTTTTTGCTGCAATTTTAAATACAGCTAAAGTGTCAGAAATAATTAAATAAACCATTTATATATTAAGAAAAACAATATTTACTTGCATAAATTATTCATACCCCAAATATAACCATCAAAGATAATCTCAATGCTAACTTGGATCAGACTTAATAGATAACAGCTAAATTTTGATTGATTAAAACTAACAGTGATACAATAAGTTCTTCGTTCCAAAGCATTACAACAATTTAGCATGACATAAAAAATGCTAGATAGAAATTGCTGTTTAGTAAAAGGTTACGTTTAAAATTACAATGAAGTTCACAATGTGTGATATTTCAAAGCATTAAAAGGAACATTAAAAAAATAGCCATAAAGTCAAAAATACATAAAGTGTGACCAAATAAAAATTTCTTTAAAAATAAGCTTTTTATAAATGGAATGTGAGAAGGGAAGGTAAAAAGGAACTCAAGTTAAATTGTTCTACACATCACCAGTTGTCCAGCGCCGTTTTGTTGAACTTTTGGAACGTCCATTTTTGTGTGGCAACTTTCTTATCACATTTACTCATGAAGACTTCTTTTCTTTCTGCATCACAGTCCAGGCAATTCCCGCTGATAGGGTGGTACAGTTGCAGTTTAACCTAAATGAAACACAAGCAAAATAATTACTTGGGAATGTAAATAAAAATTAATTGATTTAAAAAAGATAGGATTTTAAATCAAAATGCTGTCTTTTTTTAAATTAAAAGGATGGTTGCAGTTTAACCTAAATGAAACACAAGCAAAATAATTAACTGGGAATGTAAATAAAATTTAATTGATTTAAATAAAAGACAGTATTTTAAGTCAAAATGTCTTTAACCTCTTTGCTCTAGATATAAATGCAAATACATATACTTTTGAAGAATTCATTTCACAATTTTTTTTAATTGTTACTTTTCTATTATAAACTAGAATGTGTTCAAGCTTTTCAAAAATACTGATCCTGAAGCAGCTCATATATACGATTTTGCAATTTGTTGCTGTATGATTTTGCAAATCACTTTATTACGACATCAGGTTCTGGTTTCTGAGTACCAAATGTGAAGTCCTATCTCTTAGATATAAAGCTGTTATGTTAGGTTTGAATTATCACTAGAGCTCACAAGGGCTATTGGCGACAGGTGTCGCATTTTAGAACCACATACATGCGTCATAATTTAGAACTACAGTCAGGTGATGAGCCGACACCTGAATAGACACCCAACACAACCGTTAAGGGCGACATCGTAAGCAGCGTTAGGACTTTGAAGGATATTTAACGCGCACTCCCTTACACGGGGTATTATCCATCAGACATTTTTGGCTGCACGGGACGTTTATATTACGGGCAGTTATTTTGGCGATGCCCGGACCCGAACCTGGGACCTTTCGTATACTAGGCGAGAACCTAACCGACTGGGCTCCCCCCCTATATTTATTTAAAGCTGTGGAATGGTTTCAGACACACAAACTAATGATCCAAAACCTTTTTTTCCCCAAATCAGCACCCTCTACAATGCGTAGAAACCCCAATTTTTTGATTTTGGATTTTCATACAACAACTAAGAACAACTACATACTGTTAACTACATAGTTTTTGACAAAGTGAATTATAATTAAATAAAACGTTTCCCTCACATAATCGTATTTCCACTCTTGGTTTCCTTGCATCCCATGGCAACTCCACAAGACAACTGGGGCATGGTTGTCAGACGTGGAGACATCAAAGCAAACAGTCCTCTTTTTGGGTCGGATGTCTCGATGCCAAGTCAACTCAAATTGCTAGAGGAATAGAGTTACTATAAATAAGAGTTGTGAAGGAATAAAAGAAACTAAAGCAGTTACTTTATAACAAATGCGCATGAAAATTATTATGGGAATACAATTAAATATGTAATGTACTACTTTAGGAAATAAAATGAGGAAAAGAAATAGCTTAAGGTAAGTCTTAGAATACACTGGTTTTAATAAAAGTTGACAATTAGAAATAACATTGATTTTTTACAAAATTCTTTTGAAAAATATTGTATTATTTTACTTAAAAGCTTTTTCTTTTTACTTTAGACACCATAAACCTTTATAAACCGTATTCCTATAATTTTTATACAGCAAGCTGATGTTAAAATGCTACTAATTTCAAACCATGTAATAACAAATCTGAATATTTAACTCGAAAGTTATAAATAAATAGCAATATTTAAACCACCTTGTAGTAATAACGAATTGTTAGATTACTAGGCACTAAAAGACTTAAACCAAATTCAACCAAATTAAAGAAAACCGAGTCCATTTAAATTAAAAGCTTAAAACCCCACTTTGTACATTTAAATTATGGCGAAGCAGTAATAGTCAAACAAATAAACTAGACCCACACCAAATAAGTACTTCAAAAACTCAGTTTAATTGATTGCAAAGAAAAAACCTTGATCAACCAAAAAATAACACCCACCTGTTCACCGCCTTGAGCGGAATGATCTTTGATGCACTTTTCAAGACCAAACCTATCGTTCTGGTTTCGGAATCTTGTATCGATGCACAAGTTGCTAGCTACATTACGAATCTACACAAAAAAGAAATAGAAAATTTGTCATGAATTCAAAAGTAATGCCTTATGCAAGAGTAGTAGCTCAATGTTTATTTGATCACTAACTAAAATTGCCAACAGAAAATATTTGATTACACACAATCAAGTTATAAAAGTTTATTCTGATTAGTTATTTTTTAGATTTTATCTTATTACAGTAGTCTTGCTCTTAACCGGGAACTGTTCAATATGATCTCCCATTTATCTAAGTATTTTTTTTATCCTTAAAATGTAAAAATTAGCTAAAAATGACTTGTTTTGCTATCAATCCCTATCCTTCATTTTTAAACACAGAATATATATTTTGTTTCACTAAATAAAAACAGCAATAAATCTATTCTTAAAAAAATATTAATCTACATAAAAGATTTACAAAATAGTTTTGATTAAGCAGGGATGTTGAGAGTGAAATAAAATTAAAAAAAGCAAGCAAACAAATAGAACGGATTTCATTTCAATTCAACTAAATTTCATTCCAACTAATAAATTTAAAGTACAAAGCATTCTTACCTCTCCTGAAGCGAAATTAGGCGGTTCAATCGGAGGATATTTCTTGGGTTGATCAAACGCTATTTCTTCCATAAACCACTTGAAGGGTTTACACTTGAGTCTTTCCCTCAATGCCTTCTGCTTGGAAATGTCGCCAGGGTCTAAATCTCTGTAGTGGGGTCGTCTCAAGTAGAGGTACTCCTTGTATTCGTCCATCCATACTTCGGCCACTCTTTTGTAGTTCTAGGAAAGTTAATAATTTTAAAATTTCATTGAATGGATTAAATAATAAAGTTCCACTGAGACAAGCAGATTTGTGACAGAAACTGTCTCTTAGAGATGCCTCCACACTATTCAAAACTAGTTTTCATCAAAATTGAATAATAATTATGTATCATTTACAAAGTTTACGTGCATTTCAAAAAATGACTTTTTTAAATACAATTTAAAGACAATTAAAAACCTAGTTCTAAACACTATTTATGCAGAGTTTATGCTGAATCCATGACTTTTCTTGACTTAGGTTAAAAAAAATTTCAGCATCCAACAGTTGCATGGCAATAAAAAGAAATTTTAATTGAAGACTTTATGAAATATGTTTTACAGACATAATTAACTTTTTATTATGTTTACGTTAATTTTCAAATGGCTTAATTTGATGTTCAAGTGCAATAATTTATTTTATAAATAAATTATTGAACCTTAACATAATTTGCTCAAAATCATGACTTTCCATGACAAAATAATTTATCCAATAACCAAATTCAGGACTTTCCATTATTTTTCTTAACTTTACATGAGTACCCCTGTACATAACTACACAAATAAAAACACCTTTCAACTCAGTTGACTTACTCTTCCAACAAAATCTCCAATGCCAGGGTTAGGAAAAGGCGGGAACTTCCGATAAATGTGCCCAATCCTAGAACAGGGGGCGTCCACCATCTGTCCCCCGCATTGCCAGATTTTGAAGGATAATTCATACTGTTCTCCTCCCCAAACATCCAGGCCTTCATCGTAGCCGCCAAGCTCCCAGAAAAAGGAGCGGTCCATCGCAAAAAGTCCGCCTGCCATAACTGGGCTCCTGAAAAGGGTTATGTTTGCATATCAAACTATATGGTTTAGGAAAAGTTTTTGAAACACTATTGACAATGTGTATTATGACATTTTGTCAAGCGACTAATTACTTATTGGGCTATCACTTATTAAAATTTTTTCCAATTAACTTAGAGACGGTTTAATACAGCACAATATGGGGCTTAGGTGGACACAATAGATAAAAAATTGTGGAAACTAGTTATGAAAATGTCTATCCCATTTCTCTATGTGTATATACCTATATCTATCTATACTATCCCATTTCTCTAAGACTATGTATTGAAGATAGTTGATTGTGTTCGGAAATTCATGTCCCCTTAATGTTTCTTATCTAAAAGTAATAAGACATCGAATACAAGCGCAAAGATAATTTTAATTTTTGCACAAAAACAATTTAAACATATATATAAATAATAGTAAATCTGATTATCTAAAACTTTTTTTTCCATACTGATAACAATACCCTGCTTGAGGAAACGGGTTAGGACTAAATAACTTATTATTTGAAGAAATTTTAAAAATGTATAATTATTTCAAAATTTTTCCAATATTATTTTATCCCAATCGCTGTAAATAGTTGTAACCGATCCAAAGCCAAAATAAACAAACTTAACTTAAATATGCAATAACATTTCTTATAACAATTAATGCAATATAAGATAACATACATTAACAAAGCAATTAATAAAAAATAACCCATCAAAAGTATCTAGAATAGAAATTAACTTGTTTGGAGATGCATAACAGATCTTACTTGAATGGTTCAGCAGGATATTTAAGGTCTTCAGGTAAAAGTGGCAACCTTTTGTAGTAGAGCTCCCAGTCAAAAGCGCCCCTTGCACCTTCATCTTGCGCTCGGTAAGCGAAAGTTTCGAAGTCGATCACATCGATGAAAGGACACACGACTGTTTTTCTGTCTTTGGCAATGGGCTCTGAAAAGTAGAGAGTTCTGTAAGCTAATTGATAAAATAAAAATTGTCATTGAAATATAATATTAAATACAGAGTGAGGCAAACAAAAGTGGCCCTGGTCAAAAGATAAGAATACGATAGAATTGTTGCCAGGTCTAAAGCAAATACAAATACAGGTTTGCTAACTGAAGCTATTGATCGCTTCAATATTAAGCCCAAACGAACACTTGACGACTTATTTGCCGGCAACTACACTACGGTTTTAGAAGGTAGTTGAAATGAAATATAAACAAGGTTTGTAGAGCTGATCAAGTAAAGTTCCCACTAGTGATTATTTGATTGTTTCGGTCGTTATTTATCCTAGAGAATCGGACCTTTTTGTTTTTGGTAATGCAAAACATTCTAAATTGATTGCAAGACACAAAATGTGCACTATGAGACGTCTTCATACAATACGAACTTAGATCTCAACTCGCCACTAGTCTATGAGTAGCTCTAATGTGAAGCTAATCCGAACCAACCAGTGCAAAAACAGGTCTCAGGAGGCTTCATAAGTTTTTCTCGCCAAGCATTTCAACATATTCCTATCTCTAGGCCGGGGCCACTTTTGTTTGCCTCACCCTGTACTTGGATTATGAAAAAGCAATCACATAAGTCATTTTTCTAATAGCAAAATCCAAAATATATATTTTACTTGACATTTAAAATGTTTCCAAATAAAATATTTTTGGTTCTACCTAAATTAGAGTTAGGTAGAATTATGGTGGCACTAGAGCTATGCTAGGACTATTGGTGACAGGCGTCGTAGTTTAGAAACATAGTCAAGTTACAAGCCGTCACTGTATCTTACCCAGCAATGGAGGCAGCCAGTTAATGTTGGCTTCCGTGTGGGAGTCCAGGAAGATGAGGACATCGCCAACGGCGGCCTTGGCGCCGATGAGCCTGGCTCGGATGAGACCCTCCCTCTTGGTGGCTCGGATAACGCGCACTTTGGGCAGGTGTTTCTTGAGGTAGTCTTCGAGGTCTTGCTTCAGCTCAACTAGGGAGGAAAGAAATATGACATACATGGAGTGTTGTACAATTCCTTGCCTTTATGTTACAATTTTTCTTAATTCTATTACTAACTAATTCTATCTAACTTTAAGTCTTAAGATCCGAGCAAAATCCTACACATATATTCTTAATCTAAACATGCTTTTCATACAAATATATGCTAAAAAAGTATTTTTTGCAAAGAAATTTAAAAACAAATTATGTTTAATAGTTACTAAAGGACTTGCCTCAAACTCTAAAAATTACACTTATTTTGTGCTATACATGCAACAAAAAAGAATGTGTATCACTTATTTGTAGCTAACATATTATTTTTTATTTCAAAATGCCTATAAAATGAACTCAAAGAAATTTTTGAAAAAAGTTTGAAAAAAATATAAATAATTTTTTTAAAACTCTAATATCGTATTGAGCCTTCTTTGTATTAAACTTCATTTTTTTTACAGAAGTAAATGACTGATACTGTAATCAAATGCTGAAAACTGATATTTGGATCTTCTTGTATCGGACCAGGCCAATTTCAGAACTAATTAACGTGTTAATTGTTTGTGGGGAGGCTTTAAAAATTTCCCCAAATGGGGCTGCCAGGTCCCAAGAGGTTTACTAACTTATTCTAACTTTTGAAAAATAATTTATACCGATTTTTTAATTGTATAAAATATAACATAGCAAGATGGTGTAGTTGTTTTGAAACTCTTACGAACAAAAAATTCCAGTCTTAAATTTATAAGACATTTTGATATAAAAGTTTTAAGAATGTACTATTAATCACAAAAAAACAGACAGCTTGTTTATTAATAAAACACACAAATGTGTATATTTACCTATCCAAACCTTAAATTTTACTAAATTGACACCCCTATTAGCAAATGTTAAATGTAAATTCTTCAAAATAACTCATAATATAAACTTCTAAATATGTAATTAGTTGAAAAATATGTTTTTAGCAACTTCAAGCACATTCTCTGAGAAATAATTTAAAATGACTTTCCTTCAATGGATGTTAGTTGATATAATAAAAGTTTGTGCAGAGTTAAAAATAAAAGTCCTAAGCGTTGGCAATAGGATAAAGGATTGAACAAAGCCTGCAAATATTATATTGAAAGGAGCCGTGGATAGCCCAGTGGTTCATTCTCGGAATCAGAAGGTTCCGCAATCGAGTCCCGATACCACTGAAGACCCACAGAGTATATGCAGAGTACGTGCTCATTAAATCTGTGGGTCCGAAAGTCCTGTGTGTGTCACGGCGCAGTTTCCCACGGGTACAGGTCCCTGAAGACTATTTCCCTCCCCATCAGGGACATATCTAAATTGCGGAGGTGGCGATAGAGGGCAGCATCTTTCACTTATGGGTGTGTGTGTTGTGTTTGTCTTAATTGACGAAGGTTTATAAGCGGGTCCCTCACCAAGCACGCAAAACCTGAATATATGTGTAAACCTATTATTGAAATGTTGTTAATGAAAGACATGAGAGCACAAATAAGGAGAAATAATTACCTTTCGTACTGAAGTCATCAACTAAAATAACCTCTTGGATCAACTCCGGGGGAGCCCTGTCAACCACACTGGTGGCAGTGCGCAAGAGTGTCGAAAGATGTTCGTTGTGGAAAGGAACGACCACGCTGGCCGTTGGCAGTTTACGCAGATACTTCTTTAAGGAACAACTGAAATAGAATGCAAGTTAGAATAATCAGTAATATAGTTCAAATAAATAATATTAATCTATATTATGCATAAATAAATATGTTTTCCAAAAACAACATAAATTAAATAGAATGTTATAGATTAGAATGATAGATAATAAAATTCAAATAAATAAGATTATCATGCAACAATGAACAACTGGAATTGAATATTATAAATTAAAACATTAGATAAAAAAATTCAAACAAATAATCTTAACCTATATTATGTAAAAATACTTTTACAATTAACAAATGAAATTGAATATTACAAATATGAACAATTGGTAAACATTGAAATAGATAAGATGAAATTATAATATGACTTAACAAAACTCTGGATTTGCAATACATTTTAAACACAAATAATCATGAATTAAACTAATTTTACTGTATGTAACACAGATTTAATCACAGCAACAATAGTTTTAAATTTTATGCTGCACATATGTTTAAATAACTAACAATTTAATAACCACAAGGGAAGGTCCCAATTTGGAATAACACACAGTACATACAGAATAAATAACTTTCCCTACTTTTTATGCCTGATATCTGCGATGGATCTATTGATGGCTATGTGGTCGCTGGCTAGACCGTTGAAGCCGTTCACTTTGTACAGCTCGTCCTTGCGTTTCTCCGTTCCCGGGGGGAGGTAGAAGGCGATCCCTTGTTCCCCTGGTCCCTTTCTGCTTCTTTCCAGGTTTATCTGGTCGTAGTTGTGCCAATCAATGCACTCGCTGGTCTGCAAAATAACATTCATGTCATTTAAACAAGCTCTTTTAGTTCGAGCTGTAGAGTGGTTTCAGACAGACCGACAAATAACATACAAAAACCACTTTTTTTGAGAATCAGCAACCTCCAAAATGAGTCTTTAAGTAAAAAGTTATACTTAAGGTGGTAGACATTTACTGTACGATAACCATTGGCAAACATTCAGAAAGCGCACCAAAAGTCGGTATTCTGACGACTTCCCAGAACAGAAACCCACCCGAAATGAGCAAATAACAGTCAAATAGGGTTGTTGGAATACGTCATCGTTGCTATGCCAAGGAATTCAAATCATCAGTCGAAGTCAGACAGGTTGCCACAAAAAATTATTTATCGCCAAATCCAAAAAAACCCATGCTATTGGTTACCTACAGTATATCTAATCCCAAGTTCCTGTTTTGCTCTTTTAGTTCGAGCTGTAGAGTGGTTTCAGACAGACTGTGTGACCAATAATGTTAAAAAAAACTCTTTTTTTAGAATCAGCACCCTCCAAAATAAGTGAGCCGATTATAAATGTATAGCCTATTGTAAGCGTCTTTAAGTAAAAAAAATAGGGAAGATTTGGTTATAGTATCATTTTGCAAAAATACTTAATTTGTGTAGGTCAGTCAATTAGGAAATAAAATCTGCTATGATATATGTCCGCTCATTGGCGATCTTGAAAATTTATTGAAGTGTTAATATACTTATTGAGTTGTATGAAATATTGAGTGGCATGTTTACCAGATTTGGATGGCAATGTAACGCAAATCGCCAAATCAAGACCAGCCATTATATCATATCATAGCTGTCCCAAAATTCTAAGTCAGTTTTTTTCTACATCATACACTATCAGTTATTATTTAGAAAACATAACTTAAACGATCGATTTTCAGTTGTTATAAACAAAATAAGTATACAAACTAACTAAATAAATGCAAATAAGAACATTTGCAAACACTATACAATTTAACCTTTCGTTGTTGATAAGTAATAAAAAAATTGGTCATACCTCGGAATCCTTGTGATTATTTGGTGCATTTGGCAGGCCCGAGTATTTTGCATGACTTTTAACGTTGACATCGATATCGCTGACCGTAATAAAAGACTTCAAAAATACTGCGGCTACTATGAGTAGTAAAACAGCAAAAAAGGTGTATTTTAAAATTTTCCGAACATTTCTTCTAAGCATGTTTTCACGGTGAATGTTTTAACTTTTGATATTTTCATCCGGAAACACGCATGTATTTTTCTTTTTTGGGGGAACTGGTTAAAGTAAAAGTACTTAAAAAACTGCGAATCCGAAACTCAAACATTTATCATTTATTATTAATGTGTAAAACTTTCGTTTTGCCAAAATTTATCTTAACACTTTTTTGACAAAATTGGTGGCGCTAACAAACGCAATTTGACGTCATAGCCTTTTTCTACATTAGGAGAATGTTTGAAGAAAAAATACTTCTTGACGTCACTTATGACGTCATTTGCGCTATCAAGATTTTAGATGCGTCAGCGCAAGCTTTGCATGCCATAGAAATTACATAAACTTCAAAAGCAGTAAGGGAAGGGCATGCACTGTCATTGAACGCATGCGTTTTAAAGATGCGACGTATGACGTCACAATAGTATTTAATACCAGCTTGCTGTAGTACAGACACACCAGACAAATATAGATAGCGCTTTTAACTTACCTTTCTGGCTTTTTGTGACCTATTTATCAGTTGGTTTATATAAAGCATTTCTAGAATGAACAAGCATTTTATTAAAGGGTTTATGTCTTTTATGTTCTTTTTATGATAGCTTTTAGGGCTTTTATTACTCAACAGCATATCATTTTTATTTGATAAGCATCAGCACATCAGGTTTCTCTATAAAATAGAATCGAATTCATTCCAAATTGATATATAATTTTGGAATCGACCAGGTGTTCAAATTTTAGCAAAACATTATATACAAACACAGATTGTTTGCTCAGTGACATCGAAATCGAATAGCGATTGTTTAAAAAACATCTTTAGCTGATCTGATAATGTGTATTACTTCAACGCACATTTTTGTGCTCTTCAAATTTTTTTTTATTTGACTGACCTAAGATACCAAAATAGAAAATCCCTTAATTTTTACGTTTTTGTCTTAGTATAGTGTGCTTGTTTTAAACAGAACTTTCAGCTGCCTGTTTTAGCAAGTTTATATTGTGTTGGACATTGCTTCATTTTTTTTCAAATACTTTAGAAATATGATTCCTGGGATCTTGGGATGTGCATTTTGTTATTAAAATATAAATAAAATTCTGGTATCAGATTATCCCCTTCATCCTTCAGTGCAGACGACGCACAAAAAAGAAAGTGAAAGTAGTTTCTGAGTTCACTTCCGTTCAAAAATCACTTACTTCGCTGCCAACCATTTGTATGACTCAAAATAATAGCTTCATAATTTAATATCCTCAAAGTTTTTCTATAAATTTTAAAAACAAGATCAACGTTGTGATTTTTTAAACAGTTTTATATGATTAACGTTGATTAATTAATTTTATTTCACTGTTTTTGTAAAATTCAACAAAAGGTTTCGCAATTCACGCAGTTTGTTTATATGCGGGTGAACGGGTTGAGTGACTTATTTTTCATAATGGATGCAAAGTAAAATTAAAACCTAGCCCATTAACCTTTTATTATTAAGAATCAATAGCATTTCTTATGCTTAATGTTTTCTCGAGTTACTTTCATCCCTTACAAATTGTTTAAATTATTGCCATTATTAAGAGAGAAGATGACTGTGCTTATACAATATTCAGAGAAAACAGCGGATGTATGTCATCGGCATAACCCACATACCGCTTTTCGGAAATCACGCTGATTCTGCTTTCCCGATGATCTATGGTCGCCGAAGAAGTGTTCACTCATGGTGAGGCAATCCGCGTCGGGCACGGTCCAGGTCGGGCTGATGAATACTGACGTACTGAAGATGGATACCAATCTGATGTTCCAGAACCTCCTTGAGAACAACGCCGCGAAGCGGGTCGAGACGCTGATTGTGATGCGGAAACTGCTCAAGAACGGCGACGTCCAACCCAATTTCCACAACGCCTCGAGAAGTTACGTTTTCGAGGTTCTTTTCCACATCCTAGAGGACTCCAGGTGGGAGGTAAGGTATCAGTGCTTGCTCCTGATCTGCACTATAATCCCGGAATGCAATGAAGAACTCGATCATTGTATGTCCCTTGTGATATCCAAAGTCATCTCGAACCTCGGACACGAGAATATAAATGTCAGGAGAGCCGCCCTGCAAGTTCTCCACAACTATGTGAAGCACACTGACAAACTGCAGGACTTCCAGAAAAGTTTTGTCGATTATGGACTTGAAAATGAAGAGTACATTGTAAGAAAAGGCTGCATTATGAGTATAGGGATTCTATTCGCGACCGGGTTTGAACACGAAAATTTATTTCCGTTGATCGAGTGCCTTGCGAAGCATTTCGTCGAAGGGGATGCTTCCCTGTTTTACCCCATTTTCCTAGCCATGCAGAAAATCAACGAACTCGTCGGGTCTCCGACATTTGACCAGTATTTACAACAAATGGACGAGGAGGCCGCAAACACGTACATGCGCGTGCTGAACAAATACTCCATGAATGGCTCTCGCATGAGCAGCAGCTCCGGCAGCCGCTCCAGTCTCTCCAATGCCAACGGCTACAGCAGCAAAATCTTGAAGTACGACTTTGGCATATTCCAGCCCTACATCATGGAGAAGATCAAGAGCGAGGACTGGAAGACCAGGGTCGAGGCGATCGAGCACATGAAGATCATAATCAGGGAAATCCCGGATTTCAGCGAGCGGATATCCGACATGGACGAGTACATGGTGTTCCTCTCCAGACTGTTAGAAGACTCCAACTTCAAGATCGTGATCCAGGCCCTCGGCGTCTACGACCTCCTCATCGACAAGTTCAAGAACCAGATGAAGCGCTTCCTCAAGACGTTCGTGACGTCCGTCTTGAGAAGACTCGGTGACGCTAAATTAGTGGTGCGAGAACACGCCATCCGCGTCATACACAGACTGATGCACCATGTCCGGCCCACGGACGTCCTGGGCAACCTTCTCCAGCACAGAGACTCCAGGAATCCGCGATTGAGGGAAGAGATCGTGAATCGGGTCACCGGGGCAGTCCTCACGTTCCCCAGCTACAACTTTGAGTTCCTGCCCCTGTGCGAGAATGTCGCGCCGTTGCTGGCCGACACGAAACGTCGCGTCCGGCTTGCGTCGCTCGAGTGCTTTGCGGCTCTGGCACAGGCGATGGGACCGACGAGATTGGTTCCGCTGGTGTCTGCGGTGGATTTTATCGAGATCAACTCTGATGCGGAAGGTTTGCTGGCTGCGGTGCAGGCGAGACTGGCTCGGCGTATACTTCCTAGGTAAGTGAAATGTAGTTTGAAGGAACTAAGAAACAGTGGTTTTATTATTGCAAGAAAAAGATGTTTGCATAATTTTGTTTGACTGTTTTTAACCGTTTGTTCTTCTGTTAGTGTAAAAGGGGAAATCATTAGGAATCAAGCTATGCTAGAACAAGCCATAAAGTTTCCAAAAATGTACAACCTCCACCAAAAGGAATCTTTTCCGTGGTAACTTGAACTTTGTCTAAGTAGACAAAGACCACAGTACTATGGTCCCTTTACTGTGTTTTGTCGCTAGGAAATTTCATTTGGCTAGATCTGCTCCTGCAAGATGGTAAAACGTGCCATTTATTTTTGGCATTAAGAACTCAGTGAAAAGTAATTAAGTATTTTATTGCTTGTTATTTTGCCTTAGGGTTTTCATGCAAAAGGAAATGGAATATAGGGTCCTTCTTGGTGGAAGAACTTTTTTGTTAAGAACATTTGTAACAGTATGATAAAATGGATGGTTCTGATTAGGCGATTTGTTCTATGTTGCCAAGCAACCAAATTCCTCAAATGTGGTTGAAATTTTACTTTAACTCAATCAGAATGAGAACCCTACATTAAATTTTCATGCTGGCCAATGAACTGGCCAGATGTTATATCTTAGCTATACCTAAGATTTTATTCAATTTTGTTATATGATTTGTTAATAAACTGCACATCAGTAACTGTTAATTATAAATCTGCTTAACTTGGCATCTTACTTCACATTGGCCTGTTATATAGTTTTATTAGAATTAATAATATAGATCTAGGTAAATGCCTAAATATTACTTCACTTCCCCTATTTTAAACTTAAACAAATATTATTTATGTAATCAATTATTTTTTATGTAATACACGTGTGCTGTTAATGATATGAAATTGGCAAGGGCTTCTGTCGATTTACGTGCGTTCACGGGTTAGGAATTGCCAATTTCAACGCACAAATTTAAATACTCCTGGTGATATGGATTGATATATAATCAACTGAAAGAAGATAATGTATACAATTTCAGTATGGAAGAAATTGATCTAGCTATTATTTAAAAACTAATTGTTAATATTTTGTATAACTAACATAAAAATTTAATATCTTAGTTTAAAACGGATTATTCTAATTTCCAACTTTCCAGGTGTACAGAAGACGGTGCTGTCTCATACGCCATTATGGTTCCCTCTTCAGCCGGAAACCAGAACCGAAACCTCTCCCCTTGGGGTTCCGACATCGAGTGGATCATGGCAGCCTCAGGGTCCTCCAGCTCCTCCACACCGCCATCCAGGAGCAAAGAAGTGTTGGCAACAGACATTGAGCACAACGGAGAGTCTTCGGTTTGTAAGTTGGTGGAGATTAACCAGCCGAAGAATGTGAATGCGTTCAAGAGGAACAGCAATTGGCTGAACGGTACGCCTTGCGAGGCTTCAGCTTATTACCTTAACTCTCAGGTGAGTGCCTGGGTGAATTTCCCAATGTGTTAGATTTTGTGCAGAATAATTTATTTATAGTCTTTCTAATTACAATGCAACCTTCGAAAGAACTTTTTTCCCCATCCCTTTGTGTGGTTTTCTAGGAAAGAGCATGAACGTCGCTGTATTTGTTTTCCCCCACTTTACTCGGGTTCGGAAAGTAATTGCAATTAAACTCGCAGCCGAGTTTTGAATAAGGGAGGTTTAAAACTGTAATTCTCATGCTGTTTTCCGGTAAACCACACAAGGGGTTTGGGGAAGAAAGTGCTTTTGAAGCTTGTGTTGTAATCAGAAGTAGTATAGTGCTTGAAAAGAGCTATTTATTATGTTAGGCTTTATTATGGTTGTAGTTCCTCCATTGGGAATGTTGTTAATAAATAGCAGCCAATGCAGACGTAGAAAAAAATTATATTCATATTTTACACAAATTTTTTTGTAAAATATGTACAAAAACTTAAAGCTGTATTTCGTCATTGTAATTAAAATCATTTTCCCCCCTTTAGAATACTGAAACTACAACAAAAGAGCATTTTCAAAAACCCAGTGAAGATTTAAGAAATGAATCAAATCAATCTATCATTGCTGTGAGTCCTGATAAAGGTATTATAATTTTTTTTAACTGCCATGAAATCTTTTATATCAACACCACTGACATTTCAACAAATTAAATTTTTTATGTGCATTCTAGTTCTTGTTATTTCTTGGGTTTTTTAAAAATTATTATTATAAAGATACTGTTTGGATTAAGCTAGCATGTTTTATTTATCCTGCATGTAGTTGAGACTAGGGAGCCTAGCCAATATTTGTGCTTCCTTGCATGTAAAAGGTCCCAGGTTCGGTTATCAATATAACTCCCAACCTCTAAACGGTCTGTGTAGCTAAAAAGTCTGGCAATATTAAGTGAAGTGGGAGTGAACTTTAAATATGCTCCAAAACTGACACTGTGCGCAATGTCTTAAATGTTGCGTTGGGTGCCTACTTAACTGTTGGCCCATTACTTGAATTCAGCCTCGTCGCCAATATCTCTTGTGTAGCTCCAGTACAATGATAGTTCAACCTAATCCCTCTTTCATTGTTCAAATTAAACCGAAAAGTACTTTCAAATTTAAAGCAACTACTGGTTCTTTTTAGATGTGTGTATGCTTAGTGAATCCTATCAAGAGACCTACTCCATGAAGCCGTATCAAGATAATTCAAAGACCAAACCAGTAATTATGAATAGCAAAATTCCTGTCTTGGCACGGTTACCTGGTAACTATAATTTTGATATTAATTTTGTATGTTAAGTAAATATTTATCCTGTTTATTATTAGTTAATATACAAATATTTTTTTGTAATTATGCACCAATTAAACCCAGTGAAGATTTAAGAACGGAATCAAATCAATCTATCATGGCTTATCTATCTGGGTCTCTCTGAATTATTATTAATCTCTGTAGAGTGTTTTTATTGAAAACAATAGTCCTCTTGGATAGAATATCTTATGTTTATGTTAAACTACTAAATTACGATACAAAAGCTTTGCGTTTGCATTTTTTAGGGCCATTCTAATCAAACATCTTATGCATAACAAACAATAAAAAATATGTACTTAATTCATAAAAAATGCACATTTAAAAATTTGTGAATACCAGTAACACTTTCATTTACCTATAAAAACATTAACTTCAAGCTTTTAAATTCGATTTTTGTATAGCTTAATTTGTATTACATATAAATTGTGCAGGACTATGGACTTCATTTGTCTACTATTTTTTTTAAAAAAAATAAGCTTTGGCAAAATGCCCATTTCCATCTACCTCATTTCCTTGCCAATCTGGTTTACTTTGATAAAATTGAAAATGTTTTTCAATCCATGCAAAGATGACCATTATTTTAGAATAATGGGCCTTCAACATAAGCATCTAACATACATTATTAATTTTATGGTAATGGGACAAAATATCGCGGCCGAAATATCGCGGGCCAAAATATCGCGGCCGAAATATCGCCGGCCGAAATATCGTGCGCCCAAAATATCGCGGGCCCAAAATATCGCGGGCCGAAATATCGCGGGCCAAAATATCGCGTGCCCATAATATCGCGTGGACAAAATATCGCCGTAGAGTAAAAATTGAGTGGATTTAGTGGATTTTATTGTGTTTATCAGTGAGAGGGAGTTCGATGGTAAAATGGTATTACTTATCTAGTACATTGTGATGAAGTTCGGTTTTACCTATTAGAACCTGGATTTTTATAAAAATGTATTTTAGGTCATGCATTTTTATGCATTTTTTTTGTTTTGTTGTTATGACCATTTAGTCACGAGGTGGGTTTAATGGGTTAAGGTTTTATATTTGAACTTGATTTTTATAATAGATATAATGGAGTTCGATGGTAAAATGGTATTACTTATCTAGTAAATTGTGATGAAGTCCGGTTTTACCTATTCGAGCCTGGATTTTTTATAAAAATGTATTTTAAGTCATTCATTTTTATGCATTTTTTTGTTATGACCATTTAGTCATGAGGGGGGTTTAATGGGTTAAGGTTTATATTTGAACTTGATTTTTAGCTCGATGGTAAAATGGTATTACTTATCTATTAAATTGTGATGAAGTTCGGTTTTACCTATTAGAGCCTTGCCGGCCCGCCGGCGTAGTGGTTAGTGTACTAGCCCATTGAGCTGCTGGGCTCTGGTTCGAATCCCGGTAACGGCATGGATGTTTCTGCTTGTCAATAAATGTTGTTATTTGTCTATGTGTTTGTGTCGTCCTTCTTTGTGTGCCTCTTGTGACTGTCTCTTCTGGCGAGCTGGGTAATGGGCTGTAAAGCCTACACTCTCCCTTCTAGAGTGCGCAATCACTGTCATTTACCTATTAGAGCCTGGATTTTTGTGAAAATGTATTTTAAGTCATGCATTTTCATGCATTTTTTTTGTTATGAGCATTTAGTCACGAGGTAGGGGTTTAATGGGCCTAGGTTTTATATTTGAACTTGATTTTTATAAATCCTATTAAATTTGGCCAAAATATGGCGTCGACTAAAGTAAGTGGATTCGTGTGTGATTTTCAAGATAGGTATGAGATGGTAAATTTGTATAGTGCTTTGTACAAAGTGAGTATATAAATATTATATATGCTGTACGGTAAGTTACGTATGGTTTGTTTGATACGATATGTGTGGTCTGTTTGGGAGTATTTATTATTGGTGGATACATAATTAAGGTTGAAACAGTTATTTTAAAAATTTTCGTAATCAAAAATAATTTTTAATATTTATTCATTTGGGTTGAAAGAAATGATTAAAATGTATCTTATTTTGTAAATTCGCGATTTCTTTATAAAAATCGTAAGCGTTGTCCGACGTGCGGCTTATTCATGCTGGTTAATTTTGTTTTCAAATAAGTAAGATTGTCTAAGTCTATTTTTGAATGAATTTCAAGGTTGTTTCTGAGCATTTATATTAGTATTATATTATAAATAGTGTATTTTTTCAGATTGGACAAAATAGTTATCAATAGTTGAATCTGGTTGTAAGAAAATTTATCACTACTTAAGTGATGTTCACAATGCATTGATTCAATTTTATTATTTTTTACAAATAAACATATTCGATTCCTTTATATTATTTTTACATTTTCATATCATTATATATGGAAACTTTTACCAAGTTGGGTAATTGAAATATTTCTATACGTTTTGAACTCATTTAGACCATTTAGTAAAACACAAATTTTCTTTCAAAAACTCATCATTAAAGTTTACGCGGTTTTAGGAGTTCTTCGAAAGGTGTTTAAGAGTTTCAATAGTGTAGCAATTACTACTGTCAAATAACTCTCCGTTAAATTTATTTCAAAAATCGCCAGTGGTTTAAGTAGCAAGTACAAGTAATTCTTATTGTTCTATAAATATTTTTTTTTATCATCACTAACGACAGCAGCTGGGCATTATTTAAATCTAAGGAAAACGGCTTATGGAAGAAAAACGCAGACACTCAGGTATATGGAACCTGGGGGGGGGGGGGGGGGCTCAAAGGGTCAACCCCTCTGTCGTTTCGACAAAGGAACTTTTCTTTAGCCCCATCCCCCCTTTTTACTCAAAACTCCGAGACTCTGAACAGGTGTCTGCTTCTTTGTGTTGAGTTTTCGAAATCCTGTAGAGGCTAAACATAATTATGGGTTAACTACCATCTTCTACACATAGACATATTTGCTAAAGCCGGCTTCTTTTATAAAAGGTTTGTTTACGCGTGCAAGTCGAGTCCGTGCTCTATTGTATCATTTTGTCAGACAGGGCTCAAGCGTACGATGGAGTCAAAGTTTGTTTTATTTGTATTTTAGCTAAAAGGAAGACTTTTCTTTAAAAATGTGTGATATACATAACATTTGGCATCATCATGTTTCTGATCATAATTTATAACAAATAATAGGGATGACATTTATTGGGGTTAATAAAAAATATTTCCAATAGAAAAAAGGTTTAAAGAAATTATGATGTGCTTTTGGGGTTACGGCTTTTTGACATCATAAATGGCTATTTACGATCAGAAAAAAAATTCTAAAATAATGATGCCAAATTGTGATTGGGACTGAAAGGGTTAACAGCCTGCTCATAGGCGCAATGGTTAGAGTGCTAGCCTTTGGAGCTGCTGGGCACGGGTTCGAATCCCGATTAAGGCGTGGATGTTTATGTTTGTCAATAAATGTTATTATTTTTCTATGTGTACTTCTTTGTGTGTCTCTTGTGACTGTCTTTTCTGGTGAGCGGGGTAACGGGCTAAAAGGCCTACACTCTTCCCTTATAAAGTTCGCAATAACTGTCATTGGTTAAAGGGTCAAAAAATATTTTTCTTATAAAAAGCACAAAAAAAGTTATAAATTATTAATACTTTTGACCCCCCCCCAAAAAAAACACTTGAACATGTGTTTTATTGTTTGTTTTTTAAGGTTTTTTTCAATAAAACTTGCCCGGTAGTTTTTGGGTTTGTGGGCGGGTCATAAACACTGGTAAAACAACAGTTTGACATTCCTTAGAACAACTCGTGTTTCATCTAGCTTCTCTAAGCGTGTTTGTGGCATGCTGCAATGACTTAAAATAAAATTAGTTAAATGAGTTCAATCAGCGCTCAATTTTGGGCCCTATGCTGTTAATAATTTTTATAAAAGATTTTAGTAATCTATCATTATTTGGAAAATTAATCATATATTCAGATGATACTAATTTGGTATATTCAAGTAAAAACTACAACTTATTAAAGGAAATTATAAATCCTGATCTAATAAAAGTTAAAAAATGGTATCAACAAAATGACTTTAGGTAGGCGAGTACCCAAAATTCTTAAAATTTTACTATTACTTTAATATTTTCCAAATTTGGCATAGTGATTTCAAATATAATGAACAATGCTTTTTGGGCAATTTTTTGTATTTAAATATAATTGATTTATTTTAAACGGTGTTTTTCAACTTAAAAAAAAAAGGGTTTACGCTAACACTTATAGCATAAAAAGTATTACATTAATTTACCTGAAATTTTTTACAGATGCTATTTCAATATATATCTGTGCCATGAACCTCTAACATCTGGTGTAAATATACAAGATTTTTTTAAAAAAAAATGTCCAAGTGTAAGTTAATCGAAAAAATCTTTTTTTTTTGGGTTAATTTATAACATTTTTCTTAATAACTTCTTTCCTTGTAATATGTATGTAACTCTGAAGGGTCATTGCATGCATCAGTTCAAAACGAAGAATTTAACACATAATTAATGTTTATAGGATGAAAGTTCAATGTGTGTGTTGTGGTAGACTTGTTAGCGTAAACCTCTTTTTTTAGTAAAGAAACACCGTTTAAAATAAATAAATTATATTTAAATAAAACAAAATGCCAAAATAGTATTATTCATTATATTTGAAATCACTCTGCCAAATTTGGAAAAGGATTAAAGTAATAGTAAAAATTTTAGAATTTTGGGTATTTGCCTACCTTAATTATTAATAGTGATAAAACTAAATATATAAATTTTAATATGATCACTGGTCATGCAGTAGACTTAACTTATAAATATAATATTTTATGCCAAGGAAATGTTTTAAATTGTTAATGTCCTCTTATAAACCGAGTAGAAATTATCAAATATCTTAGATTATATGTTGATCAAACATTGAAAAAGAAATTACATGTAAAAAAATTTAAATGACAAGTTGCGTTTTGGAATTTATGCATTTTATTATTTAAAAAATATATATATAAGTCTCAGTAAGCATGATTTATTTGAAAACCCCTCTTTTTCGTAGATACATGTAATTGTGGAGCTTATAATGTGATACTTATAGAAAAGAAAACAGACTGGGGGAAACATTCGTACTTTGACAATTCTGTCTGAAAGCCGCCGTCACGCATTTAGCAGAAAAAGTAGACCATATGCCTTACTATTTTCCCTCCCAAGAAAAGCTCGTATTTCGGGAAAGCGAAATGTTCCCTTCTTAGTAGTGTAATTTCAAAATAAGCATCAGGCATTATTCGGAAAGTAACGGAAAAGTAAAATTTTTTTCGTTACCGCTAAAAGTAATTAAGTTACTGATACTTTTTGAAAAATATAACTGCGTTACCCGACGTTACTTAAAAAAAAGTGTTATAAGTAGCGCGTTACTCCAATCCCTGGCATAATGATATAGCATAAAAAGTTTACCAAGAGAGGGGTAATCTTTCTGAATAAATTTATCTAAATAAGCAAAATAAGTGTAAGATATTAGCAGAACACAGACTGGCCGATTTATGTAGAACAGTTTAAATCACACCTTTAAATCAACCTTGTACAATTTAAATCAACATTGAATTATTACTTTTAACAGTGTATAATAGTCTTAACCAGGCCCTGACCTAGAAAACCTACTCCACCTATTTTGGGGGCCCTTTACTTTTTTATTTGTGATTTCCAGAAATAATGGTGCTCTTTGACCTATGTATCAGATATTTGCTACAATTTTATGAGCTTCCTTATAAACATTGATCAAAACTGTCACGTTAGGTCAATTTCTTAGTCAAAGTCGAACAAAAAACAGAGTTGAGTATCATTTTTTTACTTACTGATATTTTGGGTTTTTTCGGTATTTAGCATAATAGAAATTGAAATTTAGGTGCCACTAAAATTTGGGGGCCCTAGGACCAGGCCTTATGGAAGAATAGTCCCTGGTCCTAACTATGAAACTATTTTTATATTAATTATATTAAAAACAAAATACAGTTAAACTCATTTATAACGAGCACGAAGGGACCGCAACATTAACTCCGGGTAAGTTAAATCCAAGTGCTTGTAAAAAAACGAGTACATAGACGACAATCCATACTTTGGCAAATATCTATATTTTTAGATCCATCTTCAAACTAGCTTAAATATCTAAACTTCTTTTCAAAAGTTATAACTTTCCGCTTTAGACACCTACCAATAAAATTTAGCAAACTTTATCTATGAATTTAAAGTCGAAGATTGAACCTCGAACCATCTATCTAATCAGTATGACAATGAAGAACCCTTTCCTCACACTGCTTCTTCAAATAAGCTGTTGAACAGCATATTTAACCAATCTTCTTATTCATTCCTCGTTAAATCCGAGGTTTGCTCGTATCAGGCAATTTCCCTTCCACTGACTTAACATTGGACCAACCTATGAGTAGGGAACATATATATTCCGGCTTGTGTGCTTGATCAGAAACCCGCTTATTAAGCATTCGTCAGGTAAGACAGACACAGAAAGAGTTTTTACGGTCATAGAGAAAGGAAGTACACCCAGGACGAAGGTGGGAATCGAACCCGCACCCGTTACAGCACTCAGACTGCTGGCCTGCGATGCTAACCACTCGCCCATCCGGGCCCCTGGACCAACCTAATAATCTTGCATTCCTCGATAAATCCGGGTACTCGTAAAATCTGGACTCGCTATAAACGAGTTCGGCTGCAATTGATTAATCAACTTATTTTTTGTTCTGTAAGTGTTCACTAAAGTAAGCAAATTATTCAGTTGCTACATAATTTTATATGAATGCACTTAAAAAATTAATATATATTTAAAAAAAATAATGTTTGTACTATTTTAACTTCCTCCCATTCCCAAAATCACATTCGAAATAACCCTAAACTAATCCTCCTATTAAAAACGAGTCTCTTTTTAAAGAGCAGTACAGAAAGATAACGCATCAAACATCGCTTACATTTTCGTTAAATAATTACTAATTTTTAAAATTCAGACACTTTTTAAACTACAATTACCCCAACTAAATTCTTTAAAAAAAATTTAATGGTATTAATAAAAATCAAGTTAAAAAAAAACCTTAACCCATTGAACTTAACTCGTGATTACGTTGTCATAATTAATAAGGGATAAAAATACATGTCCTAAAATACATTTTAATAAAAATTCAGGATCCATTACGTAAAACAGAACTTCACCACAAATTATTAAATAAGTAAGTAACGCAATTTCATTTTACCATCGAACCCCTTCCCACTGCCAAACACCTAAAAATCCATTAAATACACTCCATATATACTTTACGCGATATTTTGGGCACGCGATATTTTGGCCACGCGATATTATGGGCACGCGATATTTTGGCCCACGATATTTTGGGCCCGCGATATTTTGGGCGCACGATATTTCGGCCGGCGATATTTTGGCCGCGATATTTTGGCCCGCGATATTTCGGCCGCGATATTTTGTCCCCAAACCTAATTTTATAGTACCACTTAATGCCCAGAATCCTTCTAAGGCACTTGTTAATGAAAACCTGAAACTTTCTCCTGTTAGTTTTATTCCAGTGTCATGTTTCAGATCCATAGAGAAGGACAGACTTCACATTAGTGTTAAAACTCTGATCTTAGTTGCGACAGAAATGGCCCTATTTTTCCAAAACTTGATTAACATTGCAAAGCTACCTCGTGCCTTATCTAACATACATTATTTGAACTTAATTTCAGCTAAGAAATTTGGCCCAGATGACTGTGACCCACCTGTCAAGATGACCCAGCTCCGGGCCTTATCAGCTCAGAGACACAACACGCTCCCATCCTTCAACCCACGTTACTCCGCAGCTCACCGGAGATCTTCCACCCATTTTTCCCAAGAGGTATGTTTTATAAGTCTGGTATATTTTCAGTGATGATGAACAAAGTGGATATAATAATACAACTGAATGTGTCGAATTGATAAATTTATTAATTGATGCATAAAGTTAATTCTGAAATTTTTCCGAAATTTATCTTGGTAATATCAAATAAATGGTCTCATTTAATTAATAATCTAACATCTCATTAATAAATAATCTTCATTTAAAAAAAAATAATAAACTGCAATGTAGCATAATATAGAAATTTCAAAACATAGTTTTGTTCAACATATAAGTGAGTGCATATATATTACCAAAGAAATGTTTTCAATATGAGTAAAAAAAATGTTTTTCCTACTTAAAAAAATACATATGCCTTATAAACCTTTTTTTTTGTAATGACCAAACATTACAATAGGGGACGTACATAAATTACGTCACGCAAAATTTGGCCTTTTTTGACCCCTCCCTCCCCCCATGTCACGTTTGGGCAAACCCCTCCCCCTAAAATTACGTCACGTTTGTCGCCCCCCCCCCTTTTTTTTAAGGTTGATTTTAATATTTTCCTTTTTTTAAGTGTTTCTTATGATGATCTTATGATAAAAAAAGATTTCAGATTTCTTTTCTAAAAATCGTTCTTATAAAAAACAGATTTTCCTTGCAAAACTGGAAGTTTTGAATCGTTACGTCACGCAAGCGATTACCCCTCCCCCCCTCCATGTCCCGATCCGTCACGTTGCCGCATACCCCTCCCTCCCCCCTATAAGCGTGACGTAATTTATGTACGTCCCCATAGATCAAATAATGGATGTACCTGATAAATTGTTTTTAGCTAAATATATATTTTTAAAGAGTTAATTAATTTTTTTCTACAACTCAGTGAATTATAATGTTATACACAAAAGTAATGCAAACATATTATAAAATTTTTCCTAAAAAATTAGTTTATTGTTTTGCATCTATTAAATGTACATATTGGAAAGCATTTAAAAATTATTCAGATTAAGTTTTCTCTAGACATTAAATAATATCCTGGCAAAAATTTAATAAAAAACAACCTTATGTGTTAACATAAGGTGTTTTTTTAATATTTTAAACAACATAGAAATTTCATATGTTTATAACAGGGAAAATGCGACCAACCCTCCCATGAAACACATTATAAAATTTTATTTTTATGCATTTTGAAATGCGAATTTTTAAATAGTTGTTATAGAGCAGTTTAAATAAATTGGTCACAACTTCCCTATATCAGCTTTGCTCTAATTTTTATGAAATATAATATTCTCTTCTCCTTCCTAATATAACATTCTTTAGATATTTTCCATTACTTTTTAATTACTATTTTTTTCTTACTTTTTTTTTTAATTGTTTAATTCTTTTATTTTTATTATTTCTGAAAAATCTTGTTGCTTTCAAATTTTTAACTTTCCTTTCCTTTTCTTCTAGAATAAAATTCCTAACATAACCTTTATGGATAAAATGAACCAAGACAGCGTTCTGTAAGTCTGATATTTCTACATATTTAATTTTTAAAAAAATATTGCTTTCATACTGCAACTGACAATTTTATAATTACGATAACAATATAACAATATTAACAGGAAGTTATAAACAGGAAATTTTAGATTTGTTTCTTCAATATCTATTTTTGATGAGACACTTGTTTTGTTATAAAAGGACAAAAGGATGTCCAGTCCATTAAACTAACAAAATTTTCAACACAATTGTTTCATCGTAATGGCTGACACAAGGCTGACTAAAATGAAATTATCTATTAATCTAACTGAAAACTTTGACTTATAAAACTGACTTATTAAAAAAAAAATTACAACTTTTAATTTTAAATAGACATTTAAAAATGTGAAACTATCTGGTCATAATTAATATTTAAATGAAATAGTTAAACATAATGCATGTATGTTATGTTTAAAATATATATAAGAAAATTGCAGTTAACTTAAAAGTGCCTGTTGCCCAATGTATCATATTTGATGTATTTTATCAGCTTCCTTACAACATCAATCAGACCAATAAATGTCAAAAAAATTATCAATGTCTTAAGTCAAAGTTAAGCTCAAAGATTTTATTTTTTAAAGAAATTTTGAGGTTCACAATATTCTGCATAAAATGAACTGACTTGATGGGACACTTAAATTTGGGTTGCCTGAAGGGGTATTAAGCTTTATTGATGCATATTAAGACATTTGCGTCAATCTTACTTTTTCACCAAATATTTTGCCAAAATCACTAAATTATAGCCAAGTTGTGTGTGTTTTTCTGAGATTTTTACTTGACTAACCGTATTGGCGATCTTCATTTTCTTATGCCTTAGATTTCGCCAATTTCATATAAGTCTCTTTTACTTGACTAACCGTATTGGCGATCTTCATTTTCTTATGCCTTAGATTTCGCCAATTTCATATAAGTCTCAACCAAATTAATGGAATATGGTATTTTTAAGTTTTATTTGAAAGCTGGTTCAAACAAGCATTTTAAAAAAATGCTTAAAAGCAAAATCACTATTTTCTTTTAAAATTGTATTTGAACTTAGACTTCTACATTGATAATTCTTATTTGGGTTAACAAATATTTATTATTTAGTTGAAACAGGATACATAAATTTGAAATGTATATAATTAATTTTCATAATTGATATAAAAGGTACTTACCTGACAAAGAATAAAATTCTTGTAAAAATAATAAATATATATGCAATAATTAAATCTAAAGTAATGTTTATGTAGCATATGTTATTTTTATTAATAATCATACTTCTCATTATTATATAAGTGATCTTTGTTAGTTAGGAAATTTGTTATTTTGTCTTGGCGGCTTGTTTCTTTATTCCATATTCATACATCTTTTTTATTTTGTTTGATTGTCAAACTTTCAACTGGCCAATTAAATCATAAAAAAATTCGTAAAGGGAATAAAGATAATAATGATTTATAATGTTTTAATATTTTAAATTTGGGATGTTTTCAATGCCATTGTTTTATTTTCTTACAATTGTTTGTGATCATTTGAGTGCAATACACAATCGTGTGCACTCTTTTATTATATTTAAATACTATTGAATATTTAAATTATTTTTGATAGCATTCAAATTCTAAAAAATAATAATAGCATATTCGAATTCTGAAAAATAATAATAAAAAAAGTATTTCCCAATTTATTTTGTACGGTCAAAAAAAAAAAAAAAACACTAAATTATTTGCCATTCATTCTAAAACACTTTTTCTGCTACGATTTTCACACATTATAAGTAACACTTTTATAAGTAAACATTATAAGTAACAACTTTTTGTAATTCCCAATTTGTGCTTCCTATTATTCTTTTGTTTTGAGAAGGATTTTTTTTTTGTGTGTTTGAATTAAAATAACCTGACAACACGGCTTTTGTGTTACCCACCTTTTTCATTACTATGTTCTTAATAATTTGTTTCAATATGTTCCAATGATTCTTCAATTCTTCTCTGATACCAAAAGCAAGTAGAGGACGATTACAGATTTGAACAAACTGAAAAATTAAATTTTTATTAGGTTTTTTCAATTTTGTGGCTTTATGAATTTTTTTTTTATTTATGTGGTCCATACTGAGAAGATAATAGCCTCGATAACATATCACAATTGCATGCACTATTTTTCTGAAGTCTTGCAAATTTAATCATTTACCTTTTAGGCTATATCCTTGCATTTATTAAATGAAAAGAGTATTTTTATGTAAGTTTTTTTACTTAAAAGCATTTAAATAAATGAAAAATCATATTTAAATCTTCTCAAAAATAAAATTCATAGGTTAAATGGTTAATTGACAGTTGGACGTCCATTGACACTGTCCTTTTAAAGTATGAATTCAAGTTAACCCTTACTCTTATACATCATGTACCCGTAGGTATTTGTGGCAGTTTTATATCCATAGTTTTTTATTAATACCTTATTTCCTATACTTATAATTGTTGATGCAGCAATTTAACTTCGTGAATTACTGGCATTATTACAGTTTTGAAATTTTGCGCCTTAGTAAATCTTCCCTCGGCATGTTTTGAACTTTTGTGTATCTTTATATGACAAGATCAGACACTGATGTGATCGCTTTTATATTCTGGGCATTTAAAGGGTGAAGGGCCTTTCAATTAGAAATACTGCCAATTATTAAGTGTTTTTTCTTGGATTTGTTTTCTAATTGCCATAGCGGTAAAGTTCCTTGCAATTTAATGGAGAAATTGTTACAATAAGTAGTGAAATGGTACAAACATTTATTCATTTTTTATAAAATAAACACAGATTGTGTTCTTGGTGAGAATCCTAATAAGAAAGGTAAGGATTTAAGATAAATTAATAAAATATGAATAAAGTTTTAAAGATTACTGAAATTAAATGAAAATTCAGATAGAAATGTTTTGGAAAGTAGTATATTCATAAAATGAGTTACATGTTGGATAAGTGTTGTACACAAATTGAAATTGCTTTGAATATTTATAAAAATTTTGATTAGTAATTTTGTAATAAAGCATTTGAACCAATTTCATAAGCGGAATTTTAGAAACCTGTATTCCAACTAACCTGTATTCCGAAACCTGTATTTAACACAGAGATAGACACAGAGAGACTTTGCTTTGGGCACGCAGCTCCCATACCCCCTTAATGAATATTTTATGTGTTATATTTTTTTGGCCTTTGTTCAATATACTTAGCAATAACCATTATTTCCTTTTGGAAGTTGTTTTAAAGTAACTGTTTAATAAATTACTTGCTAAATGTACCCCCTTTTCAACCAGCTGGTATGCATAATATGTAGTTCATTTTTATTACCATGTTTATTTAGATTTAATTTATTCATCATGTAAATATAAATAATGTTAATAATAGCTTAAAAGGAAAGGTTGTGTGTAAGTATCAAGGCTTAGTTTTAAATCATGACGTCACATTCTCATCAAACTTGTAACAGATATTGTATGGGGCAAAACCACGGCTTACTCAACTACTAAGACCGAAGAAGCTTTCAAAAAGAGCCAAACACGGGACGGAAATTTTCATTTCGGAGTTCCGGGTAACGTTGTTTCGAAGATGAAGACAATCTGTCTCGAAACCTGTTCGAAACAACTCGTTCATGTCTGACCACATTTTTAGGGTTCCAAATGAGTCCAAACTAGTTTCTCGATCTTCGCACTTGGAACAGTGACATCAAAATTTCCGTCTACGCTCATGTTTGGGAGAGCTTCTCTGGCCTTGTTAGTGAAGTTGGCTGTGGCAAAACTAGAAATATATTTTGAAAATTTAAATCAATCGAAATGCAAAATAACTGCATAAAGTTATGTAGTTATTTTCCATGGAAACTAAACACTTTGATCCTCATGTTAAGTTTTTCTTCTAGATTGACTAAAATAATCAAAACTTTTAAACAAAAGAGAGTGTTAAATATTTTAATTAAATTGGGTATATTTTCCATGTGACTTTTAGAAAGAGCCATAAGACTTATGTTGTTAATTGAAAAGCTCTATGCCTAGTAGTTAGGGAACCTTTCGGGGTTCGACTTACAAACTGAGTTTCAGATATTATAGTATGTAGATTCAAATATTGATTTTGCCGATTTAGATATTTATTTTAGTAACTTTTTTGGTCCCCCTTTTTTTACCTATGTTTCTTGGTGAGACCCCCGATATTTCTCATGTATCAGAAGTTGCAATTTTCTGTTGCATTGTAAACAAAAATCATAATTACAAAAATTAAAGAATAATGTAACGTTCTCAAAACTTTTCGCATTCATAAATAATGTAGAATAAAATGTTCAATATTAAGAGTGCATACTATCTTTTTTATGCTAATATAGAGAGGCTTGTGAATCTACAAAAATACGAAATTTTGGTATTTCATAAATTACAGTAAACGACGATTAGAGTACTGTGAAGATTTATTAATTCTTAGATGTTATACGATATTTTATCTTTAAATATTGTTCTATTTCATAGAAAAATACTCTTATATTAAAGTTACAGATCAAGCTTGTGCTCATGGTTATAACAAAATGTTGTACCTTGAGTATTAAAATCTCCTTTGTTTATAAAAGCCACAAAAGGAGAAGCAAACATCATGCAAAACTATCGAAAAATAGATAAATTGGCCCTTGTATTTTAAGTAAAAAAATATTTGATGGATTTTTAAAATAAACTGTATTTGGTTAGAAAAATCACAAATGAAAATATGCCCATTTTACATTGGCTTATTATTATCCTAAATTAACTCCAAAAGATCTAAATTTAACATACATAACGTATTTTTTTCCCCGGAAAATTCTAAATATATTCATTTTGAACTTTTGAAAGTTAAAAAAAAATCATAACTTAAGCATGAACTACACATTTGGTGCCAAGTTCTGAGTCAAACAGATGCCTAGTTTAAAAGTCTCTAAGGGACACACCAACAAACACAGACAATGTTTCATTTTTATTATTACAGATGAATAAATATATTTTTACTGAAAGAATATCAATGAAAACTTGAAGGGTTTCGTCAAAATTTTGCTGTGCCATTAAACTAAACTGATAATTAAAAATACTATTGGGTTTTCTTTTTTTTTTTTATCTTTACCTCTGACCTTAATTTTTTTTCTCTACTTGAAAGGTGTATAAAAGGAGAAAGCGCATTTACAGAACCAGCAGGTCAATCTTATTAAATATAGGTATTGTGTCGTATCATGCCAATCTTATTTATGTATTGTGGTGGCAACTGACACTTACAATCGCTCCCACACATGATTTCATTATAAGTTTAAATAGGATTAGCTTAGCTAATACATTAATTACCGACTGCATCGTTATTTATCTCACGTAGGGACCTAATTTTCAACAAAAAAAAAAGATAAACAACGTGTTGTGAAACACTAAACGACTTTCAATTACCTCGAAATAATGGATATTTGATGCGCTGGAATTTGGTTAATGATAGTATACCTTATATTTGGTAACTGAAAGTAATTATAGGATCAATTTTATGACCATTTATAACGAAATCGCCACTTGACTGTGGTTCTAAAATATGGTGCCCGCCGCTATAGTCTTCTGGTAGTTCCAATGTGACGTTAATTCAGCTCAGCCATTTATAACAATTAATACAAAGCATAATATATAACTTCATTGAAATGAACGAACGACAGTTATCCTTTCCGTATCCTCTCTGATCACACGATATATCGTTTTGTATAATTACGATATCTCTTTGGCATTTCTATATCGAGTTGATATTTAGAAGGAATCGAAATATATCGTGTACCCACAAGTGATGTAAAGTCTTTAAAGTGAGTTTCTTTGATTCTCTCGTGATCTAGAACCATACCTATGTCTGCGAATGTTCTTTTGCATGCACGGAATGTTCCTTTTTGTGAATGAATGTATGTAATCACAGGTATTCTTCTCTCGTAAGTAGGACGGAATCGATTCGAACGCTGTTACATTATCGAGTTCTTTTTTTTTTATATCATTTATTCTTAGAATATTCTTATCTGTAGATAGAATTTTCTCTTTGTGTTTTGCCGTGTTTATTTTATGGTTCTAAATTGGGTTGTCCACTTTTACAACATGTTAAAAAAATGAAAAGTTATATGGGATAATAATATTTTAAGTTTGGGAATAAAAGTATGTATTCGTTTTTTTTTATCTAAATTGTTTCAAGGTTTAAAATTTTTCTTTTTAATTTTCAACTGATTGAGATTTAAAACGTAATAGTGGTGAAATTAGTAGAATATTTTACAATTTACGTATGAAATTTAAAAATGCTTTTCTTAATTCTAGCTACTAAAAGACATAATCTTATTGCGCTACTTTAAATAATAAAGGTAATACGGCTTTATATTTGTCGAACGATCGCCTATTACTATTTAAATATTAGCGTATATTCAATCAATAAAGTTGTACTGGGAAAAAGAATGTGATTGTTTAAGTGAAATATGTTACTCTAATATGAACTTTTTCTGTTATTTTTTATTTTGAACTTCGCAAAATTTACTTTTGATAGCCGATACTAATTTTAAAACTGCATCTAAAATAATTAGAAGACAATAATTACTTACAATCATTTAATACGTAATATAAGGTTATAAAAGTATTTTGATGGAGTCGAAAATTCGAAATGGAGATTTTGAGTTTTCTTTACGTTTTGGAGGGTACTGATTCCGAAAAAGAAGTCTTTTTTGAACATTGGTCCGTCTGTCTGAAACCACTCTACAGCTCGAACTGAAAGAGCTACACTCTTAAAACAAAAGAGTGAAATTTAGCACTGTAAAAAATTTCCTAAACTTTCCGTATATAAACCAGGAACTTTCCTGGCTTTTTCAAGTATCCATCGCTTCGTGATAAGTTCCTGGGATTTTCAGGTTATCTCTTTCAAATCTGGCAACGTTTGCTATGAACCACCGCCATTGCTCGCGGCCGGCGCCTCTACTCGCTCAAAATCAGTTGCTTTGTAATGTTGTTGGTATCGTGAAGTTCATTGTCATGTGGCCGAGTGGTTAAGGCATAAGGCATCCGCCTCAGGATTCAGCCTTCTCAAGAGTTCGGGGGTTCGAATCCCACCTATAAATCGGATATCTGTACTGGGAAAGAGTAGAAAATCCAATTCGTGACGGATGGGCCTGAGTACACGGGGACAGACGTGCTTGTTAAATCTGTGGAGTCCAAAGTCCCGATGGCGTCAGCGTAAGATGTCGCTCGAAGTTCCGTTGGGTGACCGCTCAGCTTCCAGAACGGTTCCAGGTATTTTTTTTAGGAAGGTTCCTGGTATTTTCCAGAGAAGTTACTGGCTCTAAGTGGGATTGTTTCTATATTTTTGGGGAAGGTTACTGGTATATTCCAGGAACATTACTGGTAAAAATTGGGCAGCTCAGCTGCCCATTATTTCCCAGTAACGTTCCTGAATTTTTTTACAGTGAGGTTAGGTTTGAATTATCGTCGCAATAGAAATTCACGAGGGCTATTGGCGACGGGCGTCGTATTCTAGAACCACATACACTGCTGTAGGAGAAGTGCATTTTCGACACTGGAAAGGAGTGAATATTAACTCAGACTGAGTTAAAATCACTCGTTTGGAGTAATCCTGTCGCGGGTTTAACATACAACGCATCCACTCCTTTAGGCGAAGTGCATTTTCGACACTTTGGAAGTGAAAATTAACTCAGACTGAGTTAAAATCGTTCGTTTGTTTTAAGAGTGAGAGGATTTCAAATTTCGTATACGCGAGTTCCTAGTACGACCAACATGTCGAGTGACATATTAAAGTTTTCGAGAAAATTGCGCATCCGTTAGTGGTAGCTATTATAGAACTTTTATGGTTTTAGCGGTATTGCTGAAAAACGAAAATAGATACTGACTTCACATTTGGTACGCAAGTATAGTTTTTTATTCATAAAATCGCGCATACGCAAAGGGTAGCGGCCATAATTTTTTTTAGATATTTAGGTTATTAAAAAATATCTTTTAGGGTATATAATTACCTTTAAATGTGTACTTGTTTATTGGTTTAGGTTTGGTTTGAATTATCGTCGCACTGGAGCTACACGAGGGCTATTGGCGACGGGCGTCGTATTTTAGAACCACAGTCAGGTGACGAGCCAACACCTGAATAGGAACCCAACGCAACCGTTAAGGGCGACATCGTACGCAGCGTTACTACTTTGAAGGATATTTAACGTGCACTCCATTCGTCGGACATTTTTGTCTGCACGGGCCGTTTATAGGTCGACAGCTATTTTGGCGATGCCCGGACCCGAACCTGGGACCTTCCGCATGCTAAGCGAGTGCTTAGCCGACTGGGCTCCCCAGCCCGTACTTGTTTATTGATTGGTAATTGAATAGTCGTGTAGTATTACACCCCCCTGTTTATAGCACATCAATATACCCAAGACCACTCAAAATGTCTACGATAAAAATACTTCCCAGCAGACCAACAAAAACAGTATTGTTGTCACATCCATCTGACAGTCATTTAACTATTTGCCCATTCCCACGATAAGTATGTATGTTTTAGTGGCGTTCGATACTTGCACGTGTTTCCTTGGATTAGTTTGACAAAATCGCAATTTACCACTTTTGCCATTTCTCCGGCTGTAATGAATATTTTTTACAAACGGTTTTTTTATATGATAAATGTAACTGGCTTACAGGCAGGGTTGGAAAAAAACCAGTTTTTTTTTTTAAAAAACAAAAAAAACAGGTTTTTTTGGTTTAAACCTGGTTTTTTTGGTTTAAACCAGGTTTTTTTAAAACTTTTCTGGTATTTAACTAGTTTGTGTATTTGCAGGACTCTAATGATGTTTATATTAATTTCAAATTTTAATTTATTGTTTACTTCACTGATAAGATCCCCATATATTTTTTTGATTTGATATTTTATTAATGTAAAACTCATTTTTGGGCATAATATACTCCAATTATTTCAATTTCCACATAGTCAGACATACATAACAGCTGTCAAAATTTGTAATGGATGTCAATTAAACCATTCATAGTATTATGTAACCTTAATTTAAATAACTAAAGTAATAATTTAAAATTTTTTAGATACAATTTAATATGATCAAGGACAACCAAAAAAATTGCATCTTTTTCGATCCCAGGCTTATTATGCAATTTAGACTGCACTAGACCAAAAGAGCAAAAATCAAGCTCAACGTTAGTTGTTGTTGCTTTAGCAGTCAGAATGAGTTCAACTTTACTAAAAATGTTACCGTCAAACTTTTTTTATATCAACTGCTTGGCCTACACCAATATATTGCAGACACCTCTTTTACATAATCACTCTTGAAAAGAAAATGTCTGAAAGTCACTGCAAGCTCTAGCAGAATATTTCATAACAAGAGTAACACCAAAGAGAGTTATTAGGGAATCTGTGTTTTGCATATTCTAATGCTTCTGCTAAAAAATTTCGAAAAAAACCCTCTTTGGTTTTTTTGGAAAAAAACCATTTGGTTTAAACCATGGTTTAAACCATTTGGTTTAAACCATGCCAACCCTGCTTACAGGTCCCGACAATCCCTCTTTTTGAAATTGGTTCGAATATATATATATTTTTAAATTTTCAATGAATAATTTAACAAAAAGTATTCGAAGGAATTTTAAAAAGTGGTATTATAGAGACCTATAAGTTACCTAGACTTAGTATTTAAAAAAAAAAACGTTTGTAAAAATATTCAATACAGTCGGAGAAATGTGGCAGAGAAAATAGATTTTCCCCATTGGATTAACATTGAGGCACTTGAGTTTGGAGACCCCCGGTCCAGCGTGCTCTAAGTGAAAGAAACACTTTAGTATTTTTGTCTCGTACGAGTATGATACAAGGGGGGGGGGGGGGGGTGGACTAGAAGCGTTCGCCGGATCTCCGACTGGATTGAATATTTTTACAAATAGTTTTTTTGATGTGATAAATGTAGCTGTCTTGCAGTTACTAGAGTTAATTACTATTCTATTTTATGCAATGGGTTCGAATGTTTTGTTGTAAAATATGCATGAATTTTTTTTTATATATAACATTCAAGACAATTTCAAGAGTGGAATTGCAGAGCCTATAACTGTAAGCCATCTCAATTTATCATGTAAGAAACCGTTTGTAAAAATATTCAATATAGCCGGAGTAATGCCTTGGCCTAAAAATTATTTTTTTATTCACTGCTCCGTTGCTTTTATAGCATTTTTTTTTATTTCGTTTAGTGAAACTACAAAAAATAAAATAAAAATTACAAAACGAGCGAAAAAAAAATGTGGTTCAAATGCGTATAAAGAAGGAGCAACAATGCGATATGCTTGTTAAATTAGAAAAGGGGCTGTAACTAGATAAGTTTCAACCAGATCAGTGGTTTTAACAACGAGTAATTTGAGCAGCTAGTATAAGAATAAATGTTATAATAAAATGTCATTTACATTTTTGTCGAACCTGGTAGCGTACCTAGACTTCCCAGAAAAAGAAGACAGCGTCAAAATTTTCTTTATTGTTTCTTTGATGATTTCCGATAACCAAATAGTTAATCCCTCCGCTGGTTCTAATAGTAGAAGGGTATGTCATCTTGGCGTTGTTGGTTTTGAAAATTTTAGTTTTCTTTAAACCGAGTTTCGTGCAAAACACTCTATTTTGGAATACTGTGAAATGTAAACACTAACATCTTTTAAGGAATGGTTGGAATAGTATTGCGTTTTATTTTTGTAACACGTTTTACAAAAATGTAGACTCTTATCTAAATTTTGTGTTTACGTAATGAAACCAAAGTATATAAATATAAGGCACTTTTTTTATTTAACTTCGAGTGGGCCGCGTATGTGAAAGGTGCCCTTGTCTATAAGCCTCACATTGTAGCAATAAAGCTCTTGATTTAAGAAGTTAATGTTTTACTATTAATAAAATTGTATTTTTTTTTTAGCAAATCAATCGCTAGCCAGATTAGGGGATACACTCTTAAAACAAAAGAGTGAAATCCACTCCAGTAGGATAAGTGCATTTTCGATACTGGAAAGGAGTGAAAATTAACTCAGACTGAGTTAAAATCGCTCGTTCGTTTTAAGAGTGTACATAAAATCGTAGACTTCCGTTTTTTTAAATTATTTTTTAAAACCCTCATTACACGACGATTGGCAAAAAAAAAAGCTTTATGTTTATGTTTATCTATCGCTGCCGTTTAGGCACCTCCACCCTAGTGAGATATCAGTGTTTTGTGGCGTCCAAAGGAGCCGCAAGTAGGTCGCTACTGGGAATTATTTCTTGCATGACACAGACCGATGTGTTTCGAAACGGTTCGTTTGTGTTCGAGTCGCTGCCATGGAGATAATGGACACGGCTCAGTCTCGCGCTTTGCTTACCGTCAGGTAGGGATGTGCGGTTTTGGATTAAAAACCGGTTAGTGGATTAACCGGTTTTTTTTTTTTTCGATTCCGAGTTAAACCGTTGCTGAAAGCCAGATCTTAATGCACCAGCTTCCTGTTTTTAAAAATGTTGGGTTTTTTTTGCGCGTGAAGATTGTTTTCCGTTTGAAAACCAGAAGCTTCTTTGAAATCATGATTGGAAAAGGCAAAGCCGGACTTATTAAAAAACAAACGTTCTTTAACTATAGAATCTACGACATTATTAAAAATGCTATGGGTGAGTTTTTATTTGTGAAAAACTATTTACGTTTTTCACTGAGTGTTTCACTGTTCACTGAGTGTTTTCAGTGTTTGTTACTGTTCACCGTAACGAACGTTACGTAACGTAACGTTTGGTTTCCAGGGGAAAATCTAATGAGAGAGGTTAATCTAATGGAGAAAAACAATTTTACAAGCCGGCTGTATTGACTATTTTTACACACGGTTTGTTGTAGTATCATAAATGTAGCTAACTTACAGGGCCCTTTTATCCCCTTCTTTTAAAAGTGTTCGTATGTATATTTTTCAAAAGTTTCAATAAATAATTTTACAACCAAATATTCAAACCCATTTTGAAAAGTAGAATTAATTACATTAATCAATTATAAAAACGTTTGTGAAAATTTTCGATACTGCCTCAGTAATATAGCTTAGAAAATTTTGTTTCATTGTATTAACACAGATACCCTTTGGTTTGGATACCCGTTTCCATTTCCCCTAACAAGGTCCAGTAAATAAACCGGTCTCTTCCAGTTTAACCGAATCCCGAAACCGTTTTTTCAGTTTAACCGTTTTCCAATTCCCCATCCCTACCGTCAGATCTCCACGAGTCGTTCACGCCACCGGCTCATTTCCTTCTCATCTCTTTTGTGTGTGTTTGGGGGAGAAAAAAAGAATTATTTGGTGATATTATTCTTTCCTTCCAAGTCAAACATTTGGCGCTTCCGAACTGCCGTGGTTGTCATGGAGAAGAAAATCGTTTAATTTGGAATAAAATGTGCGAAGGGATTATTATCATGTGATGATGATTAGTTTCGATTTTTTGATGATGATGTGAATTCTGTTGATTGTTCTTTGACTTCCGTATGTTAGTTTATTTATCGTTTGTGGTTACATTAGATGTTTCTTAATGTAATGGAAAAATAATGGTGTTGTTCGGAAAAAGATTTTTGTGAAAATTTAAGAAAGATAAAAAGGAATTATGTATTTTATTAAGTAGCATTAATGATTCCTAATATTTTGCATAAAGGCATAAAGGAAGATGATATTTAAGCAACAGTTAAAAATAATGCCCTGTTTGTTGTGCAGTAACATAAGTTATTAATTTATGTAATGAAAAATTTACCAACCTAAATTTATATTTATAAACACCATGTACGAATTTGAAGATGAAAATTTCTATAGTCAGTTTGTACTACTAAAATATTTTATTATGAAAAAGCGGAGCTTATATCAACTAGCCAGTGTTTTGTTGATTGTAACCAAATTGTGACCCTAAAGTCGCCAACTGTGCGCACTAGTAAATTGTTATCATTAGGACAATCGACATTTGAAAAATTCCTCTCTTTTGTGGCCGTTCAGTTGAGCTTTGAACTAAGGTTCCCAAACTGTGTGTCATGACTTTCCGAGATGCCGCGACGTTGTACATTGTTCAAAAATGTTACCTAACTGAATTAAATTTAAAAAAAAAGTGAAAATTGTTCATGTAGCAAAATATTCGTTTGAGTAAGTTCGCTTCAAGTTTTTAAAAAGTTTTCCATATTAATTGAGAACATTGTAGTAAAGATGTGAGTAAAATAACTTATGTAATAGATAACTATTAAAATACTAGACAAATTGAAATCGAAATACTACAATTTGTTTTTATTCGATACCGATAGTAAATATAGTTATTTTGTTGAATCAAAGCACATCTGAAAAAAGTGAATAAAACCTATAATATTCTGAACTGGAACTACAGAAGACCGCCTTTCTTACAAGTTGATTTCATTCCGAAACTGAGTATAAAATATTTGTTTTGACCACTGAAAAAAACGTGAGCGGACTGTTCTATGACCTGGTGGAATAAAAAGTAGCGCGCGGAAATATAGAACAGGAGGCCTCAGTCTCCGAGGGATTGTAGACCACATAGGAAGTGGAGCAGCGCTCATCCTTCTAAAAAAGAAATGATTATTCTATGAAGTGCTGTTTTGCTCTAGGGTATGTGTGCTCTTTTTTATGTTTCTAGTATATATTTACAGGAATAATTGGCAGTGGATTGAAGTTGGATTATTAAGAGTGCAATATATATGCCTTATTTAAATTTTAACAAAATTAGGAGTGAGTAACATTACGCGACTTTAAATACCACTCAATAAATCATTAGATTTAAAAGTTATTATATACAGCTCTATAACGTAATTTCAATAATTTTCATGTACCAAATTTGAAGTCCGTAGCTTTTTTTAGTTCGAGTTGTATGGTGATTTCAGACAGACTAATGGACAAACAGACTGTTCAAAAACCACTTTTCGAAATCATCCCCTTCCAAAACGTATCAAAAACACAAAATATCCACTTCGAATTGTCAACTCCATCGCAATAGTTTCATCACCTTATATTACATATAAACTAACCGGAAGTAATAACTTTAAACAAACCATGAAAGACCCTGCATTATTCAATTATAGTTACATTTGTTTAATTTTTTTTTACAATCGTTTAATGATTTTTTCAAAGAATAAAATATAATAATGAAGCTAAAACTTAGATTTATTAGGAGGTCAGTTCAGTTGTATTAAAAACTGATATATACTTTTTCTTTAAGTTAAACGTGGTTTTAATATTTTAGTATTTGTTGTATTACGTTTTCAGGTTATGTTAATTTAAATTTTCATACATAAACCGATATTTTCTTTCGTCTGGAAATTGTGCCTTTTTAAAACCATAATAGAATAAGAGCCGTAAAAAATTGTATTATTTCGCCTATCAAATGTTTTTAAAAAAAAGTCTAGATAGAATATTTAAAGTAATCGTTCCTCACTATATAATTTGTGGCAAACCTATTTCTTTTTATTTATTGAAAGTATATTTATTAAAGCTGCATATGTCTTAACTACAAGTATAGTTCAAAGAAAAGGTTTCATTAAATCACCATGTAAATGGATTAGGTCGAGAAAGAAATAGTTACTTTTAATTAAAATTTTAAAAAAATCATCTGTTTCGACAACATGACAGCTTCTACTAAACTAATTGTTTCGGCAGATGTGATGTATTATGGGTTGTTACATAGGCATTTTTTATCCATTTGTGACTTTTATAATCCATTTTAAAAATAAATACGGATAGAAAAACTGTCTCATTAGAAAACTAGCCCCCTGTCTCACCTATCACATGGAAGATATTTTCCTAAAGTGTGCATGTTCAAATAATAATAAAAAACGAAAGCGGAAGTGATACCCTTCTCATCTTTTAGAATAAATTAATGGTTATTCTACGAAACGCCTCTTTTTCCCCCAGGGTAATTGAGAATAACGCCCACTTCGCTGTCGAGTTTTTAGTATTACTACCACGCATAAATTAGGAAGCTCTTTTAATTGGAATGAATGAACTATAGGTTAATTCCTGTGGGGCTTACAATTTCAACATTTAAATACCGGCCAGGAGTTGGCATTAGATAAACAGTGTGGATACCAATTTCCTGTCTTAATAAGTTTGTCGACGAAGCAAATATAGTAAAGTAATTGATACTCCTCAATATTTTATTGTTAGGCTGTCATTTTTAACAATTAATTTTTTGTTATTTTAAAACTTTAAATAAGGTCTTATGAGTTATTTAGTATATAATAATAAAATGGCCAGTTTTTCATAAGTTCTTATGAGTTATTTAGTATATCATAATAAAATAACCAGTTTTTATTATACATTTAACAAGGATAACAAGTTTACACATATAACTCAACTATTTGAAACCGTCAGCTGTTATAGGCTAGTTATGGCTTGGAAACCGCA
Source organism: Hylyphantes graminicola (assembly GCA_023701765.1). Classification (NCBI taxonomy): domain Eukaryota; kingdom Metazoa; phylum Arthropoda; class Arachnida; order Araneae; family Linyphiidae; genus Hylyphantes; species Hylyphantes graminicola. The sequence goes on along the minus strand of CM043117.1, from coordinate 2,912,503 downwards.
GTTTGTATTTAATAAACCATATGATCTCATTTTAAATGCTATTATTGGTGCTTAGAATTCGAATTTTCAACCGTCATAGCTTAGATTAAAGTAGGTAATAGTTGTTCATGAAATTTACATATAATTGTTTGAAAGAGAAAAGTCAGAGTTGAAAGTCATTTGTTTTTACAATTTCAGTTGTATTATAATGTAAAAAAAAATATTCAAAACTAATATATTGCACTTTTTAAACAAATATTTCATATTTGGTCTGGCTAGCATTTTCGATCGATACCAAACTTATTTGTTTTTTAATCATAAAAACTGTTGTCTAAAACCCTTTGAGGCACTCAATGAAACGGATAGTTTTGTTTGATTTTGAACGAATTTCAGTGTCAAAACACTAAAACGCATTCATTCGGCGTATTATCGTGTCTATAGTGATCTGTCGTGACTGCTGCCTGCGTGCAATAGGCCGGGTAAAACGCACGCACTATCTTAGAATCGCTTATAAAAGTGGGCAGAACTTTGTGGAGTATACAATACTTGGGAGGCAAGGGTGAATTGAAAATAATACACATTAACTGTTATTAAGTTATCACACATTTTATATGTATCTTTATGGTGATGGTGTTCATTATTCAATGTCTGGGATTTTTAAAATGATTTTTGAGTTAATGCGGTGGTTGGTGGTCAGTTGAGAATTTAACCCTTTCAGTCTCAATGACAATTTGGCATTATCATTTTAGAATTTTTTTTCTGATCGTATATAGCTATTTCTGATATCATAAAGCACATTATCATTAAGCTTTTTTCTATTAGAAAATATTTTTTAATAATCCCAATAGATGGCAGTCTTATTATTATTATTTTTTTTAATTATGATTAGAAAAATGATGCTGCCAAATGGTATCACTGGGACTGAAAGGGTTAAAATGCAAAGGTTTTTGAATTTTATCATGCTGTCTGTTATTGCAATTACATTTTATGCTAAAATTAATATTTACACTTATCGGTAGCCAAGTCGTCAAGCCGAAACCTTCTCTCTGTGTTAATAGAACGTGAGAAATATTTTTTAAGCCAGGTTACTCCGACTGCATTAAATATTTTTATGAACGGTTTATGTTATACGACACTTTCTGAAATTGAAAACAATAGAACCAATTTTAGAAATCGAAATTATCAACATCTTTCTTCTTCTGTATTGGCTCGACAGCTCTTTGTGGGCCAGCGCTTTATTCAGAATCTTCTTCCATTCTAATCTTGTTTTGGGAAACGACCTCCAGTTTTGTACTTTTAACATTCTAAAGTCCTCGTCGACACCGTCAATCCATCGAAGTTCAGGCCTCCATAGACAAATAGACATCTTTAAGATCACATAAAAAAAGTTTGTAAAAGTATTCTATACAGCCAGAGTAATTTTTTTTAAGAAATTAGTTTTTTTCTTCCTTTGGAGTAACATAGAGAAAAGGCTTTGAAGACCCGGCTACCGTTCCCATTTCCCCCTTAGAGGCGAGTTATCTAAAAGCTGAACATTTCGTTACAAAAAACTTTATTACTATTAATTATGTAATCTTATTTATGTATATGTTTTTATAAAGTGATAGTTTTATAATTTTCTAAAATCAAATTCGCGGCATCATAGATTTCTATTTGTGGCTTTGACTGTAGGGGCAAGATTTTAAAGAGTGTTTTGCTTAATCAAAGTGTACCCGATTACGATAGCGAAGTACTGAGAACTAAATGAGTCATTCTGATAGAAAAAAAATCTTTCCAAAGTCGTTGTTTTATTGTACTTTTATGATGACGTATGTTTTTTTTTTCAACCTCTGATGGGCTGTAACAAAAAGACGGTTCAAAATAAAAAAAAAAGATTTTTTTCAGAAAAATTATTGACAATACTTCTTATTTCTCCACATAATCACCTTGACGATTAAGGCATTTGTCATACATGTAAACAAGCTTTGAAATACTCTCTTCATAAAATGTAGCCGTCAATAATTGGGAGGGAGTTGTAACGGTTTCGTTTAAAAAAAGTAAATTTGGAAGCTTCACGTAAAAAAAATTTTCTGTCCTCCAAGCCACTGCTAGTAAATATTTTACTTATGGTGAACCTTTGAGTTTCCCTAAATACTCGGTCAACTCGCTGAACAATACCGTCTGTAGCGACAGACTTGCCTCCTTAGTCCCCTTCTTCATGAACATCAGTATTGCTCAGCGAGTTGACTAAGTGTTGAGGGAAACTCGAAGGTTCACCATAAGTGAATTATAGATTAACATAGTGGCTTGGATTGTAGTGCTTCCAAGTTGACGTGGAGCTCAAAAAAAAAAAAAAACTCCCTTTCTATCATTGGCGGCTACATTTTATGAAGAAGCCTGTTTACAGATATGACAAATGCTTTAATCGTCAAGGTGATTATGTGGAGAAATAAGCAGTATTGTACATTACTTTTTTTGTATTTTGACCCGTCTTTTTGTTACACCCCATCTGAGGTTTAAAAAAAAAAAACTCGTACCGTACTTCTATGAAGTTTTTGGTATTCAGTTTTCAATATGAAGCGTTAGCTTTCTGAGGAAATAAAAACGTATAAACCGGTCTCATTATCAGGTATTCCAGCTTCCAAAAAAAAAGTTAAAATTAATTTTTTTTAACAAAGTTAACATTTTAAATTTCAATATCATGCTGCGGAAACAATTTAATGTCATGCTGCAATTGAATTATCATTAATATTCTTCTACTTAAGTTTACTTTTCACACTCCTGTCAACTAATTAAATTCTGCTTTGAAAGTCGTGATACAACAAAAACTCTTTTCTTTCCTTCTCGTTTCAAAAGCTTTTTCATTTTCTCCCCATTATTGAAAAGTGTTTCTCTAATAAAGTGAGGGAACGCCCCCTTTCCATTATTGTATTGCGCATCATAAGAATTTGTCATTCATTTCAAATAGCATATAGTTAAAGAATGCCATTTTTATTATTATCTCCCAGTGTTACACGGCAACCGTTTTGAGTTACTGAAACCTAAAGTTTTGATTTAGTTTAAATCGTTAACGTCGCCATAGTTATAGAAGTAACATAATTTGTTTATTGCAGAATATACTTAACTTTGTAGAAAAGCTCTTATTCGTCTATTGTCATGTGTGACGTCAACCTTTTTGTTCGAGTCGTAATTTTTTTATACTTACTAAAAATTCGACTAAGTGTTTAACTAGAATCGATAAATATTCTTAAAGGCGACTTTCAAGCATCTGAGATAGTCTCTTAAATTAGTATTCAGAAAAAGTATACCCAAAGCTTCCGCTTCCGAAAATATAGGCCATTAATATTTTCTAGCTGTGTATTCTACTTGGTTTTATGCGTCATTTCCTCACGAAATCTGCGCGTCTTGCGTTTTGAATAGAAAAATTATTTCTGTGGTTAAAGATTAAATTTAGAAACAAAAAGAAAGTATGATTTATTGAGAAATATCTAAAGTTCCATAACCCAACATTAACGTAATGACAAAAACAAGAAAAAAAAACTGAAATCTTAACACATTATTTTTTTATGAGCCAATCGGAGTGAAATTTATAGTCTTTTCTATAAATAAATTGATCATTTGAAGGTAAACTGATAATTTAATAAAACTTAAAGTGTTGTTTGAAGAGGCATTCATGCGAATATTCGTAAAGTTTAAGTTCGATTATTATTAAAAAACATAACAAATTGTAGTTATATGCTGAAGACACATTTACAATACAGCTGGACATTCCCCGTAAGCTTTTTTCTCCCTTGACAAAGTACATGCAAGGAAAAACAACTTTTACAGTAGATGTGCCTTAAGTTTCTTTCTCCCCTGTTAAAGTACATGAGAGGAAAAACAACTTTTACAGTACCGTGGTATTGGGTAATTTGGCTCAAACTTTTTAATATATGTAATAACCTTTCTTTAGGTGCACTGTTTAAATTAGCGCTTGCCTTTTTCAAGAACGCATTTTAAACACATATAATTTTTGTATGAGACATTTGGAGTGAATTTTAAATCTTATTTTCTTTTTTTTAGAAATGGATAAGATGAATTATGTATGTTTTTTTTATGTATGTCGCATTTTCTTGACACTAGGAGATTATTTCATTATGAAACGGATTTGATATAATGATCGGCATCGATTTGGCTTTTTGCATTAGGTTGCTGAGCAAAAAAAAAAAAATCTAAAGTGTGGTAAACATTCCACTTCATATTTTATGCAATTCAATTGGTGTAGCAATCCTACGTTACATTTTCAAGCTCGCCAAAAGTCGCCAATGAACATACTGGCCATTATATCGTAGCTATACCCTCATTATATTATACTTTTAAAAATTTCTTTACTTTTAATCATTAAATTTGGAATATAACGGTATAGAAATATCATTTATGCATTGTTGTATGTGTCTTTGTAATATGTTTCTTTGCTTTGTTGGTTTTTAAGAAAGTGAAACAATGAAAAGTTTTTAATTGTTTCACTTTTTAAAAATGATTGTTATTTTGTGTAAGTTTTGAAAGCGACTAAAAGAGTACGCAGTAATTTTCTTCCCGTTACAATTAACGTATTTAAAGTATTTTGCTTGTTTCTATAAAAGAATTTATCAATAACATCCAATCTCCCTTGATAATTTAATATTTAATCTAGAATTGGCGAAATATTCAGCCTTAAAAAGTTCAAAAATCGTGTAGTTTCGCCTCAACATCTGACAGTATGAAGTCATTGTATTTTCAAAATAGCAGCAGTTCTTTGGCGACTCAAATGTCGTCCATTCATGGAATTCGCTCTTATTTGAATGCCTACAAGAGATCTTTAGCTGCTTCTCCTATTTATGTGGAAAAAGCTTTATCTTCAGAGCAAAGTAGTGCCTCTATGGAAAATGTGTTTCATGAAAGATCCTCTGGCAATAATTCCGCCAAGCCGATGACGCCTTCTAAGTATGATTTTGATGCAAAAAGCTCACTTGACAAATATTATACAAAGGAGCGCGGATCAGACATTTCAAGATCCAAGCGTAATCAATCACAAGTTGTTGAAATGAAATATTCGCCAAAGCCAAACCAAGACGTCTTACTTATGAGTTCCACTCGGCCAAGGGTACCTCCGGTGTGCCTGTCCATATCTAAGGACGGGAGACTGGAGGAAGATGTGGAAACCCTTTCATGTGCCAGCACTTTGTGTTCATCTTGCAAAGCCGAAAATTTGGCAAATAGGGTTCGTGGAACCCAAAAAGCATCTTCAAGCTTCAAACAGATGGACAGTTATAAAGCGAAAACTGAAGCTGTGGGCCAACGCATCTTGGCGAATTTCGAACGGATCCTGAGTTCCACACAGCCAAAGGGGCTAAATCCTCCTGATGACAAGGCTGCTTTAAAATTGAGCACGGAATGCGCTCTGGACAACTGTTCAAGTGACGGCAGCTTATGTTCCCAATGTCAAGCCTCAAATTCAGATGCTGACGTCTCAATGGAAAATGGCATAGATGAAAGTCCTATCTCAGACATTGAACTCTTGAACAATTATAAAGCTAAAACTGAAGCCGTAGGTCGACGCATCATTGAAAACTTCGAACTGATCATGAATTCCATCGGGAAAAGTGGACAAAATTCTCCTCGAAATGATAGCAAAGTCGCAGATCCCGCTTTGGACTACTCTCCAAGCGATACCAGTTCATGTTCACACTGCCATTCCTCAAATCCAAAATCTGATGTCTCATTTGAAAATGACGTCTATGGAATACAAAAAGCCTTGCCAAGCTTTGAAAGTAGCAACAGTGCAAATGACAAAGTTGAAACCCCTCGTGTCGATGCCAATTTTCAACGGGTACTAAGTTGGCTGCAGGAACTGAATCCTGCTGAATATGATGACGTAGCTGCATTGAACGATGACACGCATTACTCTCTGGACAACTCCTCTAGCGAGACCAGTTTATGTTCCTGCTGTCTAGCTCAAGATCCAAATATGAACTTTGATGGCTCACGGGAATATGGCGCATATGGAGTACACAAAACATCGCCAAGCTTTAATGAGATCCCCAACGAAAATTTTGATGTCGAAATTGTTCCTCAACGGTTCTCTCCTAATTTTCAAAGGGTCCAAAGTTTCGCCAAAGAAAGAGGACAGAAAAGTCCTGAATATTCTGATAAATATTTGAGAAACATGGAAAAAGAAGAAGCTTTGTCCAACTTTTCAAGTGACAACAGTTCGTCACAAGTCAATAGACGCACGGCGTACCTTCGCAGACGCTTAGACTGTGGAGCCATGCTGTACGGACCATAGAAGGGAGAGATTAAGATAAGTTCCAAATGAATTAAAGAATAAATATTGAATATAGTTCCGTCCAGATCCAGATTCCATGACTCAAGTTGAAAAATATCTTCATTCACAACCTTCTTTCACAAGAATATCGCTTCTGTGAGCGGAGTTTGAAGGATGGTGCAGTTAAAAAGTTCCTAGTGAAAAAGAATTATTGTATGCAAATTGAAAAAAAAATGGTTTCGGTCAAATGTTGTATAAATTGATGTTAATGATGCAAATAAATTACTTTCTTTTGTATAGTGTGGTTTTTTTTTGTGTGTGTGTTTTTCTTTATTAATAAAGTACTTTTTCAGTTGATAAGACTTTAATTTTACAATTTCTGCATTTATAAGTTACTGTTTATTTTCAAGTAGGTACAGCTGTTGTTTACGAAATACAAAGGACGAAACTGTAATATTTTCCATATATTCACTGTTTAAAAATAATAAATTATTGAGGGAAAAGTTTCATTTCAAAAGAAAAATTGCGATAAAAAAATTAATTTATTTATAACAAATGCAAAATATTTAATAATAAAAACTTTTATATAGGGCCTAAATTCTAAGTGCTGTGTTATACAAATTATTTTTTAATAAAAACAATATCAAACTCGCATTTAATGAGGTTTTCTAAAATTTCTTAATGGTAGTAAAATTTGTAGAAAAAGTATTATTGCATAATTCAAATATTAAAGAATCAAAAATATGAATGTTACGATTTAAATGGGGGTTTTAAAGTAAGGACATGGAAATTTGAATTTAACTTTTTGAGCACATTAGTTACTACTTAAAACCCTTTCAGTCCCAATGATGCAATTTGCCATCATCATTTTTTCTTATCCTAATTTTAAAAAATAACAGGGGTGACATCTAATGGGATTATTAAAAAAAAATTTCCAATAGAAAAAAGTTGGAAGAATCGAATTATGTTGGGTTTTTTTTTTTAAATCGTAAATGGCTATAGATGGCCGGAAAAGAATTTCTAAAATAATAATGCCGAATTGTCATTGTTATTGAAAGGGTTGATAATGATGATTTTTAACAGGATAAAAAGTATAAATGGTTTTACAAATTAGGTCTTTTTGCTATAAAAAATTGTGTTACGAAAATAGGTTTTTTTTAGTGGGATGGTTCGAACTGAAAGAAATTGTGAAAGGAGAGTAGGGACTTGTAGACTTGGAACATGCATGTTTTGCATATTTCGGGTTAATTTTAATAAATTTGGAATAGAGGCCAAAAGAAATTTTATTCTAAAGTATTTTTTTGTTATGACAATGTAAAACGAATAAGATATATTTGCATTGCTAGTATGGACAAGTTACCGACCTGACTATTAAAAACTTAAAAACTTTTTTAGTAAGAAATAAATACAAAATATGATGATTTTATGAGGGTTTAAAGCAAAAAAAACAAGCAAAAAAACTAAGTAAGTGTGTTGTGTGTAGCTCTATTGTTAAATTTATAGTAAACCATTATAAGCAACAATTACTCGTACATTTCTACCATTTTTCCCCCACTAAATTTTCCTGTCTTTCATTGTGTAACAGATAAACCCAGAATCACTTGATATAGCAGCAATCTCTTTATGATATTAAAAATTATCAATGATATTAAAAATATTCTACACAACAGTATGTGTTTATTAGTTATGGATGTTTTTAAGATTTGATCTTCTATAAGGCTCCATTACACTTTCAGTTTTGGAACCTTTAGGTCAAACTATAGTTAAAATCAAACTATAGTTAAAGTCAAACTGTGGTTAGTTTTGCATATTTGCATCATCAGTTTTTTTTTTTTCATTGTTCAATTTATGTTTTTGCTCCAATCTCATGCTTTCGGCATGGGGGCTAATGATGTATAATCAAGTGCTCTTGCAATAAAAAAAACACTTTCAGTAATTTTTATAATTTTTGTACCACATATTCTTTTATTCCCATACTGTCTTGTATTTAGATATTGACTGTATTTTTATTTGTCTGATTGATGTTATTAAAGAGCTGTAGAGATAGTTTGACCTAAAGGTTTCTGTAAAGAGCTCCAACAATTATTTTTGCTTTGTGATTTGGGGCCTTGCTATTTATTTTGAAGCTTATTTTAAAAGAAATATAATTGCCAGGTCTATATTTTCAAAAAGTCTTAGTTTCTGTATCTAGAGTTACTTTTTTTTGGCTATTTTTTTAACCTCTTTCAACCCGAGCAAAATCCTAACGTATATTCTTAATCTAAAAATACTTTTCATACAAATATATGCTAAAAAGTATGTTTTGCAAAGAATTTGTTTTAAAAAATATGTAAATAATAGTAACTGAGAGACATGCATTAAGCGCTAAAAATACACATTTTTTGTGCTATAAATGCAAAACAAAAGGCTGTATCACTTATTTGTATTTAACAGTTTATTTTAACATTGTTTTTAATGCAAAATGCCTTTAAAATTAACTACTAAAACACATTTTAAAAAGTTTTTTAAAAAAAATTAAGAACTCTAATATCGTATTGACTCTCGTTTAACTTAATTTTTTTATGGAAATAAATGACTGATACCTGTGATCAAAGTCTGAAAACTGTTCTTTGAATCTTCTTCATCCGGACTAGGTTAATTTCTGAACTAATAAACTTGTTATTTGTTTGTCGGAAGGTTTTAAAAAATGTCCACAAACAGGAATGCCAGGTCGCAAGAGGTGAAACTTAAATGTATAGCTGCCCTATGCTATCCTTGTCTAAGGAAGGTTTCTTCCTTTTTTGGCGAGTCAGCTGCCCATCCTTGTTGGTCACACCCTTATGGTTTTTATTTAAAAAAAAAAAGAAACTCGTCTCTTATTTAAACATTAACTATAACAGATTTTGTCTGATTGATGTAATCAAGCTGTTGGGATAGTTTTGACATCAGCCAACCGACACCATCACATGTCCAATCATGCACAAAGGTTTCTATGTACAGTGGTGGCCAAAAGTGTGGACACTTTTTGAAAGTTTCATATTTTTCAACTTTGTGTGATTACAGAATATTTTCATTGTATATCAAATTAAAAGTAATTTAATCTTTATGAGGACCACTGTGTGCAGATCGCTGAAGCAGTCTATGAGACCTTTGGTCCCATATAATCTATATCCATGGACACAACATCATCATCATCAAAGTAATTTCATGTAGAATTAAAAATAAATACAGTATTACAATATTTGAATTACGAATAAGTTATGCAACTAATAGTATGATCTGTCTTGGTTTTGCAAGTCATTAAATCACCAACTTGTATTGCAATTTCAGCATAAGAGAATCCATTGATTATGCTTGTTTGTTCAACTAAAATGAGCATAACTTTATTTGTAATACAGAGACTTTAATTCTGTTTTTTTTTAATGAAATTTTACATTAAATTATCTTCAACTTAATATTTAAATGTTTGTATATAAGCGAAATTTAATAGATGCAAGAACACGGTTAACAGGTAATACACATGAAACTTTCAAAAATTGTCCACACTTTTGGCCACCACTGTACTTTTGCCATTTCGCCAGCGCAAGCGATGAAGTCACCAACAAATGTACAACCTCTGCGAACCTCTGTATGCAGTGGTTCTTAAACAATGCAAACAGAACATTTTGTTTTCTCACCACCAAATATTCTGTTTTATGAAATTTATGTTTGAACAATTGAAAAGTACAGGAAAAAACACTTGAGTTCGTAGAAGGTTTTCCTCAATAGGCCTCTTGGCGATGATAGCGAGAAATTGCCTAAACTGGTGTAAAGAAACCAGTTACTCGCTTTATTTTTCTTTCGCCGCAACTCTGATTCACCCCAGAGATCAGTGGACACGAGTCATCCGTTTGTACCCTGAATGAAGAACCGAAAGAAAAAACCGGTTTCCTGTCGCCCATCTCCGCCAAGCAGACACAATTACGGGAAGACTCCTAATAAATCAAGCCATTATTCCCTTGTACTCTTCAATTAGTTCTGCCTTTAATGTGTGTTTTCCTAGCGTCACTTTTCAGAGCTTTTGTTTAAAACTTTATTGTTTATCTACCCTCAGTTGGTTAACCACTCGCTTACCATGCGGAAGGTCCCAGTTTTGGGTCCGGGCATTGCCAAAATAGCTGCCGACCTATAAGCGGCCTGTGCAGCCAAAAATGTCCGACAATAATACTCCGCTCAAGGGAGTGCACATTAAATATCCTTCAAAGTCCTAACGCTGCGTACAATGTCGTCCTTAACGGTTGGGTCGGGTGCCTATTCAGGTGTTGGCTCGTCACCTGACTGTGGTTCTAAAATACGACGCCCGTCGCCAATAGCCCTCGTGTAGCTCTAGTGCGAGGATATTTCTAACCTAACCTAACCAAAAAAATTGTTTGTCTACCCCTTATAACTTATCCCATCCCTTTTCTCCCGCAGAAGGAAGATCTCTCCCTCCTCGGCCAGTCGCCAGCCCATCCTGGTGCGTTCCCCCTCCCTCAGCAGCATAGGGCAGCTGCACCAGGGGGACCTGGGCGCCCCCTACGCCAAGGACATGGGCAACATAGGGGCCTACTTCCGCCAGAGCCCGGGAGGAGGGGGGGGAGTGGTGGTGGCTCAGCCCGCCACCGTACACCTGGACGATGTCAACGTGTATGGCGTTGGTAAGTAGATGTTTGTTGTTGTAGTTGATAATGGTTTGGTTTGAATGATGGAGAAGACAAGCCATTAGACCAGTGACCAAGTGAACGAAAAGTGCACCCTTCATACTGTTTCCTGGAAAACCAAGCAAGGGGTAAAAGAAGCAATCTTGCGTTGTAATCGAACAGACAATAGAAGGGGAAATTAGTAAATATCCTCATTCAAAAGTCCCAAGCAGTCCTAGGCATAATCAGGAGAGGCCTGCTGAATCTGACATTTCATGCATGAAGCATGAGCCTTCCTGTATCACAAAAGAAAAGACTTTTAACATGACCCTCAGCAGCATAGGGCAGCTGCACCAGGGGGACCCGGGGCCCCCCTACGCCAAGGACATGGGCAACATAGGGGCCTACTTCCGGCAGAGCCCGGGGGGAGGGGGGGGGGGAGTGGTGGTGGCTCAGCCCGCCACCGTACACCTGGACGATGTCAATGTGTACGGCGTTGGTAAGCAGATATTCGTTGTTGTATTTTCTGCAAAAAACAAATGTTTTCTTCTCTTTTTTTTTTTGCTTGGAGAATATGTAACTGCTCCCAATTTTATTCAGGGTGGTAATAGAACCTGGAAATATCAGGGAATTCTCATGGAATTTTTAAAATTTTGCAAAATATCAGGGAATTTTTGCCATTTTGGATTACTTAAACAGCAGGTTTAGGTTCTTGTGGTCACTACTAACAGACACTTCATAAAAAAAATATGCTGGTTTCAATTTGCCTAAAGAACCAATCTTGGAGGAAGGATCAATCTCTCTCTCAAATCATGTTATAACAAAATTCTTTGATCGCATGATTGCTCTAAACTTAATCAGATTTTCGAAAATGTAGAACAGTTAGGTAGGCTGAACCATAATCCAGAAAGTCTAACTCCAGTGATGTCTGGATTAAATTTTCTATACTGCATTGAATTGTGTGTATTGCATGCCTTCTAAGTAATTTTAAAATCAGGGAATTTTTTGGAAACGTATCAGGGAAATCATGGAAATTTCAAGGAACTTTTTTTTCTGGGATTTTGAAACCACCCTGTTATTTTTATTTCACCATGTCTTCTGTTATTTTGTTGTGTAAACAATTAATTCAAATGTTATTTCCAGCTGTACTCGGGGACAGTGGCAAAATGTCCTCCAGTTCTTCATCAGAAGGCTGGGAAATCCTCCACTCCAGTTCCCATGGCAGTGGGAAAACAGAGGACTGGCACAAGACGGTGGAAGGCATGCCAGAAGTGTATGAAATGCACATGAATTCCCCTGCTTCATATGGGAGAAAAATTGTGACTTCTCCTTTGAATGTTGTTGTAAGCGTTTTTTTTTTATGTTTCACATGTAAACATCCAAAGTTCTCTGTTTAAGAGGGATTGTCGGTCCCATAGAGCAAATGTATTGGTTTTGGAATCACAACTGCCACAGAAGTATTGCTTTGCCATGTGAGCCCTTTTTCCCCATTCATGGGAATCAACATAACATTGAAACGAAACAAATTTGAAACGAAAATGTAATCTAGTTATTTAATTATACGTTTTTGAAATTTTATAATGCCAAAAATATACGGCAGATGGCGACACTATTTTGGAAATGTATCAATTAATAAATAAGTAAACGGATGTTATTTTCTTTTCTATTTTGTTTTAAAGTTATGTTATGAAGATTCCCATACCTGGTGATGAAAATGGGATAACATGACAAAGCAATTCTTTTGCAAAAGTTGTGATTTCAAAACTTATGCATTATCTCTATGGGACTGATAGTCTCTCTTGGAAAATTACTTTGGAATTTTATTTCAATTTGGGGGTTACAGACTAACATGCAGTCTTAATCAAAATCGTTTCTTCATCTCAACTTATTTTTAGAATTTATAAGCATTTTGTAAAGTATAGTTTACAAAGAATAGAATACTTGAGATCTCACTCTACTTAAGATGAATGTTGTAGGCCAAAAATAGCATGCAACCAAAATACTAAAGAATCTACACCTTTTGCTAATTGTTTATTGTTGATAATTTGAAATTTAATTCATTGCTCACTAATGCCCTATGATTTATAGCTAAATGTTTTACATCCTAAAGGCTTTCTTTTGTACCTTTCCAAATGGTGTTTCATATTCAACTTAATTAATTTATACATTCACAGTCATCCTATTTTTTTAAACAGCTTTATTATGGATTTACTAATGTGAATAATTTGAAGGACTCTAAAATATCTGAGTTAAGAATCAATTGATTAAAAAATTATTTTATTGTGGTTTTATTTTTTCTAGCTTAATTCTTGTTAGCTTAATTTTTTATTACCTTTTTCATAGTTTAGCTCATATTTTCTGTACTTCTTACAAACTGCATATTTTTACACTCATCCAGACTATCAAATTAGTCATAACATTCAATTGAATACCAATTTTTTTTCACTCCAGGACAACAGCAACATCTCCATCGCCAAAATAACCCGAGAAAAAATGCTAAAAAGGCAACAAGAAATAATGAAAGAGGCCGAGGAACGCCGCATCACCAAGGAACAGGACTCCAAACTCCTAGAACAACAACAACAACACATGCTTCAACAACAACAGGACCAAGAAGCAGAGGCATTCACATGCACTTGCACCCCACCCACGGAGGAACTCTCCCACCAACTGGATGTCCATGTCTCCGAGTTCCAAACGATTGATAGATCGGAGGAGAACAGGAAGGAAAGCCCGATTTCGCCAAAACCAAGCACTCCCGAGGAGGAAATTCATGTGCCAATTAAAATTACTTCGCCGATCGTGGTTCAACCCAGTAAGAGAATGGAATCGGCTAGGAGTAAAGGTATTGTCTTTTGTCTACACTGCAAAAACAAAATCTGTTAATTTTACAGGAAAGAAACATATTTACAAATAATTACTTTTTTTATTTTGGAATTTTTTTTGTAAAAATATACTGGTTTAGGTTTCTTTCTGTTTTTAACCGCAAAAAGAGTACTCTACAACCAAAGAAGCGGTCCCAACTGTTAGATAAAATTTGTTTTTTCTTTACAATTGGTCTGTTGCAAGCTAGCTTTTGCTTTAAAATAACAAATTGGGGACTGAAGAGCTAGTGAAAGAACATGATAAGTGACATTTTTAAAAAAATCGAGATTTTTGTGTCAATGAACATATTACTCCATCCTTTAACAACAACAAGTCCCGCCCCCGTTTTCCTAAACTTATAATTTAGTAGATTTATTTTGGTTTGCAGGTACAGATTTTAATGTATCTAAGTGCAAACAAAGAATTTTAAAGCTAATTTTCTTGTTTTCGCCTTTTTATCACTTAGTATGTTCTTCCACTAAGCTCTTCAATTGTCTGTGATAAGTAAACAAATTATATCTGTAAATTATACAGATTTTTTTTCCAGTAAAAATAACAGACTTTTTTTACAGTATATGCTTCCTTTTAATGGTTTGCTTTAGATTTTATACTTGAGATGTAGTCTTGTTCAAGTAATTCCAATTACTACTTTATTTACATTATTACATACTATAAATTAATTTATTCAAATAAACAAACAGTACTGTTTTAAAGTTAGTTAAGAAATAAAATATGTTTTGAGTGGCTGGATTCTGTAATATTTTTGCATTTAATGTTTTCAAGCCTTATCTATTGTTGTTTTTATCACTCCGAATGTGCAAATGTATGTATTGAATCAAAGTTTGTTTTCAACGTAATTTAATCATTATTATTTGAAAAGGATAAGCTAATTAAAAACTTTCTAGAAATTAACCCATTTAAAACTAAGAATTCAACTGATTTAAATTATTTTTTACTACAGGTTCAGCTAAACCTCTATCTCGTTCTTCCTCACTTAAAACCCCTAGCACTTTAAGGAAATCTACACAGTAAGTAACCTTTTTTTGCACAGTTGCACTTTTTTAGGATGTTCTAATTGCTGTATGAATTTTTGAACTTTTATAGGCCGTTCTGACATTTTTCGATACCTAAAAATGTGTGGTATCTTTATGAAGTATTATAAACTATTGTATTATTAAATTTTTGATTTTGTAAAAACATTCCTACCTGATTAAACATAGAACCTTTATTTTTAAAAGAATAATTAACTAAAAGGCATACATTTTATACAAAAAACAATTAAAGTATCAATATGCATGGTCAATATGCATATTGATACTTATCATTGATACTTTATTGATACAATTATTCTTTTATTTTATTTCTAGCTAAAATTGAAATAAAATTACTTACTTAACATTTATATTTTCAGAAATAATTACCAAGCTAAAAATTCCCAAAATTTAAAACACAATTTAGCTGCTAGTTCTTTAGCTCTTTTCGATGAATCCTCTGACGAAGTTGCTAGTTATCCCAACCCTAATGAAGCCTTGAAAAAAGCTCTGAAATCACTCTCGACTGACACATGGTAAGAGTTTTTACAAAAATTCTTTAAAAATATAACCTGATATTTAAAGACTGTCACCTTTTTAGAAATCTAATAACAAAATCTATCGTGAAGTTCTAAAGATTATAAATTTATATTCTTGCTTTATTTAATGCTATTCTAAAGCTTCCAAAACTTTAATTTACGTATTAGTTCATTTTTTTAAAAAATATTATAATTTACGTTTTTAGTTTTCAAAATAAAATTTTTATTTCTTGCAAAATATGTATCTAAAATCACTTCAGATTGAAGATTTAATTGCGTTTTCAAATCCAGGCATGAAAGTTTTCCGCCTTTCGGCTGATTTCCGCCTTTTTTAATCTCATTTCGGCTGATCCTGAGATCAATGCAGAACCGTTGAGAAATTGTGATCCATATATATATGAGGGGGGTCCTAAGATCAAACGAACAAGATTTTACTCTGTCGGCAATGTTTTAATTCAGATCAGTCAATCACTCTCTCTAATCGTGTCTCGTAGGACAGTGACGCAATGAAGGAGGCGGGGCTATTTCTTATGTGGGCCAATAAGAATAGCGGATTTAACAGTTAGATTTGGCTGTGTTAAAAATGCGAAGTAGTTTTGGTTTGCTTGTCATCTTAGGGAATTTTAACTGTCAATAATAGCTAATAAATCAGAAACAACTAAACTTTTTCTTCTTTTATTGGATTATTTATTTTCAAACGAAAGTTTCGATGGCCGACAGCGGGAAAAATTAATCTGCTCACGTTGTACTCAAAACGGTTCTCTATACAAAAACCGACCTTAAGGTGAAAATGCATGTTTGTTTATTGGTATCAATGGAAAGGGTTTTAAACGTTGTATTTTGTGCATTTCATAACTTATTGTTTCAAAAATCGCTCTTGGCGGTCTGGCACCATTGGCGTTATTTTGAAATCGAAACTTAGAATTAAAAGATCTTGGAAATAAGTGTGTGAATAAATATTTGTAACAAGTTTACTCAGTTTAAACTGCAGTTTTTATAATGCTTTCTTGAATTTATTTTTTTTGTGAAATTAAAAATTTAAGATTTGAATAATGCATTAATTATACCTTTATTATTTTTTTGTATTAATTTCGTAGTTTTGCTTTATAAAATTGGTATTTAAATGCTATTTTTGGAATTCTACAGCTTTGTTAATTTCCAGAAAAATGAGTCTTTTAATGATAGTGAAAAATGAGTGGACAGATTTTTTTTATTAAATATAATTTTATATGGCATTGATATACAGATTTAAAGTAAAACTAAATTAAGTTATTTATGTATGTTTATATGTGTGCATTTTTTAGTAACTAATTTTTTATGGGTTTGCGCCGATACGTCGTTACGCCGATAGTGCGAAAAATTTCAATTCGAAGTTCAGCCTTTTTGGTTAGTTTGCACTTTCATGCCTGCAAATCCTAAGAGCAAATTTATTTTTCAAATTGATTAGTACAATTTACAATAGAACAAAAGTACTTTTTTATGCAAAGGACTCTACAGAAATGACAAAATTTATAAAATCTTCTTCTTTATTGGCTCGACAGCTCTTTGTGGGCCAGGGCCTTCCTCAGAATCTTCTTCCATTCTGATCTTGTTTTGGAAGCCGGCCTCTAGTTTTGCACTTTAATCGTTCTGAAATCTTCGTCTACGCAGTCAATCCATCGAAGTTTGGGCCTCCCTCTTGCCCTGGTGCCGATTGGCTTATAGTGGAAGACTCTAGATGTTAAAGAGTCTCGGTTCATTCTGCACAGATGTCCAGCAAATTTCATCCGGCTGACTTTTATGAAGTTGATGATATCTGCTTCCCTATATAACCTATATAGTTCATTGTTATATCTGTGCCTCCATATGCCATTGATGTTCACTGCACCCATAATTTTTCTCAAAACCTTTCTTTCAAAGACAGCCAGTCTATTTTCCTGCGATTTTGTCATGGCCCAGGTTTCTGAGCCATAATTTATAAAACCAGATTCCTCAATATTTCCATTTTTTATAATTTCTTTTTACTAAGTTTACATAACTTAAATTAAATAGCTAATTATCTTATCAATTTTATTACTAAAATGTATGTATGGACTTAAAAAATAATAAAAATTAAGACTTTATCTGTGGTTTCCAATTACAACTTTCATTATTTTCCAGGATGGGTAAAATTGAAGGCATCAGAACTGTTCAGCGCCTTGCAAAAGTCCACCCTGACGTTCTCCAAATGCAGCTGCACCCTGTCGTTCTCGGTTTGCTGACGGAAGTCAAGAATTTGCGATCGTCCGTTGCCAGGGCCGCTATTCTTGCTGTCGGAGACTTGTTTGTTGCATTGAAGAAGAACATGGAAGCTGTAAGTTGTGATGGACTTTGCCTGTTTTCATTTAGTTGTATACTGTCTTCTTTATCGTTTTGTGATTGTCATCTGTTTTCATTTCTTAGTTTTTGACCTCTAAGTATAAATATTACGAGTGAGATTTCTTAATCATTTGATTTTAAGGAAATTTAGTTGCTGTAGCAAAATTCATTAGTTATTGAGAAATGTATTCATTTAATGCATGAAGTTTTTAAGATTTCCTATGTTTACATGCATTAGTAAGTCAAAATAAATTTTATATACAATAATCAAATATCTTTTTAATAAATACATCGCTGATCTTCATTAAAAAGATATTTGCTATGGAAACCAGAACCAATTTTAAAAGAACCCAAATTTACACTAAAAGAATATATAAGAGCTCTAAGTTATTTTGGGAGACTACGAATTATTTCATCATCAGTGATAGAACTTGATTGAAAAAAAAACTTGTGTTTTAGACAGTGTTGAAGCCTTCTTTTTAACTTAAGAGTTGTTGAAACCTTCCATAGGTCGACTACCTAATCAACTCAGCTTTCTTCTTAATCAGATGCCAGCAAGTTCTCTCCAACTCCAAAATACTCTTGCAGCAAGGATAAAGCATACAATAATTATATAGTTCTTTGTAAATAATAAGAAGAAGCTCAAACCTGTTTCTCAATTTTATTTCTCACAGTCACTACCACAGCCAACTAGAACCTATTTTAAAATAAACATACAAATTGATTATACAATCAAATAAACCAAACATTGTTGGCTCGTGACACCTGATGACTTTATTTGAAAAGTCCAAAATTTTATTTTTATTCTATTATCATTTATACTTTTTTTCCTAATTTTTTCATGCAACTGTGTATCTTTTTGTAAAGTGTACTAAATTATTTTTTTAACATTAAATATTAATATTTCATTAAAGGACCTGGACCTTATCACCAGTACTCTGTTGAGTAAGTGCGGAGAAACAGTGGGTTTCATTCGAGATGACATTGAGAAGGTCATGAACCACCTCATCGACACTATAACGCCATGTAAAGCCGCTCTCTCTATAATTGCTGGCGGGGCAAGGTATGTTTATACCTAATTTCTAATTGTCTATTTAAATTACAGAAGTTAGTTTTATATTTAATAATAAAAATGTGTAGCTGGGAAATATATTTTTATCTTCTAAATATATGAAACTTATGACGCATTTTTTCCTTAAAACATTGTATCTATTTATCTTCTGTGTTTATCAAAACTCTTTTATCAGATCGACATTATTAGTTATGTCAATACACTGTACCCTAGCTCCACTACCATGTACAAGAAACTTTAAAGTAAATCCGCAAAGCTAACTGTCTATTCAAGCCTTTCTTTTATTATTAAGATATAAGCTCTTCCTACAAATATCGATAAGATAATACGTTTAACCCTTTCAGTCCCAGTGACAATTTGGCATCATTTTAGAAAAAAAAATTCTGATCGTATATAGCCATTTATGATATCGAAAAGCACATCTTTAGTTTATTCAAACTTTTTTCTATTAGAAAATTATTTTATTAATCCCAATAGATGTCAGTCCTATTATTATTTTTTAATTATGATCAGAAACATGATGATGCCAAATGGCATCACTGGGACTGAAAGGGTGAAGCAAATTATTAAATAATGCCAATAGTTTTTACGGTCAAACTTTGTTACTACAACAACTCCTTCTTAACCCCAAAAAAGTTCTGTCCCTTGAATTTCCCATAGGCCATAATATTATAATATCTTACTTATAACAATTTTTTTTTAAAACTAACTCTTCAGTTTAAAAGCTAGAAATATACTTAGAAGTATCCAAAATGCCTTCTTAAAGAAAAATATTTTTGAAAATTCCTCCTTCACTGCTATTTACCAATTATTTTGATTAAACTACTATTGGAAAATGTAGGTTTCAAATTAATTAAATAGATATAATTTTATAACTTTAAACGCTAAAATGAGTACATAATTCATATTTTACATGATTTCTTGTACTTCAAGCTTGTTTATGACTTAACTCTTTTATAACGTCAAAAGACCCTTGAAGGACGCTATAATAATGACGCAATTCTGTATAAAAAATAACTTTTAAATAAATCATTCACAAAGACCTTGAACTTTTAGTGCTATTTTTTTTAACATTCTGTACATTACCACCGTTTTTAATTCTCCAGTCATCGCAATGGTGCAGTGCGCAAAGTAGCTGCCCAGTCCCTGTTGGCAGTTGTAGAAAAGATGGGCACAACCAGAATCCTCACTCTGAAAGAAGTCACAGAAAAACTCATACCGACAACTGCACAGTTCCTGATGGATGGCATGCCTCTTACCAGGTATGGAAATAGATGGATTGATTAAACACTACTTAAAAGTTGTTAGACATTCCTTATTGTTTAAAGTACTAGCTTCATAAACCCAGTGTTGCACTGGTGTACTTTTAATCTATATACAAAAAGGCAACTTCTGTTTGTCTGTATAGCACGCAAAAACTTAAGAACCACGCAACAGATCGTTACAAAATTTGGCACAAAAATTCATCTCATCTCCAGAACAAACATAGGCTAAGAATTTTTCGAATCGGACCATTCCTTCTATCATTTTCGAACGTTTTAAGGGAAAAAATACACCACTTTCGCTCGAATCCGATCATTTTTTCTCTTTCGTGATGCCATCAGGCAGAAAAATTTAAATAAAACTTTTTAGAAAACAATTGAAATTGAAAATGTTTAATTTATTTAATATTTGTTAAAACAAAGAACAGAAACAAAATTAATAATTTGAAAAAATAGTTGGATATGTTTCAAGTTACGTAATCCTACCAGTCTCCATTCTATTATTTTATTGTGTACATATGATTTTAATTATGAATTTTTTAAAAGCATAGTTAAGCTTTTACTGAATTATGTTGTTTTTTGAAGACCGTTGCACTACAGATGCATATTAGGGTTTCATGTCTTCCTTCTTTCGCCAATTACTTTGCCAAACTCGCCAAATTATTACAAAGAACGTGCAAAAGAGTTTTTTTTTTAAAAATAGCTGGTTGGTTGTGCGATGGTCTTTGCGCTAGAGCTGAATGGGTGTAATGGTAGCTATATATTTCACTCGCCACATTTTTCAAACACGCCAAATGAGCTAAAATTTTTTTATTCGGAAAATTACTACAACATTATCTGTTAATTTTATAGCATTTTTTGAATTTTTTAATGTAATATAAGTAGCGGGATTTTGTACTTTAATAACGAACGGTATCAGCAGCATAAGCTTATTAGAAAGCAAATAAACTTATAAAAACATGCAAATCGTTTACTGTTTGCTGGAGTAGCTTATTTTTTATTCTAACTGATTATTTTTTACATAAATATGTATTCTCTTTAATTTGAGCTTCTTATCAAAGGTATTTTTGAAATTAATAATAATGATTTCTATATCCAAGATGGGTAATTAAATAGAAAAAATTACTGGATATATTCATATCTTATGTAACTTAAATGAAAGAAAAAATAGTTAAATTGACTATTAAATTATTTTTTCACCTCTACCTGTGCAACATCGGGTATAACAGCTAGTATTGAATAAAAGTGTTAAATCAAAAAATGAAATAATGATATTTAAAGAACTATCCCACAAATTATACCCACGTGCTTGTGCATGTTTCTACATAGTTTTCGTGTGTGTTCGCTGAATTAGATTTCAAAATAAAAAATAAAATTCTAATCTGATAGCAATGCTGTATGTTATTCCTATGGAGAAATCAGCTCAATTTTGGCCTCCTACTCTCTGGGTTTGAAAAATTGCTTCCTAAATTATGCCTTCAGAACACAAAGAATCGGCTCCTAATATTTGGTCTCTGTACCTCCCATAATTTTGACTGGGTGTTGATATGTCAGTCAGTCAGGATGTCTTCTTTTATAACGATAAAAGACTTTAAAACCACTTAAGGTGACATAACGAAACTAACTCCCTTAATGTTAAGCTATGGAGAATTTGAATAATGCTTTTCATGGACTAGCACCCACAAATGTTTACCTATTGATTCTTATTTTGTTGGTAAGTCATTTATGTGTAGCATATTGTTTTTGAAATGTTTTGCTTTGAAAGTTGATCAGTTTTAACAATATATCTCTCCAAACTGTTTGAGTTAGCAAAGTCAATTCTCTTTCTGGTTTGAAAAAAAAAGCTTCTAATTTATTTCAATATAGGTATTTAGTTATTTATTAATAAGGAAATACCTGTTTTCTAATATTACATTTTTGTAATAGATATTATGGACGGAGAATATACCATCTATTGATGCAGCATCCCTCCTTTGACAAACTCCTACTGCGATACGTTCAACCGAGCACTCTTCGGAACATTAGCAATATTTTGGATTCCATTCGAAAGAAAGTAAGTATACAGCTAGAACAAAAATACATTTCTTCAAATAGACTATATGAGCGGTTCCCAACTTGGGGGTGATCGCCCCAAGTTTGCGATTTGTTTTATCAAACGGGCAAAAAATACTTAAGGCGATGAGTATTCAAAGGGGGGAAATTAAAATAATGTTGTACAGTAAAACCATTCTCTAACCATACCAGACAATTTTTACTTTCAATTCTCTTAAATTTTCTAGATACCAGTAAAAATATCTTAGTTAATTATTTCACTTTTGTTCTTTAAAAATATGTTAACATGTGTTGTATGTTTTTCCTATTTCATTTAAAAGTGATCGGATAAAGCTTCTTTGGTTGTTTTTACAAATGGTAGTAAAGGTTATTAAGCTGTTTTATAGTTAAAAATTAAAAAGTGGCAATGGATGTTAATCAACCTAAAGAACGAGGCGATGGTCCAGAAAAGGTTGGGTATTTGTTTACTATACTATCAAAGAATTTTTACACAACTGTTTTTATATTCTACTTACTATGTTATTTGTAGAATTATTTGAATTTTGTAGGAAGTTTATGTATACTTTTAAAATATTATCAATAAATTGTATTAATAATATTTTTAAGATAGACATTTTATCCACACACAAAAAATTTTGGACATTGTGAAAGAAGGTATCCTAGGACTATAATACAGGTGTTAAAAAAAACTTTAAAAAATTCTAGTTGTTGTTATTACCATTTTAATTCTTAAATTATTGTTTGCTGATGGATAAAAAAATTGAGTATTTTTTGTTGATTAAATTATATCCTTATTGCTCAAATATATGTCTTAAACTTAGCAGTTCTTCTTCCCCCTAAGAGGTTTAGAACTTAATATCAAATAATAAGCAATGTTTGTGATTTATAATTAACTAATTAAATTACAAAAATTAACTAAAATTTGAAATGGGCATATATATTTATTTATCAAGATTTATAACTTGTAACGTATGTACTTTTTTTTGTCCGATATTTGTGGCTAATTACAACTAAAATACTTCAAACTCGTGTTACAGGGGCCAGGTGACATGCCAAAAGAAGGTGTATCGGCAAGGACTTTAAAAAACGAGACATATCGTAGCGGACATCTGAACAGGACTATGTGAACTAGAGTATCTATATATTACTGTACTAACTTGGACAGAGTTGTGACCACCGTGGATAATAACAACCCCTCTTCATGAATTCTCTATTTTGGTCATTCTTCTCTTTATTGGAGAGCAAATAGCAGATCGTTATTGATTTAGAGGGCCCTGAATTGCCTTGACCGGTGAAAAAAGTACTTGCTTGCAACACTTCTAGTTGTCAACCGTTGTGAATAACAACTCCTGTCCACCAAGGTATTATTTTGATGAACAAACAGCAGATGGCTATTGACTTGATTGTCGCTAAGTTGCCTTAGGTGGTAAAAGAAAGAAATCGTGGACATTACTTGCTGTCAATCCTAGCTTCTGTTCAGCAAGGTCATTTTTACAGGAAATTGCTGTTGACTTAGAAGGCTCTCAATTGCCAATAAATTGCCTCTGTTGGTGAAAGGAAGAATCCGCCCACTCCACTAGTTGTCATGACTCAGTAGTTGAGTTGTTATGCGACTAGAAAGTGTACGATTCACCATATCTGCTCTCGAATCCATCGCTTCATTCCAATGCACAAAATACTCCATCCATTTACACACAAAAAAAACATTGAATTTTATCGTTTATTAACTTTTTAAAAATGTTATAGCTCTTGGGACATCCTTTTATGATGGTATAGTAAATTAGCACAAATGGTAACAAGGTTTCACAGTAGAGTGAAATAGGTAAATTTTAAGGATCTGTTTTTAAATTAGTCAGTGTTTAAATTAATAATAATTTATAAATGTTTTAAAACTATATTAACATTAGTTATACAACACAGACAATAGAGTATTTGATTTCCAAACATGTCCTGTTAATATTCTGTCTCAAACCTATTTCATGCATTATATATATATATATATTTGTGTTTTCATTATTTATTTTTCCAATGTGAATATTAATAGGATTGAGTAAGCTCTACTACTTAATGATTAAGTGTCTGTTTCAAGAATTGATGCTCTACACTATGATTTTATTTCTTAAAGAGTTTTTATTGTATTTTTAGTTTTTTGTCATATTATTTTATGTATGTTCGTAAAAAAATAATCATTTTTCAATTATTTATTTTAATTGAATTTTTAAATTTTCCCATCAATTACTGTAGTTTTTCATGCTTTTTGTGATTTAAGTTTTTCGTTCAATGTTTTTTTTTTTTACATTAAGTTATTGTTGAAATACTATTTGACAAATTTGATTATACAAATGTTATTCATTAGATAGGTTAACACCTGTCTAATGAATTAAGTTACATTTTATTTCAAAGAAAGATATTTAACAAATATTGTTATATATAACTAGTGTACTAATAACTACTAAAACTAGTCAATATCGCTAATTTCTAAATTTATTTATGGAAGGTGTTTTTACCTTTTAAGTTATTTTATACAATTTTTCATTTGTTACACTTTTAACTTAAAATAAAACTTAACACAAAGTTAAAGTGCATAAATGTCAATATTTTTGTTGAGGTAGGTATAATGGAACAGTTGGTAAATATTATTCGTGTTTGAAGATAATCTGGCAACCCAATAGTTAATATATCAGATATCAAATATTAATTCATATTAAATTGATATCAATTTAACATGAATTGCCTATATATTAATTTTTTCCTGAACTGAGGTAAAACATTTTAAATTTGCTGCATAAAAAAATAAGTAATTGCTATAAAATTTTTAAAATATTATTAATAAATATTTTACCTCAGTGATGTTTTGAGAGAACTTAATTATATTTGTGTTTCAGATTACTTAAAAAAAATTATTTGTGACTCTTGTAAATCTAATTATTTTGCTCAGGAGTATAATAGATACTAATTAATTTTGTACAAAATAATTAATCAAAACTTTTTTTTCTAGGCTGTAAATGTTTTTTTTTTCGTATGAACTGTATAACACTTTAATCTACAATTGACTAAATTAGGTTGTAAATATAATATACTTTATATTTGTGGAGCTAAAAATCAAACTTTACATGTTCTGATTTTTTTTTTTTTTTTTTGATGATGAAAATCTTATACATTTTATAAATATAACATTAAAAGAATTTTTAAAAAAAATTATCTGTGAATACATCCCAAGATAAGCTTCATACAGTCAAACACTATAATTTTAAGATAATACAATCTGCAATTTGAATAAAGGAAAGGTTAGCAACACTTTTCTTATTACTTTTGTTTCAATTGCTAATTACAAAAAAAAATTATAACATTTACATTGCTTGCCCATATAAATTAAACAATTACATTACACTCATTAACCCTTTCAGTCCCAGTGATGCCAAATGGCATCATCATGTTTCTAATCATAATTAAAAAAAAATAATAATAATCGGGCTGGCATCTATTGGGATTAATAAAAAATATTTTCTAATATAAAATTTTTAAAGAATCGAATGATGTGCTTTTTGATATCATAAATGATGGCTATAGACGATCAGATTTTTTTTTTTTAAAGGATGATGCCAAATTGTCATTGGAACTGAAAGGGTTAAAATGCGATTGATATGGATTTTTGTTAAAAATACTTTTGAACAGGTTTGACTGTAGTTGCATGTTTTCTATTATAAGCGTCTAAAAATTGTTTTAATGAAATTGTGTAAATACCTAGGAAACCGTAGTATTTTGATCAAAAATTTAACCAACAGTAGAAATTCAATCTCCTAGATTTTTGGCCAATGATAGGCAAAAGATTTTTGTAATTAACATCAATAATTAAGTCAAAATAATTCAGAAATGTCACCAAGAACTGGTGTCTACACCATTGAAACTCTACTGTACATTTTTTTAAAAAACACATTGTATATCTTGATAACATTTTGAAAATATCAAAACATTCGTGATTTTACTTAGCTGTGTATAACTAACTAGTATGAATATTGCCTTAAGTCATTCGCCATGTGTTTTAAAGCTAGTCATTTTTTGCAAATTATATCATTAAATGTGTGGTATATTTTATTTAAGAAAGATATTTAACAAATATTGTTATTTATAAACCAAATTTGAAATTTATTGAAAGTAGTTTTATGCTGAATTGTGATATTTCTATGAAAAAAGAAAGGCGGCTAAGCCTTGTTATAAAGAACCCATTCCAATTCACAAGTTCACTTTGCTCCAGTAAACATTCACTTTACAACTTCATTTTATGATTTTTTAGCCTACTTTTCTTTTTTTTTTAATTCGAAGAATTAAAAAAAAATAAAAAAGTAGGTATTGACATGCGGTCGATGTCCGTCCGTCCGTCCGTCTGTCCGTCCGTACCCCCCTTCCAAAATCAGTTCTAGCAATCCGATCTTAAAAATTCTTTTTTTATTAGAAAGGTATAACCTCAGACACCCAACTTTCATACTTTTTGTCCGTCTGTCTGTACGATAGGATGGACATAAATCTACTATTTGACGGCGAATTTCCCATTGAATTAGCATTGAAATTCAATTTCGAGTCATTTGAATCGCTGAATTTAACTACAAATGCTACGGACAAGTGAGATACGTCAAAAAATTCAGCGCATCGAAATTAGTATACATTGAAAATTTCAGAAAAGAATTCGAATTCGAAGTACTTCAATTATTTAAAAACATCAAAATTTAATGCTCATTTAAAAAGCATTAGGAAGCCATTTTCATTAGAATTTAATCACCATTGCCATCGCAACAATTGCTTGAGAAACTTTAATTCTTTTAGACAATAAATTAAAATAAATTTATTTTTGAGTCATCGGTCAATTTAAGATGACGTCAAATATATATTTCACTACGAATTGTTTTCATTCTATTTAAAAGCGAGGAATATTACATATTTATTCTTTGAAATATAAATTTTTGCAAACGATTTACGTTATAATTATTTAATTTTCGAAATAAAATAAATGAAACTAGCCGAATTTAGCAAGTAAATGTTTATTGAGGAGTAGTTTTTTGGTTTTTGTTCTACGAAAAATTAAATATTATTTATAACTGCAAATAAAGCTGTGTTTAGTGCTGTGTTTAGTTAGATGCTGCGTTTAGTGAAATTTATTTTAAATTTAATGTGGAAAAACGGTTGTTGATGTCGCTTACTGATACGAGCCTAGTTTTTTCAAGATAAGAATTTTGGTAAGTATTTAAGTAACAGGAAAGTAGGCTATTTTAGTTCTTTAAGAACTTCTTGTTTTGTAATACGGACTTCGATTATAAACTAAAATGTTCATGCTTTTTAAAAATACTGATACAAAGCAGCTGATTTAAGAGTATAAAAAAATGTGTAAGATATTTTGTATTAAAACAAATGTTAGAATGTTACGTTAGTTTAATGAGTGTTAGTTATTATTATCCCCCCAAAAAACTGACAGAGCTTGTTTGTTCGTAATGCAATTTTTTCCCCTGATCAAAATCAAAATTGGTGTGCCTTTCAGCAAATGTTAAACTTTTTTTTCAAAATTACCTGCTAAACTAAAATTTAAATATTTTATTGTTTGATTATATTCAAAGAATGTATGTGTAGAAATTATTTAAAATTGAAGTGGGTGTAGCTAAATTTATCTGGCATATTTCATGAATATGATGATAGTGAACTGTGAATTGGGCATGTCATAGGTTTTTTTGTACCGAGGCCTGGCTGCAATTCTCTAGTCAGCTTTGTTGGAAATTGTTATTTGCGCTTGATGCTTAATTAGATTTAAAAAGTGCTTTCTTGCAATACAGCAGTATATTTTAGAAGACTTTATAAGAATCCATCCCGGTGTTGCTGTTTGTTTGAATATTTATTGTAGAGATCATAATTTGTTGTAAATTATATTTTATGTTGTCTAAATGTATATTATAAATAAAGTTATTTAATAAAGTTGTGATAATTTTCTTGAAAATATCTCACAGTACTTTATATAGGGTAGACTAACCAGTGAATGAACGTTTAAGACGTCACGTTCGACAGTGAATGAACACCAGGATATAATGACCAGGACAATCAACCTTTGTCAGATAGCTTCCTACCACATGGAAGGAAGTCAGTGTTGCCAATCCATATAGTGGAATGATTTTCAATCCTTTTTTTTTATTATATTTACTAAATGTTCATTCGCTGGGGCCTGTTCACTCACTGGTCAGTCTACCCTACCTTAGATTTTAGTACTTCATAAATTTATAGAGTATAACTGACACGCTAACACTTAAAAAAACTTTATTAGCAGTATTACAATATGTACAGATAATGACAAGATATTTCATAAGTGTTTCAATTCAATTCTGCTGCACAGATGTTCCAAAAACTTAAAAGTTTGTCTTTTTTCAAAAACGCAGCACAATTAACAAACGTTCAAATAAATGGACAGAATGTATCTGAAAGCACACTCAACACTTCTTTTACGAATTTTGGGTCCATTTTTTTCAGCCGTTGTTTTCGTCTCGATCTGGGTTGGCGTTGCCCTGGAGATAGTTGAGACGTCGACGTCGCAATTCCTCGTTGGCGTCGTTATTCGGAGTATTCGGGTGCAGAGGCTCTGTGCTGCTCACACCTGAAGCAATTTAAATTTTAGTTTGAATTTTTTTAAAGGGACAACATAAATACAGGGTGAAGCAAATAACAGGGTTCATACTCAGTAAATAAAAAGTTCAATGGTAAAATTCAGGAGTTTTAAAGAGTTATTTTAGGAGTACAATACCATAAATTCAGGAAATAACAAACGCAAAAGTACTTATTGCCACAATATGAGTATCCTTAAATTAAAAGCAAAACCTAAATAAAAAATCCAAGGTCAACAAATTACGCAGTGCCTTGAAAATCAGAAAATGCCAATATCAAATAATTTGTCCAAGAGCAATTTTGTTTAAAATTTAAACCTTAAGACATGCAAAATCTCAAAGAAAAATTAACTGACAATTTTCTAAACTAAAATAAATGCAAAACCAAGTTTTAAAAAAAAATTGGATCCTTCAAATCAACTGAAAACTATTTTCTATTATAAATAGATAATATTTCAAGAAACTATACTTCAAATATGGATTTCTGATATAACTTCAGGAGTTATAAGGGACTTAGACAAAATATTTGAAATTCAGGAGTAGTACAAACCCTGAAATAAAAGTGGCTCCAGCATGGAGCTACAATGCAGGGAGATGTTTGGCGGGGAAAACTATTAAAGTCTCCTGAAAGCCAAAGAGTCGAATTTATAAATCATTCAAGCGCTCAATGGCTTCATTTGGCAAACCTGTTTTGTCAATGGTTGGTTTGGTTGTTAAAAGACTTGAGCTGCACATGGGCTAAAGGTGAGTCCAGATCTTAATTGGGAGCTGTGTAAGTGTGCATTAGGATCAGTGCGCAGGTGAAGATGGCTAGTTACCGCAAATACTTGGCGAAATGTCTGTTTGGGCTTATATTGAAGTAATCAATGACTTCACTTCAAAATCATCAACACATAAATTATATAAAAATATTTTTTTAACACCTGAATGCATCTTGCTATGCATAAAATCTTTTAATAATGTCAAACATATTTTAGGTTTAATTAAAAGGTGCGTCCAGTTGGTTGTGATCTTATAATTCATGTAAACAGATTTTAAAACAATCCATCTCACCTCCATTTTGTGTTGGTGCATTTTCAGGTTTCGAAAGATTTGAATTTTTTGCAGTGGAGTTTTGACTTGCAGCTCCTACATTTACAGTCCTAAAATAAAATAATGACAACAATAAAAACAAGTTTGAATAAACATAATTGAAAATTAAATAATTAATTTTAGAACAGTTAACAGTAACATGGCTACATACAATGGTACAGACAAGTTATACTCCTTCTTTGAAACCTGATTGTAATGCGACTGGTTTATGTGTTGACATCCCTCAGAATACCATAAACTTCACTGAGAGACAGTTTAAGAAAGTTACAATATAAAAAAAAAAATGTTAAAATGCGCATCTTTTTTAATAGAAAGGAAAATCTTACATTATAAACAATAATTTATAAAAAATAAAGGATTGTCAGAAATTTCGCTTTTACATTTTTGAGTTGCTGTCTGAGTTTTGCTATCTTGAAATCACACTGCAGTTTCCTGATCTCATAAACGCCGGCCTATTTCTGAAGAGTTTCGATTTCAGAATAGCTGGAGATACATGTGGCAAAATTTTTAATTACGAAAGTTTGCCGATTTCAGTATCAGCAGATATTTTTCACTTTAAAATTAGCGCAGATATCCGAGAATAGTTTCTTTTGTGAAAAACAGATAATAACCTTGGAGAAATTTTTGATGTTGACTTTAAATGGACGTCACAGAGAGAGAAAAAAAAGTTGGTGGCTTTACAGAATAAGTAATCGATTTCTTACACTGTGTAATAGCTCATCTGTTTTAAAAACAGTTTTCGATGGGAGAAGATGCTAATTAAGAAGGGTTTGGCAAAACTTTCCTGTTTCTTGTGTCCAAAATAGCAAGATTCTTGTGTGAGAAAGGTGAGTCACAAGTGGAAGTGTTTACTCTAGAAAATCTTAGAACTTTATGATTTTTTATTTTGATATGCCTTTTCTGCATTTTTACTGCCTGGTACCATACTTTTGCATTTTGGAACTTTTACCAATTCATTCCAAGTTCAAATAAATTCAATAAAACGTCAAACAATATCCCAATCAAACCCTACCTCATGGATGCCAGCTGCAATTTCATGTGTTGCTTCAGTTTCCCTCTCAAAATAGCTGATATGGATAAAAAGATTTTTTTTCTTTCTATGCAAGATTTCTTTAACAAGCATTTTGAACAACCAACAGCACAGCAAGAAGTTGGCATTTGAGTAATTTAATAAGTTAAATATTCTTAGGAAGACTTATTTTCGAATTCCAAAACATAAGTTATTCCAGAAAACAAACTGTTGGAGCTGTTGCCACACATGACGTGAAACAACCCCATACAGAAGGAAAAAGCTGGTGTCTGTAAATATATTTAATCGATGACTGTTAAACAGTCAGTAGAATAGCATTGTGTGTAACAAAACAAAAGTAATTCCAGACAACAAGACTGCAGAGCTGTTGCCACCTACGACATGAAAGAACCACAATAAATGCGATTAAACATTAAAAGAAACCCCAATCTAACCATGCCTACCTCATGGATGCCAGCAGGGAGCTGTACTGCTGCATCTGCGTGACAGCCCCATCCAGCATGGTCTGTATGTTCCTCAGGCATCGGATCCTGGACTCGATGTTCTCCCGCTCCTGCCCTTCCATGGCCGCCAGCTCATCCACAGAGAGGGAGCTCAGGTCGGTGGTGGGCAGGGGAGGGGGCGGGGGGAAGACTGGAAAAAGAAGATTCATTAGTTGCGACTGGGGATTTGGGTTTAGTAGGAAAAGAATGAAGTTTGTGCTTCGATTCGAAAGAAAATTCGATAGGGTTAAGAAGTCGATGCAGATGTTGCCAGAAAAAAACAAATCTAATAACTGGATTGAGAAGTAAAGCTAACCGCCCCAGTACCACAACGATTAGGGAGCCTTTGAAGCTTCTGGGTTCGGGTTCGAATCCCAGTAAGGCATGGATGTTTGTGCTTGCCAATGAATGTTGTTATTTGTTGATGTGTTTGTGCCGTCCTTTCTTTGTGTGTCTCTTGTGACTATGTCACTTCTAGGGTAACGGGCTATAAAAGCCTATGCTCCTCCCTTCTAGAGGGTGCATTTATTGTCATTCTTTTGAGAAGTAAAGCTCTCAATTCTAGTAAGCCTAAACAAACATTCTTGCTGGAATATTTGCCTGTAATCTACAGTGGAGTTTGGATAGACTGACTACATTGACTTGTCGAAATTTAAGATGTCTTCATTTATATTCAACAGACATAAATTTGGAAAATTAAGGAATTAGTAAATTTTAAAAAGGCAAATCAATATAAGCCCTATTGATTTTGGAATACAGATTTACAAAGATAAATGTACCAATGTTTAGCAACCTATTTTAATCAGCACCTTTAAAAACATGTAGAAAACACGAAATCTCCATATTGGATTTTGGACACCATTGTACTACTTTTATCACCTAATATAAGGTTAGGTTTGATTTATCGTCGCACTAGAGCTACACATAGGCTATTGAAGGACGGGCGTCGTATTTTAGAACCACATTCAAGTGACGAGCCGACACCCGAATAGGCACTTAACGCAACCGTTAAGGGCGACATCGTACGCACAGCGTTGATTTTAAAAGATATTTACTTCCTAAGACTTACACGGGGTATTATTCATTGGACATTTTTGGCTGTACAGGCCGTTTATAGTTTGGCAGTTATTTTGGAGATGCCCGGAAACAAACCTGGGGCCTTTGGTGTGCTAGACGAGTGCCTAACTGACTGGGCTACCCAGCCCCTACCTTATGTTAGATAATCGAAATTAACAATGTTAAGAAGAGAGCTTACAGAAAGGCATTGGGAAGGGAGGCATGAACATCGGTGGAACAGTGCCCGATTGCTGACTGGTGGAGGCACCATCCTGGGCCCCAGGTGCAACTGCAAAATATATATATACATCTAAATATAATTTGATTTTGCTTAAGTTGATTAAAAAACAGAATTAATTTTAAGGTTAAATGAAATATGCCTCATAAAATAAATATCAAGTATTTAGTGATCTTTTATGAAATAACACTTTCTATCATTAACGATAGGTTCAAGGACTGAACATTGTTTCAGAGGACTAAAGTTTTTTTTTGAAGAGTTTATTCTTAAACAAGAGTATTTATAATGTATTCAAATGTTTAAAGTAAATAATATAAATAATCATATTTATTATATATCATAACAAAAGTGCAGCATAACAAATCATTAAATATGTATTTTACAAATATTCCTGCGCCCCTGTTTAAAAAAAACACACACAAATACCACAATTACAGTTATTACTAACATTATATTCTTTCCATTTCTAACCTCATTAAATAGTTTCAACCTAGTCCCTAACCTAAGAAAACTCAGGCTATAGTTACAACAAAATTTTGTGGGCTGCATGCCAAAATTGTGTATGATTAGTGCTCGTAAGCCTATACATCATATTTTTTGCTACCATGTTATTGGCTTCCTTACAACATCAATCAAACCAATCATGTAAGTCAAAGTCAAGCTTCAAACAAAGTGAGATCTCACAAAACTTTAAAATTTACTTACATTTTGAAAGTCTACAGCATTTAACAAAAAATTTAAGGGCCCCTAACATTTGGGGTTCCCAAGTCAATAAATTATAGTAGATCCAGCCTTTAAAAAAACTTTCTTAATTAATATAACCAGAGACTATTGAAATGCCACATGAGGATATACTGGTCTTTCTTTAAGACAAAGCATTTTATTTTTAAAACCTACACATAAAGTGCAAGGTAAAACAAGTCTTACAACAGGTTCTGTAAAATTTATTTGTTAGGTAACCTTGTAGATTTTCGATAGACTTGGAAAAACATCAACACACTGAATTGAACTGAAACTCTGGAAGGAGCTTCCCATGAAAAGTTGGTGAAGTCTATTTTGGTCACTTGGCTATAGTTTAAGGGAGAATATCTGTCACATTTGGCATGAATTCAGCAATCACAATTGACAGTTCGCATTGGATGTCAAAATCGCTCGTCAAGAACAGTACTCCAAGGAATTTAGGTCTTAAAGATTGTTCCTACAATTATCTTTTTTCAAAGTACACATTATCCAAAACATCATTGTATAAAGAATCTCCTAAAGCAATAACATATCAATTTTCTATTAAAAATATTATTGAAAAAGTTGGTTTAAATTGCCTATTTTAACAGGTAAAGTATAGGATTGACGGCAAAAGTTGGCTTGCTCTTACATGGTTGCTGGGCTTCACCGACCCTATTGGCAAGAGTCTCGATGCTCCTTCCACAGTTTCAGTTCAGTGCTCCAGCACAAGTTTATGTGTTATGTCACTTCAGTTCATGTGTAAGTCACTTCACTTTGCTTACCTGTGGGTGTCTGCTGGGGCTGCGGGGATGTCCCTGGCTGGTCGGCTTGGCCGGGGGGAGGAGGAGGAACGACAGGGGGGACCACGAAGGGGAACACTCCGGGGAAGGCTCCCGGGATGAAGCCTGGAGCCAGGCCCGGCCCTGGATCGGAACAGACGCTGGCGTTAGTACACCCAAGTAATGGGTTATACAGTAGGGTGGGTCGAAAAAAACTTTTTGTATTATTTCGGATCGCTATAGTGCGGAAAAGTTGCCATTGGTAAAGACATGAAAAATGCATTAATTATTATTTTTTTTATTACCATATCTTCCGTTCGCGCAATGCCCTCAAAGATGTCAAAAACCGTAATTTTTCAAAAAAAATTTTAAACACGATCTATGTTTTTAATTGCTTTTCTATAACATGTTGTATGATTAAAATTTAAAAAATGTTAAAACCTTGAAATTTAGCCAAAAATATGAATTTTCCTAATTTTATACTACCTTGAGTGGTTGGAAGATCTGACACAAATGTAAATAACTTATTAATAATAAATGCAATAATATATAGCATAATAAGTCATTTAATAAATGGATTCTACATACTTTTAGTAGTTAATTCATGATAAACGAACGTAATTAAAAACATCTGCCGTGTTTTAAAAAAAGTATTAAAAATTACGGTTTTAATTTTTTTTTTGCCAACTTTGATGGCATTGCACGAACAGAAGATATGGTAATAAAGAAATAATAATTCGTGCATTTTTCATGTCTTTACCAATGGCAACTTTTCCGCACAATAGCGATCCGAAATAACATAAAAAGTTTTTTCGGCCCACCCTATTATACATTCAATACTCAATAACTTGAAGTCACAGCGGACTCCCAAAAATACGACTAATACAACGTTCAAGTTATCCAAGTTGCTTCCCATTCCTCTCTACTAGCAGTTAAGATCGACATAGTTTAAATGGTTTTTGACATGTGCCATAATACTACAGTTGTACGCACTTCAATTTGTTAATGACCCATGTAAACAAAATGTTAATTAAAACTCACAAAATGTGGCCTCATTACATATTGATTAGTATACATACCACGTAAATTTCATTTAAGAAAAGCAGTTATACTTGTTGTTTGTATTTTTTAAGGTTGTTGGCATTCACTATGTCACCTAATTTTTGAACACATGAGTTAAATTCGAAGTTTTGAACAGAATTGTGTTTTTTACCAGGGAAATCTATCACAAAAATTTCAACTTAGAACATTAGGAGATGTTCACTTTGAGTTATCAAGACAGTTCTTAAAACAGAAAGATGGTTAGACTGTAACATACAAGTACAGTAGAACCACAACTATACCATCAAATTGGGACTGAAGGTAGGTTGGGTAGTTGAAAATTCTAGATACTACAAAATTGTCATTTAATACTAAAACTTATGGGTACACAGGAGTGCCGAAAGTCAGTGGACCTTAAATCTGCCAACGTCCGAAATCTGTGATGGTTTTGCAATAGTACACATTCAATTTTAGTGTTAAGTTATCTTTGAGACTTCTAGGCAAAAAGTTTCACATTCAGGAACTCCATATTTAGATACTTGTGATTACTTAAATTCAGAAACTTGGGTGTTTCTATAATCATAAAACGCTGTTGATTCTAAAGCACACAACTCCAGGGGATGTTACTATATAGACTTAAGAGTTTGAGAATTGATTTAGGGGAAATTTTTAAAAAATGTTTCTTGCTAATGTGCATTTGCTCCTAGTTTTTTAAGTTAGCAGCACAAACTGCTTCTACATTTCTTTATTCGATCTCAAACACTGGTTATCATAGCATTCTGGATAAAAGAGGGATGGATATTCAAGGTTCTACTGTACTCAGGGTTGCCACACTATTTGTTAAAAACAATCAAGGACTATTTAAAGACTTTTCAAGGACTTTATATTCTAACATGCAACACTTAGTTTTTAAAAATTCATTTAGAAAACAACTAAGAGCTGTCTAACTTTCAAATGAACTTGAATATGTGTTATAAAATAAACATTTAGTTATTAAAAATTCAACGTAAAACCACTTTCTCTGCTTTCTAGGATTATACATGCTTTCAATAAATAAAATAAGAACTGATTCACATTGAAGAAGCGTTTTTTTATAGAAGTCAAAATTAACATTTGCAACACTTCAAGATAAATTTGGCAGCCCAAAAAATTAAGGATTTTTCAAGGTGGATAATGCTTTTCAAGCACTTTCAAGACCTTGAAAATCAGTGTTTTTTTTCAATCACTTTTCAAGGACCTTGGCGACCCTGCGTACTACTTAAGAGGAATTACGACCCTGCGTACCCTTAGGAATTTCACATTTTGAAAATCGTAGTGTTATTCCTATGGAAAACAGTTGCAAGTCAATTACCGCCACAATTTTAATAAAAGGTTGACAGTGTTTTGTATGATTGTAAAGAACGAAAGGAGTAGATTTCATAAAATTACTTTGTTTTGTGAAAATGACATATTTAGTATTTTTTAATAATTTTTTGAAGTAAGAACTTAATGCGTACTTCATTTTTTACTAACTTCAAAAAACAATTAAAAATACTAAATATGTGATTTTCACAAAGCAAAATAATTTTATGAAATATACTTCTTTCGTTCTTTACAATCATACAAAACACTGGCAACCTTTTATTAAAATTGTGGCGGTAATTGAGTTGCGAATGTTGACCATAGGAATAGCATTAAGATTTTCAAGATGTGAAATTCCCAAGGGGCTTTCTTAAGGTAGGCGAATACCCAAAATTCTAAAATTTTTACTATTACTTTAATCATTTCCAAATTTGGCATAGTGATTTCAAATATTATGAACAATGCTTTTTGGGCAATTTTTTTTATTTAAATATAGTTGATTTATTTTAAACAGTGTTTTTCAACTAAAAAAAGGGGTTTACGCCAACACTTCTAGCATAAAAAGTTTTACATTAATTTACCTGAAATTTTTCACAGATGCTATTTCAACATATATCTGTGCCATGAACCTCTAACATCTGGTGTAAGTATACAAGTTTTTTTTTAAAAAAATGTCCAAGTGTAAGTTAATCGAAAAAAACACCTTTTTTTGTGGTTAATTCATAACATTTTTCTTAATAACTTTTATTCTTGTAATTTGTATGTAACTCTAGAGGGGTTTGCATGTATCAGTTCAAAACGAAGAATTTAACACATAATAAATGCTCATAGGATGAAAATTCAATGTGGTAGACTTGTTGGCGCAAACCTCTTTTTTTAGTAGAAAAACACCGTTTAAAATAAATAAATTATATTTAAATAAAAACAAAAGCCCAAATAGTATTATTCATTATATTTGGAATCACTATGCCAAATTTGGAAAAGATTAAAGCAATGGTAAAAATTTTAGAATTTTGAGTCTTCGCCTACCTTAAACCGAGCAACTCAACGAAACAAAAACCCAACTCACAGTTCCCCCCATTGGGCGCTGGCTGCTGCTGTGCCGCCGCAGCCGCAGGCTGCGCAGGAGTTGCGGCTGCGGTTGCAGCTGCAGGTGGCGCCCGGAGCACGTCCATCCTGCAGGTGGGGCATGTCTGCTGCCTCTGGAACCAGGAGCGCAGGCAGGACGCGTGGAAGATGTGGTTGCAGGGCAGCTTCTTGCTGCTGCCGGACCCCGACATCTCCTCCCGGCAGATGATGCAGACGTTGTCCATGGTGGAGAGCTCCTCGGCTGTCGCGTCAGGGTACCTGAGGATTGGAAGTTTGATGGGCGATTAGAAAATAGTGTTGCAAAGTAAAAAAAGTACTGTATTGCTACGAGGGAAGTTTGAAGGTTTATTAAAAGACATATTTACAGGCTCAAAGTTTGGATATATTTAAGAAATTAAGTTGAAGGTAAACCACAGGCATGAGAACACAAAAATATGAAAAAAGCTGAAACCGTGAAGGGACAGAAATCGTTTAGATATGAAGTAGGGGGGACTTGACTGATTAATCATTCATATGTTTCAATCACATATTAATATTTTGTAACAAACTGAATTTCATGTAAAAAAAAAAATATTTATCTTTAATCAGTAAGATAAGATGAAGTACACTAACAAAGTATACTGGTGATGCAAGAAAGACTTTATCTGCAATTTTGGCATTTTTGAGTCCTCAACAACAATACACATATAACAATAAAAAGAGAAATATAAAAATACAGCTAATAAACATCAAACGTGCAGCTTGCAAATAATGTCATCTTTGTGTTCCATCATTTTGATGCACCCTTAGTGCAAAGCTATTTGAGAGAACCCACTATCAAGTTCTGGATGGCAGGCATGTAAATGAGTGTTAAATTCCAACAAATCAGAGATATTAAATCCCCCCCAGATATAGGCATTTTGCTCAAGCATATTCATTAAAATAACATAATGTTAACAATAGATACTTAGATGCTAACTTTTCTACAACAACACATTCATATAAAAATATAAATATTGCAATACACTATACAATCAATTTATCTAAATAATTACAGCACCAACATGCAGCGAATATCAATCTCATGCTTTAATTTCATCGCTAATTAAAACCGTCTGTCATCTTACACAGGAACCCTATCCCTTAATATACTTCACAATTTTGAACCAAAGTAAAATGATGAGGCTGGAGATCAATACAACCTGATAGTGATACTTTCTGCATCACCAGTGAATGGAACCAAAACCAAATGATCCTATACATGTCATAGAAAGTTTTGAAGGTATGTGTTATAATTGGAAAGATTAATAAAAAAAACTTAAAGCTTTTAATTAGTTTTATAAAATATGTACTTACAGTGTATTCATATTTCTTATAGCCCTTCTTGACATTATGACATCATTCACAGCCTTTTTAAATGCTCTGAAAATAGAATAATAACTAAATAAATTCCTGGGTTTCGAACTAAGGGGCAAAAACAGAAATGGTCATAAAGGTGTAATAATAGTAAATTAACTGAAAAACAAAATCTATAATGCTAGAAAAACAAAATATTAAATAGTTAATATAATTTTCTTAATTATCTGTGGGTTGACATTTACGTTCATTAAGTTCTTTGCTTTTCCAGTTCTTTTTGCTTAAACCCTTTCAGTCCCAGTGATGCCATTTGGCATCATCATGTTTCTGATCATAATTTTAAAAAAAATAATAGTACTGACATCCATTGGGATTAATAAAAAATGTTTAAAAAAAAAGTTTGAAAAATTGAATGATGTGCTTTTTGATATCATAAATAGATATAGACAATCAGAAAAAAATCTAAAATGATGATGCCAAATTGTCATTGGGTCTGAAAGGGTTAAAAACTAAATATTTCAGCACGAGTTCCTATTACTCAGAGTCTTGGAACAATTTCAGAACATTACAAGTAAGTTATTTAGTGTAAGTAAATAATAAGTCTAATATGGGTGTTTTATTTGTGTCTTACAATCCACTATAAATTTTTTAAAAAATAATGTTGTAAGGAAAACTATGTTTTGTTCAATTATTTTTCTCTCCAAATGATGAAAACAACCCGAAAACATTTTGCAATCAAATTTTTAGCCAAATTTGTCTTAAATTTTTAAAGACTGCAAAAACAATATTCTGCATCAAAAGCAATTTCCAAAACATAATTTTAAGTTTAAAGTAATTTGAATATAAAGAAATTATAAGTTATGTTTAAATATAACTAGATAAAAATCATTAAAAAAGTTTGAAAATCCTACCTTAAACTTAAATACATAGGCCGTATCGCAAACAGTGGGAAAGTGTGGATTTTTATCATTATTGTCATGAACAAAAGGTAGAGCACAACTTTAAACAATCCTGAAAATGAAGAAAACAATATAAATTATTCATAGTTAAGAGTAGAAATTAATGTATAAAAGTTTATTTGCAAAAACATGAAAAGATTTGATAGTATTTAATAATTTTCAGCAATTTAATGAGATAAAATGAAAAAGTCTAATTAATGGAGGAGAATTTATTTGCAAAAACATGATAAGGTATGATAGAATGTAATAATGTTTTGCAACAATAAAATTAAGATGAATGTTACATATGCTAAGACAAAGAAAGTCATTGATTTTTTTTAGAAGTAATTTCAAATGTTTTATTAAGACTGGCCAGAGTATGTTTCTGACTACAACAAGCTTCTTATTTTACACAACCATTTCACCAGTTTATGAAATAATCAAAACCATTACAAATTAGTAAGAAATAAATAGGTTATTTTGTTTTTAAGTAAAAACAACAGTGGAGCATTTATAAAATTTTACTATATTTAATTGAAATGTTTGAGAGATTGATGACTGCTTTGTATAATTTTAATAATTTTTTTAAAAAATACAACAAGATACAATATTTTTACCAACATACATTCAAAGGTTTATTTTTAAAAGTCATTTCGCTAATTTGTCAAAAAAAATTTCCTCTAATGGGGCTGCAACATTGGCGGTCAAGCCTTTGCAGACCCGGCACATTTCTCAGATGAGAGCCATATTTTTGTGGCACCATCTAGGCGACTCTTGCTAGCAATTTTGACACATATATTACAATGAATCTGAGCTCTCTGTGGATGTTAAAGTATGCCGAGATTTAATTTTGCCGAGAGAACCCAGGCCAAAAGGGCCCTCCAGGGATCCTTTACATGCCACATTATCATATGACATGTGTGCCCAGAATTTTCCAATGCAGAAAATCTGACGACTCAAACAGGCTCGAACCCGCAATCTTGGGCTTACAAGGCGGACATGTTTAACCTATCAGCCACTGAGCCACTCTGTCAAAACTTTTGAACACTTTAAAGTTGACATTTGATATTTTGGATGGAATTTTAATATTCTGCTTTTTACAAATATAATATATTTGCAGAAGAATTTGCATTAAATCTCATTATTTCTGCATTAAAAATGCTAAATATTACTGTATCAAAACAAGATTTTTCAATATTTAACTTGCAATTACAAAGTATTTTCACATTTATATAGAAATTACTTATATATTAATAGTTTCTAATTTTTTAAAATCATGTAGGTGGGAAAATGTGTATACAATTTTTTACAAGAGGAAAAAAGATAAAAGAAATATCTTAATACCCATGACTAGTTCACTGTACAGGAGGAATACTGCCTTGTTTTCCCATGGATTTTCACTTTGCAAATCGTACGAGTGCAAGATGTACTTCATAAATATATTGACAACCACACTCAGCAGTATAGCATACTGAAAGAGAAAGTAAAAGGGTTTTAAGGGGGTCTGGCACCTCAAAATCATTGAAAAAATAAAAAAATAAATTAGTGGCTTAAAATACTATATCAACCTTTATTAATAATGTCACAAAGTTTTAAGATGATTGGAAAAATATTTTTGACATTAAAGGCAATTTTATTTTACCCTTTCTTTAGTGAAACTGCCCAGATCGGCTGAACGACTAAGGATCCGATAATGTTATTCCAATCAAATATTACGAGGAAGCAAAAATCCTTCGTAAGGAAATGAGTTAACAATAAAAACTTTAAATTGGTTTTTCTCGGTTTTACAATTTTTGAATCATGTGAATGTTTGGGGGCACATAACTAAAAATGTTATTCATTTAAATACTTGAATTTTTTTATGTGTAATTCACAAGTATATTTAAACATTTTAACGCAGGGAATAGTCTGTAAAGTTTTTACTTTTTTTTTAAAAAAATCTTTTAGGTTAAAAATATTGACATTCTTCAACGATATTTAAAAAAAATTCATATTTAATCTAGTTTTTAGTTTTTCAAAATAATCTTGTGTTAAAATACTTAAAAATGTCTATAGATGAAACTGTGAAAATTTGAAATGGATATATTAATTAGTTAATTCTTGAGATGCCCCCAAAGTTGGACAATTTAACATGGGCTTCTATGGAGGTGCCAGACCCCCTTAAGAAAATTTAATATTTATCAATTGACTTTTTTCAGATAACTTTTCCGTTTTTAAGCTTGCTCTTCTGAGATTTCATTTGATGTTTCAGTTTCAATCTCCATGTATGGTCCTTTTGCCTGCTGCCTCCCATTTTAGAGTTCTTATCTTATTTTTATTCTCTGTACTTTTAAATGTGAACAATATTAAAGCTATAACTAGCAAGTCTAAGTGTAGTGTAATATTTAAGTAGTGTCTCTAATATTTAAAATCTATTAAAATGCTAATGAAGCTAGTTATTACTATTGTTTGTTCTGTTACATTTCATTAATAATTCATTTATGATGAAACAAATGTATATTATTGCAAAATTATGTCTGATTGTATTTACCATGACGGACATTTTAAAATGCCATGCATCAAACATTCGAGAATGTCAAAATTGAAATAATCTTTCATTTGATTACTGTATAATATTAATTATAAATATTACTGTATAATATTTATAATTGAAACAAACGTAATTCCAGCAAGAACAAAAATCAAAACAATACCGCTAGAACTATTGCCAATGAAGGCAGGAAACATGCTTATTGCCCTTTTAAAAAACACAGTAAATAGTCAATTATAAACTTACCTCAAAACCGAATACTAATTGAACAGATGCCCCTTTTGTAAGGGTGCTGTGATATGCGTGACTGACAAAAAAGTAGTCCAAAATACCCAACAGAATAAGAAGAGCTGTAAAAACAAAGAAAAATATTAATGTGGACTGGCTGCACTAAAAATAATTTTAATAAATTTGATTAAAATAGAGTACATAGTTATTTTAATGTTGCTTTTATAACTACCACATGTGTAAGTTCAACACGTAAAAACATGAACACTTTTATCGATAGAAATGAAATATGTAAATATCAAATTTCAGCTTAGCTTAATGCATTAAAATGCATTTAATTTTCAGGCAATTTAATAAAGTTTGTATCTAAATATATATCGAAATGATTATGTACAAAAATTGTAACTGTTTAGTTCTTGAAGATTTTTTTTATTTGATTTTAGAGGGTAGTTAATTCACCTAAATTTTGCTTTAAAAACAACAAATTCAACTAAATTTATTTTTTAAAAGTGTAATCAAGTGTCAAAGTTAAACCAATTAAAATTTTAATGAAAACAAAACATACTTACATGAAACACGAAAGTGGAAAAGCCATGAAATAACTGGGCTTCTCTCCATCTAATAAGCAAGAGCATTCAATTAATCTATGTTTTTAAAAAAATTCAGAAAATTTGTACAAAAAAAAATGCATAGAAATTGGGTGTGTTAAGTAGCATATGTTGTACAATGCAAAATAGCAAAATCATTGCAACTTGCAAACAGATATTGTCTGTTAAGTATAAAATACAGTATAATATAATTAACAATTTTGTTTAGAATTGAAATGTTTCATTACTACGGAGTTAGCAAATTAATTTCAAATCTGTAAAATTCCATGCAGAATGATCCCTATATTTGGAAAAATTTTACAGAATAAATTTTAAGTTGAGTTTTCTTAACATTCTTTTCAATAGTTAGCGTTGTAACCTTATAAGACATTGATTCAAAAGAACACATTTATGAAGCACAATCTTTCCTGAACAACATTTAACCTTGGGATAGAAAAAAATTGAATGACTAAATAAAATTCTATCTCTAGGAGTTTAAAAATCAAACAAAATGGCATTTGTATTTCATTTTAAACCATTCATAATCAAATAAAATTAAGCTGATTTCCACAATATACATGAAAAACTGCTTACATAATCTACCCTGTCTTCTGCCAGCCAGTGGAAGCATTTTAAGAACAACAGTAACGTGAACAGTGCAACAAATTTTGGACTAAAGTCGTCCCTAAACACCGTAAAAGCGAGACACGTTTCGGTCACTGCATACCAGGACCTCTCGATTAGATGCTGAAACAGGAAGAAAAATTTAAATAAATGGAGAGTACACAATAGAAAATTATACATAAATAGAAAGTTCATTGCAGGAAAATTTTACATAAATAGAAATTCATTATAGAAAAATTGTACATTAAATAGAAATCCATCATAGAAAATTGTACATAAATAGAAAGTTCATTATAGAAAAACTGTAGAAAGGTAATTATAGGAAAACTGTATATAAATAGAAAGTACATTATTGAAAAATTGCATATAAATAGAAAGTTATATTTCAGTTAGTACCGAGATTGGTCCTGTTTAACGAATAGCTTAGTAAAAGTGTGGTGAAAGTACTTGCAGGTGTCTGTTTTAATAAGTAAGCGCGTTTGATAGATAAGTCATTTTGTAGATTTTAATAGAAATTATATATCTTTCAACATGGAAAATTGTTTAAATTATTGTAGTTAAAACTACTCCAAGAATTAGGCAAAAAATAAAGCTTACTTCAGTTTCTGCTGCTCTCAACTGTCCAAAGAATAATTTTCTCATCAATTTGCCCATGAGGAAAACAAGCACAAGAGCTTGGATATAAATTACCTAAAATTAATTAAGATATTAATTAAACTAGAAATTCATGTAACACATAAAACAAAACTTTTAAATTCAGAGTTTATTACAGCCATGGTGTTTCTTATATCTATCTGTTGGCTCAATGGCTGTGAGGTATCACGTGACTGCCTCATAAGCCCAAGATCGAGAGTTTGAAATCAGCAGATTTTCAGGACGGGAAAATCTTTGGCAATTGGCATGCATGTAAAAGATCATATGTTGGCAAGGATTTTCTCGGAAAAATTAAATCTCAGCATACTTTAACATCCACAGAGATCTCAGTATCATTAAGTTTCAAAATTGGT
The DNA here is from genome assembly GCA_023701765.1 of Hylyphantes graminicola. Classification (NCBI taxonomy): domain Eukaryota; kingdom Metazoa; phylum Arthropoda; class Arachnida; order Araneae; family Linyphiidae; genus Hylyphantes; species Hylyphantes graminicola. The sequence continues at coordinate 2,867,712 of CM043117.1, read as the reverse complement.
AGCCGAGAAAAAGCCAAAAAAATGACTATCAGTTCCTGGTAAAATGCTGAGTCTGCACAAGGCTTTATCAGACAAATATGTGGTCCCTTTTTCAAAAAAAGTTATCACAACCACAAATAAACTTATTCGGTTGTGCTCACGCAGTGGAAAATAAGCCAGCAAGCAGGGTTGAAAAACATTAGACTTATTTAATTCCAAGAAAACAGTACCTTTTCGAAGTCCAAAAATAATATCACAATTTAAAACACTAACATCACTGCTCATTGAATATTATAGAAACATCATATCATAGAAAAAAAAATTTATATACCATGTTACCCAAAGACTGAAGCTTATATTCATGGCTGCGCAATGTGGTCACAAATGATTGGGTGTCTAAGTTAATGAGTCACAATAAGTTAAGACTTGTCATAATTGTATCAAAATATTATTTATTGTCTATTTTAACTATTTATTATCTGCAACACCAACCCTGACGCTGAGTATGATATATTAGTCCATGACATCACGGGCATCGCCACAGTGAGATAATGTAAGAGTATGTAATCCAGACACTAAATTACGTCCGAAAACGCTTTGTGGCTGACGCATGGAACAAACTTTCAACATCTGGAATCTACTTTAAGCAAATTTAAGCTATTCATTTCTGTAAAACCTCCTTCCACTATCATGTAATTCTTATTTTAAACGTAAATTAGATTAAATCTCGTTTAATTGCAAGCTAAAAAACATCACACTGGTTTGTTTATATATACTAGTGACGTCAGCCAAATCGACGTGTTTGTGATCACGTGACGTACCAATGAAAAATAAGTAATTTAAAAATGAATTTTGCTAAATATTTAAAGATTTATTTTGAAAAAAAATTTAGATACGTCTGTTATTTTTGGGTTCAAACTATAAGTAATTTAATATTGGAGGGTATTTTAGCGATACAGTCAAGTACCCTATTGGATGCAAGACCAACTAAACTCATGAGAAAGCACTCACCCCCATGCTTGGGTTTGACTTGGTGATGTAGACGACGGAGGGGTAGAACTGCTTCTTCTGGTAGTAGGCGTTGCCCACCACCCCCACCGTGAGCAGGACGCTGCCCAGGCTCAGCAGGGCGGCTCGCATTTTCGCCAGCTTGACCACACTCCCCTCAGAGAACGAGCATCTGCGGAAGACACGCTTTTTGAAATGAGCAACACATGCAATATATAAGGTTTATAATATACAATTCTTTCTTCAGTCTTCTGAGCAGTGGTTCCCAACCTTTTCTGGACCATCGTGATTGCCTCGTTCTTTAGGTTGATTAACATCTATATCGCCCCCTTTTAATTTTCATGTCATGTCCAATCATAATTTGAGTTAAAGTGTAACTATAAAACAGTTTTATAACACTTGCTACTGTTTATAAAAACAACCAAAGAAGCTTTATCAGGTCACTTTTAAAATAAAATAACGAAAACATAAAACACATATTTTTAAAGAACAAAAGTGAAGTAATTAACTAAGATATTTTTGCTGGTTTCTAGAAAATTTAAGAAAGTTGAAAGTAAAAAATTGCAGGTTTGGTTACGGTTGGAAAATTTTTTTACTTACAAAGGTACAATATTTTAATTTGCCCCCTTTGAATACTCATTGCCCCCTAATCAACCCTCAAGCATTTTTTGCCCCCTTGATAACACACATCACCTTCAGGTTGGGAACCTCTGCCTTTGAGGGATAGACATATTATAAAACCGTTACCTGATTGTCAGGTTTCCCAGAAACCCACATATTTTTTACAAATTTGTAAATTTCATAACTTTATTTGAATTTTTAGTACGGAGAAGTCATTCTCAATCATCTGTTGTAAAATTACAATTGAAAAAAAAAATAAAGGAAATTTCCTTTGAGAATTTACATTTTAATCTCATGCAGTGAAAACAATTTTACCTCTAAGCTAATTTGCTTATCCCAAAGAGGGTTAATATAGCTCAGTTAATACCTCGCAAATTACAATCCAGTCGAAGCACATCAAACACTTTCCATGGAAACTGATTAGTCAGCAAATATCTTTTACTTCCTTGTGGGTCCACTACTCTTAAAAAGTGACAACACAACGTATTTAACACAAAAAGGATACCAATGTGTTTTTGTTTTTTTTTGTTACAGATAACTTCATGACTGATTTTGTATTTTAATGTGACATAAAAAAATAATTTGGATATCCAACCCTTCGCTTGATTGAATTAATAAAACAAGAAAGAAACGAATTCTTCCATAGAAAAACTTTTTTCCAATTAAATAACCTTTTTAGTTAAACTTATTTTCTCATTAAAATTCAATCTTCTAGATCAGCGTCACAGTGAAAAAACGAGAGGTGCATACATATTTTCCCTCTGGTTCCCTTTATTTGGGAGCCATCAACTTGAAATTTTGTCATGAAAAATTTATTCCACTTTCTTACTAAAGAAGTGTAGAATATCTAATTGTCGATCAAATGACATTTAGGTACCAGACCCTTAATTAGTTGGCTTACCAATTAATTTAATAGTTGGACAAACTCACTGGCATAAATACTTTTCAGTAACACAATTAACTATATTTTTTTCAGTTTGCCAAGTATATTGTCTGAAATTTTTATTAATAACCTATCAATACGTGATACAATTTCTAAATATAAAAATAAGTTTGACAAATACATAGTTAAAGATGTTAATGAATACATTTTTTTTTTCAATAATGAAAATTTTTGACATTAAAAATAAATACCAACTTGAATAAAATTTTCAAATTAACCTTTGTTTGAATTAAATTATCATAAGGATAAGTTGAAATCTGTAATCATGATTATTACTTAATGTTTAACAAACAATTCTCAAGCTGGTGGTATAGGAAAAAACAGGCACCTAACCATACATCTTAAAACTTAAAATTTTGATTTTATTACCATTGGAATAATGTAGGGCCTGAATAACTTATGCCAATAATAGTTCTAGATATTATCTTTTTTGAACATGCAACTTTTAAATACTATTTTTAAAAGATGTGTTAGAAGTGGCCAGATTTAATATTTTTGTGAAGTTCAATTATCAATGAAAATATTTTCAAACTGCAAATTACTAAGGAAAGTAATAAGTATGTTATTGACATTAAAGATACTTTAAAATTGTTTTCATAATGAGTTTGGAAATACTTTATTGCCTAATTACAAGAATATTTGTTCACAAGTTATGATGAAATAGGATAAAAAGAATAAATACTACGTATTTTAGAGCTATCATCGAAAAATCAACAAATAATGTCAGAAGGTATACGTCATTGCTAAAAATGATTTAGACATTCTAAACTGCACATCAAACTAAAGCAAGAAATAAATTGTTCAGGACACCTTGAAAGCTTTTACAGTATAATTTTATTTACTTACAAGTAAGAAATTATTTCTTTATCAAATCCAAAACTAAAATTCAAAGGCAGCTAAGGGGAAATCATCAGTAACAAAACAAGGATCGCATCATAGAAGACGAAACCCGACGTGTAACAGTTAAGTGATTGATTTAACTGCAATATGGAACAGAAGTACAAATAAGGTTTTGTATTTTAATTTTTCAGCAAACAAAACTTTTTTACAAGATGTGTACATAATTCATATTTAAAACATTTCACAAAACTAAAGTACACGAATTTTATTTCTTCTACTAACTCTAATTTAAAAACAACACTTTGACTTCAAAACCTTTATAAAGTGAAAATCTAGGGACATGACCAGCTAAACTAGCTATTGGTAGAAGAATGACAAGTGTTCGCAGAACTTGTAGATTACTTCCTGATTTGGCAAAATATCCCTATTTTGGCAACTTTAACTTGAATAGGATCGAATCTTTTCTAATATGCATATGATAAATCCTCTTTTCTGCTCTCTTTATGGAATTTTTTATTTGAATGTTGATTGCCAAAACAATATTTTGTATTTGTGAGGGTGCGGGATAACAAAAAGAAAACAAATTCAAATGCCTTGGCTCGTTTGGCTACCAAAATATCTCGCCAAATAGAAACCTAAAAATTGACCAATCATATAGTTCAGTCAGTTGTGTCTTTAGATGTTTGCTTCGAACAAACGTCTAAAGACATGATTAGTCAGAGATTCCTATTGGTCAAACTAAAGGTTACTATATTTTGGCGAAATATTTCTCTCGCCAAAGAAGCCAATGCTACCATTTGTATAATTATTATAATAGGCAAGAAATCTATCATTTCGAGTTAAAGTTGCCAAAAAAATAACTTTTAGCCAAATGTGGTAGTTACATTTAAGTTATGCGAATTTCTAACAAATGAGAGAATCCGGCCAGTCATGTCACTATACTGTTGTGTCGGCTGCTACCGAATAGAGATGGGTCAGACCCGTTCTTTTTAAAGATTCGTTCTAATCGTTCGCGTTCGTTTCAAAGATTCGTTCAAAAGAACGAATCTTTTGATTCGTTCCTTTTTCTGTGCCCCCCCCCAAAAAAAAAAAGCGCTTGCAGATGAGAGTTGGCGTTATGCCAAGTATAGTAGAAAGACTCCTCTTCCCGTTGAAGGAGAAGGGGGATGGGGGGGGGGGGGACACACACTCTCTGAAAGCTGAAAGGAATTCTAAGGACGTTTTTTCCCTTATCAATAGTCTTCGGCTTTTTGGCTGTTAGCGCGTTTTAGCTTGGGAAGCTGGTCCTGGACATTGCTTGATCTGATCTATTATTTCTATTTGTTCATTTATTCATACACGAAAAGGAACAATAACTTGCCATTTTCATGGATGTTATAAGGGGTACATTAGATTGCAATAACTTTAAGTAGTTTTTTTTTTATCATAAGGCTTCTTTTTAAAATAACATGTTGAGATTTTTAACTTTTAATACAAATTATTTTTCACTTACAAAGCTTAATAATATATTTTTGGAAATATTAATTAGCATTTTTTCCTGGTTAGCATTAATATGGCAATCTTGTTTATTTTAAAAATTCCTTGTAGAATTTAACCTAAAAAATTAAGCTTAAATTAATCTTTTAAAATAGTTTTCACTTCTTTGAATTAATAATTGTTTAAAGAAAAAAATATTATTAATTTCCAAATTAATTAACTTGATGACAGATGTGCTAACATTTTGATTTTAGCCCGAAATATGTTCAATTACATTCAATAAGCTGTAGGCAAATATAGTAAATTAAAACAATAACCTCAAGGTGAAATAAAAGCAATCGTACATGTAGAAGCAGCTCGTACTTTTTGCCTAGTTTACAAATGATGGATTCATGATTAGCGGAAGATGTGCATTGACTAAGTTCGAGAACGATCGTTCGCGACTGAGTCAACTGAATAAAGTTCGCGACTGAGTCGACTGATTAAAGTTCGCGAACGGTCGTTCGCGACTGAGTCAACTGAATCAAGTTCGCGACTGAGTCAACTGAATCAAGTTCGCGACTGAGTCGACTGATTACAGTTCGCGAATGATCGTTCGCGACTGACTCGGATGTTACAGTTCGCGACTGACTCAAATGATTAAAACGCGAAGTGTTAGTTCGCGAACCGCTTTTGCTGTGAAAGTGGATATTTTCTCGTGCTTGTTTTTCGTTTGCCCTTGAACATTGAAGGTTTGGAATTTGGTCTTGGGGGCAGAAAGAGAATTCTCGAATCTGACGTATAGAGATGAGGTTCTGGGGGGATCGGTTTCGGGTTGGAATGTCTTGTTTATTGTGTATTGGAAATTCTGAGTACAATAGAAGTTTTTCTTCTTTTTCTTGCTGCTTCCTTCGGGTGGTTTCTCCTTTCATGTTTGCTGTTTATTGTAGTTTGGGTTTAATTCTGGGCTTTTTTATTCGTTATTTTTTCGTTGTACCAGAAAAACTGTATGATGTAAACTGCATAGTTGGACGGGAGGAAATGAAAATATTTTTTGGTTCTTTTATTCACTAATCTAAGTTCATTGTTTGCTTCAACTTATTTCAGTGGGTATTACTATTAATTAACTAACCACAGTAAATTATGGAAATTTTCCTGTTAAAAAAGTTGTTTAAGTTACTCAGATAAACTACTACCGAGAAAAAGTATGTTCACTAATTGGTTTTATTATTAATAAAAACGAAGCATTTGCATAATACAAGTATGAAAATAATTAAGATATAAAAAATAACAAGTAAGTTTGTAACATAAAATTTAAATAGAACTGCTTTTACACATATTTAATGGAGTCCGGATGCGGACTGGTTAGCATCGCAGGCCAGCAGCATGCGCGCTGTAACGGGTGCGGGTTCGATTCCCGCCTTCGGCCTGGGTGTACTTCCTTTCCTTGTGACAGTAAAACTCTTTCTGTGTCTGGCTTATTTGGCGAAGGCTTAAAAGCCGGGGGTCGCTGATGAAACGCACAAGCCTGAATATAAATGTTTTCTGCCCTACCCTACACAACATAATTAATGCATTTAAAAACTATTTAGCATTCAATATTAAACTTTTAAATTGTTTTATTGCTTTTTCATTTAGTAGGCTAATTTTGTTTCGAAGGTAAATATGTAATATTGCGCACACTCAAATAAAAAGACAAATATTTCATATCAATATGCAACATTAAAACTATCTATTAAAACATCTAAACAAATTAATTTTTAAATACTATTCTGAAAACAAAGAACAATTTTGAAAAAAAATCGCCAAAAGAAATACTTAGCAATAAAGAGGTCGTTCTTCTTCAATAAATTGTTTAAATGCAAAGGAAAAATTACGTCTTTTTTAAAAAAATAAAACGCCTTGTGCCTCGTTTTAAAGAAATAAAAACACAGCATTTAGCTCGATATTAAACTATCAAACGTCAGAATTAAATAAACTAGAAAATTCAACAATGGTCATTTTTCACATCTTGAGGGGTAGCAGTTCAGTGGTTCCAGCAGCATTGTTTTTCTTTTTAGCCCTTCTGGAATTACAACTGTTTCGGTTTATGCGAAAGTGAATTTTATATAATCTCTTTCTGTTTCACGAATGTTGCGTAAAAAATTATTTTCTTTTCGTTTAACTAGGGCTTTTCTCTTTTCGAAAATCACGTTAAATTGTTGTCCAAGAATTTCGTTTAATTTTTAAGACGGAATATAGTCGAAACTGAAGTTTTCGAACAACATTGACATTTGGTAGTGCTTTGCTCACGTGAAATTTAATCGAATCAAAATCAATAAAGTTTTAATAATAGTAGGAATAAAAACAAGACGCACGTAAAGAATTTGAAAATAAAACACAGCAGACGAAAAAGAAGCGAATAAAAATGAAACAAGAACAACCTATGAAATCAGCTAAGAGAAAATAATTAAAACTCAAAAGAGAAAAATCTGTAACAAATCGATTTCTGCTTAACGTTTGCTAAATTTATTTGTAATTCGAAAAGGATTTTTAAATGCCATTTAAAAAACGAAAGACAATGCAAAAACCTTTGGCAAAATTGAAAGCCCCCTGCTGCTTTTTAGGCAACACTAATCTTTTAAATTTAAGGTAGTAAATGGACTGGGAAGTCCAGATGGTTAAGGCGTTTGCCTTGTATACGAAAGGTTCCAGGTTTGGGTTCGGAACTGCCGACCTACAGCGGCAGATAAAAATGTCAGACGAATAATACCCCGTGTAGGGGGAGTGCATGTTAAATAAACATGCACTCCCCCTACATGCATGTTTAAATGCTCCAAAGCCCCCCAACGCTGCGTACGATATCGCCCTTAACTGTTGCGTTTGGTGCCTATTCAGGAGTTGGCTCGTAATTTGACTGTGATTTTAAATAACGACGAATGTCGCCAATAGCCCTCGTATAGCTTTAATGCGACGATAATTCAAACTAAACTAAAAATAGAATATTTTAAGTTTTGCATATTCATGTATCATGTGCGTGTCTACAATTTCCAAATCATAAAATGTGTCGATTTAGTCGAGTCTAAAAACTCTAGTTGAAAATCAAATGTCCTTATTCTTAATTTCATACTGTTTTTTTTTTGGAGAAAACATTTATACCACCGAAAAATGATTCTCAAGTGAAAATGGAATTACTTTAATTTTAATACTATTTACAAAACAGCACGCAAGCATTTTTCTTTTTTTTTGCAGAAGACTAAAATTTATGTCCCAGTTATATAAAATGTCACAATAAACAAGCTTGTCGTTGACATCTCTATATTATGCACAAAATAAACATCTTATATATGTCGTATTTATTAACATTTTGTTTTTTTATTTTAAGTCAGAGCGATGCTCGAGTGTAATATATTATACACAAACTTCTCATGTAAAAATGACAATTGTTAGATAGTCTTTAATTACAAAGTATTTTTAAATTCTGAACAAAAATATGTTCATTTCTTGAGTCAGTGCGATGTCCAAAAGAAGGATACCTTATGCACTTAAAATACTTTCTTATAAGCAAATGGCGAATAACATATTTGTAATTAGTAACACGTTTTTGCTCTAAAAAAAATCCAAAAAAACTTTATTTCAGTCGGTGAGAGGCAGCTTAAATACCTGCGCCCATTATGAAGCTCAGTTCTAAAGCATTCAGTACTGACTGCTGTATTACCTATAATGGCTAACTTCCAGGAATCACTGAACCACATCCCCACCCATGCCCATTCCCTCAAGCAGAAAAAGATACCATGTGTTTACCATACCGAAATTTTTCGAAACGAACCAGCCTGTACGATCCATTACTCTTTTGAAGGAATCAGCCAATGGGGACATGTTGCAATCACCCGTACGAAATTCAATTCACAACGGCGAAGGTTACAACATCTTAAGTTATACCGTAAAGCACCAACTTACTAAGTCATCGTTCCATTGTGCTCGTTCGAAACTCACTTTTTGAAAGATATTTCGAAAAGAACCAACCCCTTAATTTTTTACTTGAGCGAACTGGAATTTCAACTTCACAGGAACACGATGGGAAGCTCAATATTCCCAGGTTATTCCGAAAAGAACCACCAAGGGATTTTCTGAGTTGGTGACTCTTTTGAACGAATCTTTTGATTCGACTCAATAGGTAGCCTTCTGATTGGCTGAAAACGAACGCCCGTTCGAAAGAACGACCGTTCTTTTAAAAGAGTCACTCAGTTGATTAGTTCGTTTTAAAGAATCGTTCTTTGAGATTCGTTCAGTGCCGAACGACCCATCCCTACTACCGAAAAGTGAAAATAAACAAAAGCGTTTTAGAACTGTTATGTTCCCGACTTATTATATAACAATGTGATCCCTAAATAAACTAGTAAGACATTAAAGTAATCTTGAATTTACAGGACATATTAATTACGTCCTTAGAAGAGCTCTGTAAGTTTCTATTATTTGTAAATAACTCTTTAGTTATATTAATTTTCTTATTCAAATTCAATCAACCTTTTTTCTTTCATATGTTTAATAAGCTTTACAAGCAGAAATAGTTTTTTTTTTTTTTAAATTTGACCCATGAAATCGTAATTATCAGCTTGTATATTTGTTTTGAGTGAAAGTTCTTTAGATATATCATTTAATTTGAAGTATATGCATTTTTGCTGCAATCATCAACATAACTTGCTTTGTGAAACATGTATGGTACAAAGATTTGTTGGCAAACCTTAATATTTTTTGTCATCTACCAAGAAACTCAGTCCCTATGCAGGAAAGTACATGTTAATTATTGCCTTAAAAAATTATTCATTTGCTGTTAAAAAACCCTAATAGAGGGGCAGTATTGACAAGCAATTAAATCTGTATGGGGGCTGTAGAGCCCAGTCGGTTAAGGTGTTCACCTTCCTTGCGGAAGATCCCAGGCCCCTTTCATGGTCAAAGTAACTGTCATCCTATAAACGAACCATGCAGCTCATGTTTGATGAATGACACCCCATGTAGAGGTAGTGCAAGTTAAATTATGCTCCAAAGTCCCAATGCTGTGTACGATGTCGCCCTTAACGGTTGCTTTGGGTGCCTATTTAGGTGTCGGATCGTCACCTGACTGTAGTTCTAAACTATGACGCCCTTTGCCAATAGCCCTCGTGTATCTCTAGTGCGACATTAATTCAAACTAATCAAATTTCAGATTCTGTAACAATGAAGCCATCAGATTGGACCATGCTTCTAAATGGCCTGGAAGCAGTGGGCCGTGCTTTCATTAGGAACAACGAGGCCGAAATCAACAGAATAATAAAGAATTCCAGCATGCGGGATATTTCGAAGGCCATCGCAACATCTGTGGAAGAAAAGCTGAGCTCAGCGATTTCGTATTCAAGCAAACCTGATGTAATATTTATCAATTTTATTACTCTTTATATGTGTCCTTGCATCAATAAATTACTTGATAATCAGGTGTTAGGATACAGTTTTAGACTGTTAGCAGGGGTCTGTCCACGAAATTTTTACAGGGTCCCTTTTTTGTGATTTTTTTTTTACAATTTTGAACATATGCTAATTTTGTGAAATTTTTTAAATATAGGGTAATTTTGTGAAAATTAAGAACAAAAGCTCTCGTTCAACAAGAAACCTTTAAAATGCAAAAAGAATTTGATTTTCTTTTTTTTTTTCTATCATACTTGCTTTCTCTATAAAAATTGGCATATTTTGAAGGCTGGATACAAATTTCCACAATATTAGAGTACACAGTTACTTAAAAAAAAAAAGCTGGGTAGATAAAATACAAATGAAGCACAACTTTATCCTTCTGGCACCATTAGATTTAAAAATATCAATAATGCAAGAACATTGATCATCGGTCAAATTATCCGGATCATTCAAAACAATTCTCAAATGTCTATCTTAAGTGTCTTGTTTCAATTTACTTCTCAATTCAGAACAAATGAGGTTCATTGGGGAAAAAAGCCTCTCAACAGAAGCTGTTCTTGAAGGTATAATAGTTGCCAAAGTTAGTAATTTCAAACAATTCGGGATCGAAATAAAATTTGTTCTTGTGACGTTCTACTGGGATTTTTTTGTTGTTGTTTAGGGCGGGAAAAATCCGTTTTCACTTATTTTAATTTTGTGAAGGTTCCCTTTTCCCCATTTTGAGTTTTGTGAAGGGTCCGAAAACAGACCCAATTTTCTTCTGGACAGACCCCTGGTTAGGTACACATAAAATATCTGAAATTTTTATTTACAATTTCTCTTTATAATGTATAGAAACTTTGCCACTATTATTGAACAAATATTCATACCCTGGAATTCTTTTCTTTTGTAATGTTGTATTTATTACATTTAGTTTATTTTTCGATATAAATTTATAATAAAAATATAAAGAACTTTTTAAAATCTATCTTAAAATTTCATGAAGTAAAAGTGTATTTAAAAGTGTAATCTGCATTTGTACATATAAAATACATTGATGACAAATAAATGTCTTCAATGGTATATAGTCACTATAATCAGGGTTTGCGACCCGCCCACTAACTCAAAAAGACCTGGGCAGGTTTTATTTAAAAAAAAAAAACTTAAAAAAAAAAGAACAATAAAACCCAGATTCAAGTGAGTTTTGTTAGGTTTTTTCATAGAATAAAAAATTTCTAAGTTTACATATTTCTATTAATACAATCGACTTTTACTGGAATAAAAGAAGGATTGCAATTGTTGCAAAGTTTAAAAAAGAAACCGTATGGGTTTTATTTTGATTGTATTCCTGTATTATAGACTGTAATACAAGAATATATTACTATGTACGGGCCTCAACTTATCCATTCTTACATTTAATGAAATAAATTTAAAAATATGGGTTTTTATTTTATTAATAATGACCTCTTTGCACCAGTAGTAGAAATTAGTTACAAAAACTATCTGCAGTGTATGATATCCAGCGAAATTGTTTGATAATTTCCGGCAAGCTCAAAACTACTGGATGGTTACTATTCAACTTTTAATAACCAATGGTTAAAATTAACCATAATTTTTTTTTTGAATTTTTAGGCTTTGATGAAAGCAGCTACCGAAGTCAAAGATCGGGGTGTGGTTGTAGCCGAGTCTGTGAAACAATATTCGGCACTCCTCATGAAACAAGCCCCCATTGCTTCAACAATCAAAACTCCTGACGATTTCGATATTGACCATCCCATTATAAAAACAGAACTACCATCTACAATCAGCAAGGAGGACTTTGGAGCTGAAAATATTGTAGAACCAGTTTCTCATCATACTACCATTGAACCTCAGAAGAAAATGGATATGCCTGAAACTATATTGAAACCAGTACTTGAAACTGTTGCCACCGATGAAAGTTCAAAATCGAGTTTTGTGCCTCCCCGTCCAAAAAAACACACACTTTCAAAAGTAAGTAAAAAATAATAATCTTTTAAATAAATTTCCAGTTTTTTTTCCAACTTTCTTTTTTTTAAATTCAAAAGAATTTTTTAAAAAAAGACTTGATATTTGAATGCTTAAAATGTTTGTAATCCCATTCTAAAATTGGTTCTTGGAATCTAAAAAAATGTTGTTGTTTTTTTAAGAAGGTTATGGCAACAGAAATCTATCTTGTCTATAATAATAAAAGAAAGAGTCTGTCTGTATGTATGTCTGTGGATCGCAAAACACATACTTAGAATGCTCTAAAAAATTCGAAATTTTTAATATAGATTCCTTTTAATACCTACGTGTGCACCTGAGGCTTAGTTTTTTCATATTTGATTGTGATTTTTAATTAATATAATTATTTAAAAAAACGTCATCCACGTGGGATTGCGGGACCATAACAGGGCTTGAAAATACATGGACCGGGCCGAAACGGGGACTTGGCGCCATCCTCTCTTAGTTTGATTGATTGAGTTTGGTTGAGATATGCGCTCGCCCTAAGGCTGCTTTTTTAAGTGCGCAATACGAATTTAATTTTTTTCGATTTTGAGTGTATTTTCACAAGTAAGCATGTATCTAAAAGGAAGCAATGTGAAGTTAACGGGTTCCCAGTAAGGCGCGGGACCATACTGCTAGTATCTTATATATGTTTCATCCATATGTCTGTAGTCTTGGACCTAGATTTACCTACCTGTCTGGCGATGGACTACCTATTTAATTAACGATGAAATTTAAATTTTAGTCATTTAAATTGCTGTTGCCACATCAATAATAGCATGGGAAACTTCATTTATTAACATTAATTTTTAATGGAAATTTATTTTTGTCATGTTTGGAAGGATGTCATAAAATGTAATACAATGTGTTTTTTTTTTAATTGTTCATTATTTATTACTTACTATTAAACTTAAATATTAATATGTACTTTTTTCCAGTTAAGTGATCGAGCAAGAGAGCGAAGAGTCCCATCAACAAAAATTGGCCGTTTGTTTGAATACTCATGTATGAAATTACAATTTGTTCATATGTTTGTACGAAACTAATTTTTTTCCATGCATTTGTTATTTGTAATTGTAAAATGCCCTTAAGCCATTGATTGAATTTACCTTTACAATATAAAAATACAATACTATATTACAATTGAAATAATAATTATAATACTGTGTTATAGTTAAAATTAACCATAAATCACACATTTACAGAAATACATTTTTTTACCTTGATTGCATATTTTTTAAAGCGTACCTTTAATGTTCAGTTTTAAATATAAATGGTAAATTTAATTTTTCATATTTTGACTCAATCAATGAATTCAACCTGTATACTCCTTTATTTGAAGTTATTTCAAAGTGGGTCTAAACTATTACATTTTTCTTTAATTTTTTAGAATTGGAGTTTTAAATAGAATAAAGTAAATAAGGTAAGTTGTTTAAAAGTGTGTCTAAAATATATTTTTTACTGCAGCTCTTGCAGTGTCTGTGAGTCTAGGCACCGCAGCCGAATACGTCCAAAGAAAAGTTTTGCCTAAGACGGAGAAAGCGTCCAAAGACATGAACTTATTCGCCCACAACACGTACCTCAGCGAAGCCAGCTTGAACAAGATTGTGGACAGTCTCTGCAAGATGAGAGGAGCGGCTTTGAAACTCGGTCAAATGCTGAGTCTTCAAGGTACTAAGAGCATTTCTTTTGTAAAATCACTAGTTTGGTTAAAATGTTTTTCCTGTATTTTACAATAATGCTGAGTCTGCCTAGTACTTAATTTTATTGTAAAACTAACTGTATAAAACTAACTGTGGGATTGAAATATAATAACCAATATATCCACCATATATTGTCAACTTTTAAATAAAAAATATATATATATCGGTAAATAAAGGCTTTATTTTTTTTTTAATTGGCATATTTTGTATAATAGAGATTAAGTATACATAAATGCATTTATTTAACAATACATGCATGAAATTAATTTTTATTTAACATTCTGTATGATTTTCTTTAAATATTTCTTCCCATTTGCTTTTTTTTAATCCTTTTTATAGACACTGCCATGATCAGTCCTCAGTTGGCAGCAGTGTTAGAACGTGTTCGTCAGTCTGCAGATTTTATGCCCGCTTCACAAATGGAAGTAAGACACATTAAAAAAAGTTTTGAAGTTGTTTAAATATATGTATTTAAGCATTTTTACATTTATTAATCCTCTTTTCAAAATTTGTCATTCGTTACATTTTTTAAAATGAAATTTAAAAAGTAAACCATAGAAAATAGATAAGTTTGAAAAATAATTTGGACAGGCTCAAAACATAGTAGGAAAAAGATAATTTTAATTAAATTAAGCAATGCGATTTGGAAAGGGTGTATTTATGAAGTTTATCATTATCGTGACTGTGTTTACTTCTTGCAAGTATAAAAACTGTAACATGAATTAGTTCAGAAGGGAAATTTTTTGCATGAACCTCCCAACAACGTAAACTTATATTTTCTTTCCATTCCAGAGTGTTTTGGTGGACGAGCTTGGACCTGATTGGAGGGACAAAATGTCCGAGTTCAATCCTAAGCCATTTGCTGCAGCTTCGATTGGCCAAGTACATGAGGCAAAGCTCCTCGATGGTACAAATGTTGCCTTAAAAATACAGGTGAAATTTCAATAAATATTTATCCATGTATTTACAAAAACCTTTTTTTAGTTATTATAGAGCTTAGTGGAAGAATATGTTATGTGACAAAAAGATGAAATCAAGAAAATGAGCTTAAATTTTTTTTTCACTTAAATAACAAAACATTTGTATTTCAAAGAGATGAAAAAGAATCAACTTGTTATCTTTGAAATATTAAATATCATGTTCACAAATCTAAAATTTTTTTAAAATAAGACATGGCACATACTTCCAATAAGGTCTTGGTTATACACTCATGTCCCTTGCTATATCGCCCCTTGTTACATTGCTCATTCAGATACATCGCCTTGTATCATATCTCGTAATTTTTCATCCTCTTTTTTAATATGAACTTTCCTTAAAATCAATTCTAATATTGGTAAGATGCAGTTAATAAACTTTTGTTCTTTGATATTTGGTGGAAAACAGGTTTTAACCAGAAAAATCAAAGTAGCTAACTTTAGATGAATTTTTTACTAGAAAAAGAGTGAAATAGTATAATTTGTGTAATAATGTGCAATGTTCATAGTAATTAATAATAAGTCCTTTTTAATTTTTGTTTCTTTTGTTAATGTAGTTAAATTATTTAGTTTTATCTTTCAAAAACATACTGTGCTTTAGTTTTTAAAAAAATGCTTTGTGTATCAATACATCAAAAGTATACTATTTATCAAGTTGCTCGTTATATCGCGCATTTGGTTATATCACGGTTTTTTGCCTGTCTCCTGGAAAGCACGATATAACAAGGGTTTTCTGTAGTTTGAGTATCTATCAAACATGAAACCTATTTTCAATGAGTTTCATGACTCTTTTTTTTAAGGCTTTCTGTTAACGACTGTGTCACTAAAAAAATTCAGATCGTCCTAGCTTTTCATTTTCTACATTATCAGCCATAATTTCGAGATTTTTTTTTATAGTACTCAATATAAATTTTATTTTGAAAATATTTGCTGCTTAGATTATCAACACCAATCACAAAAGTATATTTCCTATTGTATAGATTCGGTATTTTTAACACACTGTGAAAATTTTAGTGAGCAATTTTCTTATTTATACTATCAAAAGTATATTATGTTGTAACCATGGTTTTAAAAAAGTTATTGAAGTACTTTTTTCTATTTCCAGTATCCTGGAGTTGCCAAGAGCATTGAAAATGATATTTCATACATTACGAAAATGGTAAAATTCTGGGATTTCGTGCCTAAAGGTTAGTTTTAACTTATTATACATTATTTTTTAGTTCTCTTGATAGTTAATAGAATGACAATTATATATTGTAGATAAATATATTACACAGATATAAATTAGTATGTTAGGCATTAAAATTTTATTTGTAGATAAGCAAGCACAATCTTGTAAAACTATAAAACCTTTATATCATACATCTCAATTGACTGTGGTTAAATCTTTAAATTTTAAATAATTATGTTCGCAGGTATGTTTGTGGAAAATGTGATGGCAGTAGCTAAGAGGGAATTGAGAAGGGAAGTTGACTACATTAATGAAGCTAAATCTGGAAAACGTTTTAAGTTAGTAATTATTTTATGTTGTGTATAATTTAAGCATTTATAAGGCTGGGAAACAGGATTACTATAAATATATGAAGACGTTATTGATCAATTTAAACAAAAATAACCTAACTTGTTTAAGCTGAATTAATTTTGTTTATGCTTCTAAAGACTACTTTTTTTCAATCTAAAACAAAGTTATATGGTTTCTAAAACTCTTATTCAATTATAATAATTAGTTATGAACAAGTGTGAAAAGTAATACTTTTTAAAACAAGTAAAATAATGACACAAGTTTCAAAAAAGTTTATTTTTCACATGATCTTCATACACTATTTTGATAATTATGTGAAAAAAATTAATCCCATTAGTTAAAAAATAATTTATGTGCTTGTTTTTAAGTAAATCGGCATCAATAAAATCCCTGAAACTACAAAAAGCAAACATATTTGATTTAATGTCATGCATTTAAACATGAATTCTGGTTTGGATTTTCAAGTTTGGATTTGATTTTTGGAGTGGAAAAAAAAATTTTTTTTTTTACTTCTTCAACAAGGTCTTACTGTGCATCAGAAATTAAAGTTTGGATGTGAAAGTCAGATTTTCTTTTTGCATACTTATCTAAAAAAATTGCTTCATTTGTCAATTACATGTTTTAAGCGTACTTGTTATTGTGTGTAGTAGTTAAATACTTGAATGAATATATATATTCTTTTTGCAGGGCCCTTTTAGAATCTTTCCCTGAATACTTAGTACCACAAGTTTATGAAGAGTTGTGCACAACCAATGTATTAGCTACAGAACTGGTATACGGGACCCCTGTCGATAAACTTCAAAATGAAAATCAAGATTTAAGAAATCAGGTACTTAATTTTTTTTAAAAAGATGTTCTTATCTTAATGCAAAAAAATGCTATTTGAAATCTTTGAAAATTATTTATTACACTTTATTATTATGTTGTATGAAAAAAAAAATCACTATATCATTTTTTCGCTCTATGGAATTAGGTATGCGAAAGATTGCTACGTTTGTGCCTGATGGAAATTTTCCTGTTTCGATTTATGCAAACAGATCCAAACTGGTCTAATTTTCTGTACAACTATGATACACAACAAGTAAGGGCTTCACTTTACTTTATCTGCTTAATTTGTATAATATAACATGCTTAGTAATATTTTAGTGCTTGATGCAAAATATGTAACTAGTGCCATTTTAAATATAAAATACATTTCTTACTACACTTTGTTGCAACCATGAGATGCAGTAAGTTGACCCAAGTAATTTGTTGTAGATACTGCAATTGATCAAAGGAGGAATATTTAAGAGACCTGTTTCACTAGATTAGGCCTTACTATGAGTTTCTATTTGACAAGTCTTGAACTAGTTCTGGAGTCTCATTATACCCGAGTTTTTATTTATTTAAATGCATAATTTTTTTAAAAAAAATGCTTTTTTAGTATTATTTATTTGATGATAGTGTTTCTAGGTTATTTTTAAAGTTGTTGTGTTTGTTTAGATAGTTTTATTGGACTTTGGTGCTTGCAATGACTATGACCCAGAATTTGTGGACACCTACATGAAAATAATAAAAGGTGCAGCTGAGCAGGAAAGAGAGACTGTGCTGAAGTATTCTCAGGAATTGGGATTTCTCACTGGTTTTGAGACAAAGGTAAAATCGGTTTTGCATAAGTATTTTTTCTTAATAACTTCTTTCGTGTTTATTTGTATGATATTAATATCAAAATGTATAAATGCAAATAGTATTTTAAGCATTAGTCGAAAGTAAAATTATTGTATCCTAATAATAATAGTGTAATAATAGTTAATGTGATTATTATGTTATTTGATAAGATAAAAACTGAAAGACAAATTAAGTTCAAAATAGAATTTTAACATCTGGATAACCTTTTAACCTAATTGGTAAGGTTTTAAGGTAACTCTTTAAAACAAATATTTCAAAATGGACATATGTATTTGAAATAAGTTGACTTATGAGAAATAACATGGTTGTCATCACACAGTAAATTTGTAAAATAAATTGCGTTCGAAAGAAATTTTAGATTTGCTTGCAGTAATATTCAAAACTTGAAACAAATTCATAAAACTATAGCAGTCCTTCCACCTGAAAATATTATTTTATGTTTGGAAATAAGGTAAAAGGAAAGGTTTCTAAAAAACTTAAACATATATTAACTTATTTATTGCATTAACTATTTTTAAACTCATTATTCTTTTATCAGACATTATACTAAAATTCTCTTTATCTAGAGTTGCCATTCACAAGCTACATAAAGTTGTACAAAAAAGATTATAAAATAACTATTAAGTTCACAAAACCACTCTTTTGCAGATTATTTATGTATGTATGAAATAAGTTGAATAATGAAAAAATAACATGAATGTCTAGGCATCACCCAAAAAATTAAAAAAATAAATTGCATTCAAAAGGAATTTTAGATTTGCTTTACAGTATTTTGAGAAAAATCCTAAAACGCACTCTGTTGTTGGATTAAAATAAAATATCCAACATCTCCAGCCCTATATCTTCAAATGTTTAATGCAAATGTAGTAGGTTTAAAATAATAATCAGATCAAGAATTCCTGAATCTAATTTTTTTCCAAATATATTTAAAAATAAAATTAGATAAACACAGATATACAGTAAACTCCCGATTATCGGCAGAATTGGGAGGCATGGCATCCGCCGTTAAGCAAATTTGCAGATAATCCTCGAAAGTAAAGAAAATATCCCAAAATTGCTTCTGAGTTTTATGAAAGTAAAGCAGAGTAATAGTATTATAAGAGAAATCCGCATGAATCACGTAAAGCAGTTCAATTAAAATCGCGGAAAGTTTATTTTACAAAGGACTCTTTTTGACAAATAGTACCTGATTTGCACCTGGCTGAATGTATTTTGTCACACACCAGCTTTCCTATAGTTATTCTTATTTAAGTGGATTAGTTTTTTTATAATATATTCGTTGTTCTTGGAATGTATTCTTCCAAGTTTTGAAACTGATAAACTTAATTTATCTGCGTTTTGTAAAATTATTATTTTTGTAGGGGGAAAAGATGGGATCATGGCCCGCGGATAATCGGGAGTTTGCTGTACTTAATATTTGTTTTCGATTAAGCATATTTTGTATAATAGGGTTATTGCAGACAAAATCAAAAGTTAAATTTGAAATATTTAAAGCCCAAACTGGTGTCAAAAAAAAATATCTGTGAAGAGCAACAGGAGAAGTAACTAAATTTTTGCGTTGACAATGACAGTGAATGCGCCCTCTAGAAGGGAGAATGTAGGCTTTATAGCCCATTACCCAGCTCGCCAGAAGAGACACACAAAGAAGGACGACACAAACACATAGACAAATAACGACCTTTGACAGGCACAAACATCCATGCCTTGACCAGGATTTGAACCCGAGCCCAGCAGCTCCAAAGGCTAGTACACTAACCATTGCGCCAGTGGGCCGGCAAATTTTTGCATTACTTCGTTACCAGTTACTTCCTAAAAAATCTAACAACATTACCAGAAAAAGTAACTGTTACAAACAAGTAACGCGTTAACTCCAATCCCTACTATAAAGTTTACAAAACCACTTTTTTAGATTATGGAAGAAACCCACATCGACGCTGTGATGATACTAGGAGAAGCTTTCGCCTGCAAGAAACCTTTCGACTTCAAAAAACAGAACATGACTGCCAGAATCCACGATCTTGTCCCTGTCATGTTGAAGCACAGACTTACCCCACCCCCAGAAGAGACTTACTCCCTGCATCGGAAAATGTCCGGTATTTTCTTACTTTGCACAAAGTTGGGAGCTGTTATTGACTGTAGAAAGCTGTTTGATGAGGTGTATGATGAATACGCGTCAAGGAAAATCAGAGGCGCAAACTTGAATTCGATCCAGTTTGTGTAGATAATATAGGTGTTTAAATTTGTTTAGTGTTAAGTTTGTTTTAGAATAAAGTAATGTTTAGTGTTGTTGTTGAGAAAAAAGCAATTTTTATTTGTTTAAAAACATGCATTCTTACTTTGCACAAAGTTAGAAGTTGTTATTGACTGCAGAAATATGTTTGACGAATTATTTGAATAATATCCCTCAAGGAAAATCAAAGGCGTGAACTTAAATTCGATCTTTTTGTGTGGATAGGTGTTAAGTTTGTTTCAAATAAAGTAAAGTAATGTATATTGTTGTTGAGAAAAAAGCAATTTTTATTTGCCTAAAAACTACAGTGATGGTATAATAGACTTGTATTAAATAATTTTCTAAAGGTTTGGTTAAAAGACAACTTTCAAATTCATATAACTTTAAAAAATTATTTTAAAATTAAATATATTTATGTATAGTATGCAAAGAATTGTCATTAAACTGTGTTTATTCTTACAATGCACGAAATTAGAAGCGGTATTTTCTTACTTTGCACAAAGTTGGGAGCTGTTATTGACTGTAGAAAGCTGTTTGACGAAATGTACAAAGAAAATGCTTCAAGGAAAATCAAAGGCGCATACTTAAATTTGATTCAGTTTGTGTAGTTGTGGCAATAGGTGTTTAAATTGTTTAGTGTTAAGTTTGTTTTCAAATAAAGTTATGTTTAGTGTTGTTGAGAAATAGAATTTTTCAATGAGGGTTTTTTTTTTTTTTTTTTTGAGGAACATCCAAGGCCTGAACTTAAATTCAATTTAGTTTGTGTAGATAGGTGTATAAATTATTTAGTGTTAAGTTTGTTTTCGAAAAAAGTAATGTGTAGCGTTGTTGAGAACAACCTATTTTTTATATTTGCTTAGAAAGTACAGTGTGTAAGCCTGCAAAATAGAGCTTGACTTATATTTATTACCATTACCATTAAAAAACCATTTTGAATTAAACTTTTATAACTTCAAAAAAATATTTAAAAAGGAAATATATTTATTTACATTGTGCAAAGAATTGGCATCAAACTGTATTTTGTTTTAGAGATCACATAAATGTATAGTGGTAATATAAGAATCGCTTTTGTTAAAAGAACCAAGTCAGCATTGTGAAGTTTTCAACAAAAACCTGTTCATGTATTGTAATTATGAATATTTCAACAAATAATTATGTGTAATTATGTTATAGGCAAAGCAATTTTTATTTTCTAGAGAGCTACATATAAATTACAAACGTATATGCTTATCAAATCAGAGCTTGACCCAAGGAATTCAATGTTTATGCATAGAATAAAATAAATATATTATTGTAATGTTCATTGCTAAGGCATAGATTTTGAGTTCTTCTGAAACTCTTTAATTATTATGACTAGAAAATTAAGATAAGCAGTAAAAACATTTGTAACTATTTTGCAACACATTTACATTTGCAAATTTATGGACCATTTACAAAAAAGATTTTTTTATATCATATTTCTTTTAGACAATAGGTGTGCTTTTCAAAAGATTACCATTTTAAAAGATTAGCATAGTAAAAGTTTGTAAATTTCTTTTATAATTTTTGATTATTTAAGTCAAAATATATACTTTAATTGATAGATCATTTAATGCATTTATGTGTGCCATTTTGTTGTAAATAAAATATTAAATGGTTACAGCTAATAAAAAAAATTGACTAGATGTTGGATTTAATCATAAAAACTATTTTGGTGCACGCTTATTAAAAACAAATAAAGAAGTTAAATATTATAATTTTATACATAATTCAAAAATTTCAATATCATTGCGCTTATAGAATATTAAGAATACCTTACTAACTTTTCAATATTCCAAAAGTGAATCGCACTAATTTTATAACTTCAATTTTTTTTATGACTAAAGTACTAACTTTCTAGTTTGTCAATAAGATTATCAAAGTTTAAAATATACTGTCAAAATGAGTACTATTTTAATACTAAGTGCATTTTCTTCTAAATCTATATCTAGTATTCATTTTTATGTATCAAAACTATATTTATTACTAAGCTGAGTAATTCACAATTCGTCATGTAGTTTCAACCCCATCCACCAGTCAGCAAGGTTATTAACCTGACTCCAATCCACCAGGTACCACCAATTCTCGATGTATTTCGCTTTCTGGTTGTGCAGCTTTAAGTTGTAGGCGTGCTCCCAAATGTCGACCCCGAGGATTGGTAAGAGCCCTTGGCTTATGGGAGAGTTTTCGTTCTCTGTTGTCACTATAATCATATCTTCTGAATATTCGGCTGCACTGTAGTTTCTGCATAACCAAACAAAGCCTGAAAGCAAGTGCATGAAAAATAAAGTTATTTTGGAACAGAATGAAAGGTTTTAACCGTAATTTAACTTATTTTTTATACTGAAGACAGAGAAATCTACAGTAGATTGTTACATTTCAGTCGACATTTAGTTTGGGCGACTAGAGGTATTGTGCATTCTGCAGTGCAGTCAAGTTACAATCGAACTATCTAGCTATAAAAATTGTGCAATAAGTTTCTGTTTAATTTTCTTATAGGTTATTTAAACAAAAAAATATAAATAAAATATAATTTATTAAAATTTAATGATGATTTCATAGTCGAAACGCTAATCACTACAAACTTAACAAATCTGGTACGACTACATTTCGTTTTTAATTGAAATAAATAGCTAAAATGATTGATAGACAACATGATAGAAGATAGATTAAATAGAATGAATGTATTTTAAGAAATAAAATACTGTTCTAAAAGATTATTAAATTTAGAAAAGCAAATCATCAGTACATAGATGGACCTTGAATTTTAGTATAATTTACTAAAGCCTCTCAATGACAGTTAGAGGCAGGTTAAGTATTGGCAAGATATATACAATATAGTAGGTAAGTATAAAAAAAAGCATGCTGTATTGTCATTGTAAATTTGAATTTAAACTATTAACAATTTCATGATATAGACATTTAATTTTTTTTAAACTTAAGTGTTATAATAAATAAAATGAAAATTTTCTTACCAGATCCAAAGTGATTCGTAGCCATATCCGTAAATGTGGCTTTGAATTCCTGGAAAGACCCGAATTTGGAATTTATTTTTTGTGATATCTCCCCAACGGGAATTCTGTGCTCTCCGTGAGGATTGGGAGATATGGTAGCCCAGTACAGGTTGTGATTCACTAGTCTAAAGTAAACAAAATACAATTAACTGTGGTTACTTTGTATGCAACAATAACTCATATACTCTAACAAATTTAGTCCAAAATCACTGACGGTTAGATACCTAGCTAATGTCGTTTTCAAATTGAGAGTCAGGGTTATGATTCTAGACATTTACTCAACAAAAAGTATTTGAAGAGAGCAATTACCCTTAATTTTACTTGTGTATGTGTATAAATCTACCCCAAAAAACTTCAATTAAAGACATTAAAACTTGCCTCTATCAACTTGCATTTTCAATTTATGTATCGAAATCATTTATAATATCCCACTTATACAATAGAGTAACCCCTGCATCACAACTAGGTTTTAACTTGATTATTAATAACCATCATAGTTGCACCAAATACTGTTAAAATAGTTTGATTCGTAACGTGCTAATTTATGTAAAATTTACAAAATTGCTACAAAAAATAAACTAAGTTTTTTTTAGATTTTATGTGTTTAAATTTCAACCAAACCTACCCACTTCCGAAATTCTTTAAGTTGTTTCGATATGTGGGAGGAATATGAGATACATTTCTGAGGATATCAATGATGGACATTCTTGATGCATGTTTCCCCTACAAAAAAAAGTTTTGGTTAAAAACTAAAATATGAAACAAATCTGATGGAAACACGCAATTGTCTCTCATAGTATTGTTGAAATCATATAAGTCAGGGGTTCCCAACCTTTTTGCACCTGCGTACCACTTGACTTTTTGAGAATTTTTCGCGTACCACCAGATCTAAATATTTCAATAAAAGTATAATATTTACCCTTCTAAAAAGTTCAAAAGGTTTTTTTTGACGAAAATTCCTGAGAAAACTTCGTATTTAATGGTTAGATATTTCCTTATTTTTAACATGCTTATAATAAAAGAGAAATTAAAAGATTAAAATTGCATTAATTTAGAGTTTTATTTATTACCTATAAGTCTAAAAATTAATCACCATTTAAATTATACATTTACATGTCCTTAGTGCGAAACTTGTTGTTTCCATGTGATTAAAATATCACCATTATTAGTTATGGAACTTATCTTCACTAAGAATACCCCTCGTGTAGCTTTAGTGCTACGATAATTCCAAACTAATCTAACCGATCTTCACTAAGTCCTCTTCAACGCCTATTCTGTTTCTATGTTTTTTTCTACTAAAGTTCTGAAAATCCACTCACACAAGTAACTGCACAGTGTACATGCGTACAGAAGCTATAGATATCATCATGTTGTTCACATCACTCACGCGTACCACCTGAAATATTCCCGCTTACCACCAGTGGTACGCGTACCACCGGTTGGGAACCTCTGATATAAGTAACTTAATTTTTCTATATAAATGGAGACTACATTTCATTGACAACTATTTTATATTTTCCCTTTAAACTTGTCTTATTTTATAACTTTTATTAAAAGTTATAAAATAAGACAAGTTATTACACACTTAGGGTGACCAGACTTGCATTTGGATTTTCGCAGTACAGTGGCTACTCTTTAATGTCGTGTCCTGCCTGTTTGAATAAGCTCAAAATTACCTAAAATGTCCTGATTTTGTATTTGTCTTGCAAAATGTGCCGGGTTTTCAGCACAGATAAATAAGTATTTAAACATGTATTTAACAATAATAATAACATGTATTTAATATTAAGTATATAAGTAATATCTATATAATATATTAGACAATCTAAATGCAACCAAATTTTTCCTTTATTAATGATACTTTTTTATTCTTGAAACATACGCTTCGTACAGCTATGATATAATGGTGGTTTTTTTTAGTTTAAAATTTTATCATGGGGTTGCTATACCTATCATATTGTATAAAATATGAAGTGGAATGCTTACCACACTTGGGAATTTTCATTGGTTGGCCAGGTAATGCAAATCACCAAATCAAGACTGGCCATTATATCATAGCTGTTCAATAGTGCTAGGCCACTATGGGAGAGGGATTTTTCACGACTGTAATGCATTAGAGTTTAATCTGGTCACCCTGTTCAAGTTAAAATAAGTTATATCTATGTTTTAAAATCAAGCTAGTTTGATCAAACCAGGTAGCATTTGTGAATTGTGTAAAAGAGTAAAAACTCTACCTTAAAAGTATTTCTACGCCACTTTCTCAGGATAGAGTTCACCTCCTGAATGTAAGCTCGGTGATATTCGTAGTAATGTATTTTTGCCATTCCTTCGTCAATGTAAGGCTCAAGTTCGTCGAATGTGTAGAGAAGAGGGGGCAGTTCATATTCCAGAGCTGGTCTTTCCAAGCCATAAAAAGCTGGCGCTATCTTGCTACATTCGACAGAGCACAGAAGGGAGAACAACATCAAGATGAACATTTTAAAATTGGGTTTGTATTGCTCTATTTTTCTTTAAAAAATAATATAAAATATTGAGTCTTAGCGTGTCAGTTATCTACTTTTAACCTTACGGGATACATGCCTCGAAATATTTCAAGGATATAAATGGTTACTTCAATAGATGAAAGTCACAGAATCACTGAAGTTTTTGAAGTACGAAACATAGTTTTTACTATGAATTACACTCGAAACAGATTTCGGTACCATTATCTTCATTGTTTATTGATGATTTTGAGCAGTGCTTGATTTAAAAAAAAGTCTTTGAACTGTATATACCATGCAAATCAACAAAACTACCAAAACTTGTGCAAACACAAAACTAATGAAGTCGCATATTACAAATTCAATCTATATAAAAGGAATTGTTTCATTTGCTTTTTTATTAAAATAGACAAATGCTGTTAAAATTTTGAATTTAAAATAAGTCAGAAAATTAAAAATAGTAGAAAATTGCTTAAATTTCACCGGTAATAGTGTGTGTGGTTTTGGTTTCGATTTCTTGGTTTATTGACATTTAAGTTTAGAAGCAAAGAAATGAAGTGAAATAAAAATAAGAGTAAATATTTTATTACTTTTTGCAAAGAATAATTTTAAAATGTGTGTTTAAATATAAAAATGTTTCAAATAACTTGAAGATAATGAAAATCTTCAAAATAAAAAATAATAATTGTTTAAGTGTTTAAGCCTCATATCGACCTTTCAGAAAATACTGAAGGTTGAAGGGTTTGAAATCCGGCAACAGGGAGTTCCGACTTCCGAGTTCGTCTGTAAACATGGCTGGAATTTGTATCTGTACATCACGGCTTTTGCCTAAAAATTTAAAGACAGTATCTTTTTCACAACTATATAGGATAAATTACAAGGTACAATTACATATTTTATGAGATCCTTTAAATATAACCATTTTATTAGAATTTTAGAGAATGTACAATAACAACAAATGCATCTGCTAAACTGTCCTTTTACATGAAAATTGTACAGAAAGTATACAGTTTTAAAAAAGAAAATACTCAGTTCACGTAAATAAAACTTATCATAGTCAAAGTTTAAAAGATCCTGTTATTTACTCGTCGCTTAATTGATCCCCGAAGTACAATTCAGTTAACCTAAAGAAGGTATGCCCGGCAATTTTACGCCAAATGTGGTAGCAAGACACCTACATATAATGCGGAATAAGAATTACGATTTCATATTTTCCTCTAAAAGATTCTTCAGTTAGTAATACTAAATGTCAGAATTCAAATAACTTATTTTGTCGTTCATATTGGTTGAAGTGTAATATTTATTTAAATTTTGCAAGTTGAAAAGTTATGTTTTGTGCTTATTCCTAGGCCCTGGCCCGGCTACTATCAGAGCTTGTCTTTCGGTAACCATAAAACTAGTTTCGATCATTTTCTGTATGCTTGCATGTGGTTTAATATCCCCTTCCTTTGATTTGTGTACATAATTACCAAACAAAGTAATTTATCACTCTTAAAAAGTCGCCGAATTTTATAATTTGTCATCGGACGAATGCATGTTTTCTGGTGGCTTTAATTTACTTTTTATTTCAACTGATAAAGTAATTATTTGTACAACAATTGCATGAGGTAAAACTTTTGGATCAGCTTTGATAAAATGGCCATTTTAGTACAATAGACCAGTGGTCGCGTTGCTTGACCCTGACAGGCCGCCCCACTCGAGTCAAGCCATTGATAAAATGACCGACATCAATTTGCATTATGGGTAAATCTTTAGAATTCGGTGCTGCTTGGCGCTTGTCGAAAAACAACAAATAATTGGCGAAACTCGCGTGCTTTATCAATGCCAGATTCTTTCAAGCCAATGCAACCCTAGCTTCTTTCACTGATTTCTAAGGTTAATGGATCACAGACTTCTACGGAAGAGTTGGAAGTCTTTTCTCCCAGGTCAACCCCAAATATCCAGTCTAGTTGGAATAAACGTCGCATTTAGAGCTGCGCGATTAGCAATCCACTTTGGTTTGAATTAACGCCGTACTAGAGCTACAGGAGGGGCTATCCAGTACGCAGTTTAGTTTGAATTTTCGTCGCTTTTGAGCTACACGAGTGGCAATCCAGTACGCACCAGTTTGGGCCCCCGGGCAATTTTTTTTCTCTAAAAAAAACATCAATATCCAACATCGGGCAGTATTGTAGGGCCCATTGAAAGCCTAAATACCCGTTTGGGGCCCCGGGCAATTTTGTTTTCTCAAAAAAAAACATCAGTATCCAACATCGGGCAGTATTGTAGGGCCCATTGAAAGCCTAAATACCCGTTTGGGGCCCCGGGCAATTTTTTCTCTAAAAAAGCATCAGTATCCAACATCAGACAGTATTGAAGGGTCTATTGAAGGCATAAAATTTCGTTTGGGGCCCCCGGCAGCTAGCAAACCAGCCCTCTTCAAATCGACAAAATATTCAGAATAAATAATAACCAAAACCAGATATTCAGAGGTAACCTAACCGTTCCGATGCACGCGCAACTAACCCAAAATTCATCGCTCGCAACAAAATATCAACAGCGTCATCAATTAGACGAAAAATAAATTAAGAACAAAATAATTCCATTGCGCACGCACATCATCCGGGCTTCTTACCCACAATTCCGCGTAAGTAGTATTACGAGCGCCGACAATTGGACGAAAAGATCTTTCGCCGTATCACCAAGTAAAATTGTTTATCGCTATAAAAAACGCCAAAACGCCAAATCCCCAGAAGCACCAGATTCTAAAGATTAACCGCATTATGTTGCAATGCAGCAAAAAAATGTGGTAAACATTACACTTCATTTTTTCCATATCCTGTAGCTCTAGTACGACAAATTCAAAAACTAACCAACAAAAATATCCATAGCTATAGCAATTTGTTTAATTTCCAAGCTCACCAATAAACAGGCAGTCATTATATCATATGCTATTCCAGGCAAACTTATTTGAAAATATTTTTTCAAAACAAATAAATTTTTTATTGTTTTTTTGTTAGAAAATCATTTATAATTTCAAACTTTCTGCAGGCATTTTTTTTATAAGTTTATTTTGAATAAGTCACAATGGACAAGGATTTTGCAAAGTTTTTTGTAAAAAAATATTTATTTAAATTAACTATGATTAAAAGTTCAGCAATTTTTAAAGAGGCTGCAAATCGTAACTCTTTAACCCTTTGAGTCCCAATGACAATTTGGCGTCATCATTGTAGAAATTTTTTTCTGACCATTTATAGCAATTTATGGTATCAAAAAGCACATCAATCAATTTTTCAAACTTTTTTTTCTATTAGAAAATATTTTTTATCAATCCCAATAGATGTCAGCCCTATTATTTTCTTTAATTATGATCAGAAACATGATGATGCCAATGGCATCACTGAGATTGAACGGGTTAACTGTTTTGGGACTCTTTCAAAATTGCCACCCTGCAAAACTACCAATGCTCTTTATATTGTTTTTTGTTGTTAAAAGTTAATGTAATGCGAGATATATAATTTTATTTTTAGTATTATGTTTGCACTTAAGTAAACTACTCAATCATTATTAAAAATCTGTTATTTAGTTATTCAATCATATTGAACTTATCTTATAGTAGCCGTCTAGAAAATTTACCCATATGTATATTTTTAGGTTCAAAGAACATTGTTAAAAACACTTCTCTTGCAAAATCTAGGTATGGCTTTATGTTGTTTTTTTAAAAGTATATGATCCCTTTATTGCTATAAAAAATATGTATTTTTAATGTCATGATTAAACTTTCTTTGTAGGCACAGTTTATTAACTTGGGCTTCTTGTAGAAATACAGAACCATGCTATTTTCATACCAGTCGTTATTTAAGTAAGTACCACTTGCGTTAAACTGTTTCATTCCTGTTAAAATATAACAAAAATATTTCTTGAAATTTGTAATACATATTAAAGCAAAAAAGAAATGTTCATATAAAAAATTGAATTTTTTTTGTTAATTTCAATTTAAACCCTCACTACATTTTTATAAATATAATGAATTGAAATCATTAAAGTTTAAGAAAACTTAAGTCAAAATTGCATGCTACTTTTCATCTATGAAATCTCAGTTTTGAGTTATTTTATTTTGATTTTATTTTAAAATGAATTTTTACATTAATTGTTATTTTCTAATTTTTACAGGAGACGAAATCCGAGAAATTAAATGTCCCCAATTGGCTGAGTCTCTGAGTGAAGGAGATATAAGATGGGATAAAGGCAAGATGAAGCTCATTTATTTTTATATATATAACTTTTTTTCTGTTGTTACGTGACCTATAACCTCTCCTCTCCTGAAAAATATCCTATGCAGTCTTTATCTGAACATATTTGTCAAACATTTAGGGGAGAGTTTTGTACCTTGGGACAATTTTTACATTTAAATTTTTTTCTTCGATAATTATAGTCAAAATAAAAATTGAAAAGCAGCAATACAACACACCAATATATTCCTCTATAATATTTTTTTTAAATTCCGGCAGCTTGAAATTAAAAAATGTCCACTCATTTAAAGTAGAGATGATAAACTGTCTCTAGGTACAATATGATGTTTTATCTTGGGAAATGATTTATAATTCAGTCAATAGTCATACACTTGAACTAATTTGTGTCAGGAAACAAACTTTATTGTTTTTTCAAGGAAAGACACAAAGGAAACTTCATAAATCAAGAATAGTTTAAATCAGTGGTTCCCAACCTTTTCTGTAACATCGCCCTCTTCTTTAAGTTGACTAACACATATCGCCCCCCCCCCCTTTAATTTTTATAATTTGTCCAATTATAATTTGAGTTAAAGTATAACTAATAAAGCCATTTTATAATTTCAAACACTTACTACCATATATAAAAACGACCAAAGCAGCTTTATCCGGTTACTCTTAAATAAAATCAGGAAAAAAGTTTATTTCTTTTCTATTTTTATTTAGACCAAGATCTTTAAACTCAATTCTGGAAAATTTAAGAGAGTTTACAATAAAAATTAAAGAAACAAATGAATGTTGAAAACTTTTTTATTCACTTTTTTTAATATCAATTATTATTTTTTCAAGCTCATATACGCAAGTCTTTGAGGCAAATATCTCATTGATTTCTTTGTTTGGTGAGGAGCTGGATAACAGAACTAACTATTTTTTTAACTAAATATATATTGACGGAACGAGATGAGAAGTATTTCAGATTTTTACCACAGTTAAGGATCAGTGTAAATAAGCTTCACGCAGGCTAACTCATAATCTCTCTGCTTGAAATGAGTTTCGCCTCACTGTCATACTTCCGATCTACAAACTCCGTCTGCAAAGAGTTATCAAGGTTATCTACAACCCACAGATTCAAAAGAGAATGGATCGACAATAGAATCAGAAATTTCTGACTTGATCAAATATTCAAATCTTGTAAGAATGTAAGTTTTAAAAATTGCCACGATGATAAAAAAAATTAGAATGGTTTTACTGTACTATAGTACAGTATATTTTAATTCCCCCCCCCCCCTTGAATACTCATCGCCCCCCTATCGCCCCCAAACTATTTATTGCCCCCTTGATATCACAAATCACCCACTTGGGGGCGATCGCCCCCAGGTTGGGAACCACTGGTTTAAATTGTACAGCAAAATTGCAAGTACAAATTATTTAACATTATATGATGATACAATATGCTTTACTGTCCCAAGGTACAACACACTACATGGTTTAAATAAAAGCAAGATAGTGGCCAATCTAAATGCATTATCATTATTTTCTCATAACCAAAATATTTTAAAATCTTCTCTTTTATCGAGAAAATAAAACGCAGTTGACTTTTTGTAAAAGTACAAAGGTAAAAAATTATTTTAGAATGAGAAACATATTTACTTTGGGGTAATGAAATATTTTTTGTCACCAATTCATCAATTCAATGATGCTAGTGTTAAATTTTATTTTGATGATGTCTGTTGGTTATGGCTACTATTAGAAATAAATAATGTATGAATATTGCCAATAGATTCTTAGAAATTGTCAGTGTCCCAAGGTACAAGCGTCCTAAGGTACAACATCTCCCCTATATATTTAAGGTTATGTTTAGCTATTGATTTGAAAAATTTGACGTCAATTTTCATCAATTGAGTGGAATTTTTGATGTTTTGGGAAAAAAATACACATAGTTTGTGTGCTATGCATAAGCAAAGTATTAAATAAAATAGCTGCTGTCTGTCTGTTAAGAGGATATTTATTAAAAAAGCAAAAGAAACACAACAATTTCGATTTCATTATAAAGATAATGTAATATGAAATGCGGTATTGCATCATACAGAGGACAGAGAGGCTGATGCAACTTGAATATGATATTACAACACAAAGAAAATCTGTCAGTTTATTGTATTTAATAGTCCAGTCTAACATTTAATTGATTGTAAAATGTCTCATGAGATAAAGCTGAAAAAAAAATTCAAACCTACCACATCATTTTGTTTTACAATTAATGAATCAGCTGCTTCGATATCAGTTTCTAATGGAAAAGTTACCTTTAAAAAGAAGTTGTAAAGTAAATTGTTGTAAAATTGTAAAAAGTTAAAATATTCTGGATGTACTGGTTGCATAAAAGTTGTTAATTGTAAAAAGTTGTAA
Source organism: Hylyphantes graminicola (assembly GCA_023701765.1). Lineage (NCBI taxonomy): Eukaryota > Metazoa > Arthropoda > Arachnida > Araneae > Linyphiidae > Hylyphantes > Hylyphantes graminicola. The sequence goes on along the minus strand of CM043117.1, from coordinate 2,835,236 downwards.
AGTAAATTGTAAAATGAAGTTGTATTTTTTTTGCACCAGTATTTAAATACTGTTTCACAAATTGTCTACAAAGGTCCATGTACGTGTACCTCTAGAATGAAAAGAATAATGAAGAATATTAGTTTAGCATCAATGGTTACCTATACTTTCAAATTGTAAATATGTTGTATTTCTAAGTTTTTTAGATCAATATTTTTTTGCACGAGTGTTTAAATACTGTTTCACTGATTGTTTACTATTATTTTTAAATGGATATTTAATTCCTTGTCTAATTAGTAAAAATGTAAGTATTATCATAAAATTAATATTGTAGTGCATTTTTTTTTTCAGTAAAAAAAAAACTTTGCTATTTTATGGGATTTTCTCATAGAACGCATAACTAAATTTTCAATTCAAAATTAAAATTCAGTTGTTTTTTCAGGTTCTATTCAAATTATTAAGTTATATTTAAAAACTATTTTTTTAGCTGTTGGAGATCAAGTAAAAGAAGATGATGTCATTTGTGAAGTGGAAACCGACAAAGTATGTATATTTTTCATAACGAAAATTAAAAATACTTCACAATTATTTAAAAAGCTACAAAATTTAACACTAATTTAAAAGTTTTTTTTTAATTCTCCGCTGGCAACAATCACGCCTGAAACTTTAAATTGAATCAATAGTTAAAGGAAATTTTTAATATAAATCAGTTTGAATTGATATAATAATGTATGTAACAATGGGATGATTGTTTGTATTATTTGTTAGGCACACTGCATTCTATTTACTTTTTTATATTTTAAAAGCAGATATAATTTTTCATTTACATGTAAGCATTTATCAACAAATAATGATGTTTTATCACTAATTATTAGTTTTTTGGCAAGGTTTTTTCATTGTCTTTTGGGTTTTGGTTTTTAAAATTCTTTTTTCGAAATACAAATAATTTTAGCAAACGGCAACTTTTCTATTTTTCAAGCAAAGTCTAGGACTCTCACCAAGTCACTATTCTTTCTAAAAGTCACTATTGTGCAAAACGAGTCACTAAAGTCACTATTTTTTTTATTATTCTACACCATTTAAACTTTCAAAAATTCTGCAGGTTTTATAAAAATTTAGATTTTTAAAAATATAAATATTTAAAAAAAATCAGTACAATGATTAAATGAATTTGATTTCAAATGAATTATTAATTGTAATTGGTTAAAATTCCTTTGTAATTCAATCACCATTACTATAAGTAATGGAATAGTAAAAACATGTTATTCATTCCTTTTCCTTATGACGCACAATTTTCCTTTTACACAAGTCTTTTGATTGACTAAAATAATCAAAACTTATAAACAAAAGAACACAGATTTTTTTTAATTGAACTGGATACATTTGCCAAGAGACATTCAGAAATACTTTGGGTGTTAATTGCCAAGCTCTGCCTCTAGTGGTTAGGGACTACTAGTGAGGTCACACTTACAAACTTTGAGTTTCAGTTATTAGTATACAAATTTAATATTTTGCGCCGATGAGTACTTTATTTTAGTCACTTATTTTTTTTTAAATGATCATTATTTCACTTTTTTGCTTTTATTTCTTGATGAGAGCCTTGGGGTAATGCGCTATGAAGCCTACACTCTCCCTTCTAGAGGGCGCAATCACTGTCTGTCTGTCTGATGAGACCCTTGAAAGTCATTGTACTTGTATTTTACAGACATCTGTGCCTGTCCACGCCCCAGTTGCCGGTGTGATTGAAGAGTTGCTTGTTGAAGATGGCGCCACTGTCAAACCCGGAATGAGCATTTGCAAGCTTCGAGTTGGAGGTAATTTTGAAAACCGTGAAAGAAATAAGTTACAAGGATGATTAAACAGTTTTATTAGCATAACTGAAAATAATTATTTTTTAGATGGTCACAAAATGTTTGACTTTTCGAATGTTCAACTTTTTAAAAAGGTATCAACATCAAATTACTTTACTTACCAAACCACCAAACTTAGACTTGCCTTATCAAATAACTTTTTATTTCAGTTGCATCCTTTTTTTCTGTCTAGTAATCCTAAATTATTCCGTATTAGATAACACTATCAAAGTTAATGTTTTTGAATGAAGCTTCAGACAATATAGAATTTTGAAAATCTAGGTATTGAATTTTTTTTTTTAGAACTGTGATAGAATTTTCTTAATTTAGAAATGCTGTTTTTAGTGTTGGTCAATTTAGGTTAAATAGGTTAAAGTTAATTGATCTTTGACAATTACTCAAATATTACAGGTGAAAACTACATAGTATCTGTTTCCCTTCCTGGATAAAATGTATTTAATGGCAAACTTAATTTTTTTTATAACTAAATCTTACAAGTTCAATTAATTTTTTTTACGTGCAATAGAAATATATTTAACATCTATGCTTTTCTTTTTTTTTAAAAGTAACATTGAAATAAAAGCATGATACAGGCTATAAAAAATGTTTATTTTCACTTTCACAAATAGTTATTGCAACACATTCAAAATACTCTAAAATTTATACAATTATGATTCCGAAACATTTTTTTTTTAAACTTGAAACTTAAACCACTTTAGAACTTCTGTGGCTATTCAAAAAGATCCAGTTCCATTTTCTTCATCTAATTCATTTAACTCGGAGATTGTTTTTAATGATGGGAACCAGGGCAAATTCTTTTTTAAGTGTGCCAGACCTCTTTGTATGCGAGTGGCTTCCAAAACATTGTTTGTTGACATCTCTGAAGTCGTATTTTTTCCCTTTATTTTCGACTTCTTTATTATGGAACTTTCCAGTTTCTTTCGTACCTTACCATTTCCATTAGAGTAATAATACATGAGAAAGAAAACGTAGAAAAAGTCAATCTGCTGTGTGAAACGCTGAACACCTTCTTGCACTGTGGTGTTCTCTCTTTTCGGTAAATAGCTTTGCATTTGAGAAGATTCTAATCTGGAACGATTTGTCAAAATGTCCTCTCCAATGTCCTTGCATCCAAAACACTGCTTAGCACGATCGTTGAGGGAGTCACCGGAAAATCGTGAAGCTTCTTTTTCTGATTTCTTCTTCTGATAAACCATTTCTGCATTCTTCCTTCCTAGTATCAAACTTTTGTATTTTGGAATCATAGATTTGTTCATCTGTTTTTTGGGTAAATAATTTGGAAGAGTGAAAGATTCTAATCCAGGCGATTTTGAAATAATCTCTCCATTTATATACTTCATCCCAAAATAATCCTCAGCCAGTTTGTTGAGGGAACGAGGTCTCTTGGAAGAGAAAGTTTCTGATTGAGGAAAGTCCGGTGCATTTCCTCTGGCGGTGGACTTTGTTCCAAAGAATTGCTCACCCTTTACCTTGGGTTTCCGAGCGTTTGACTTGTTTGTGTTGGTTTTGTTTGTTTCTTGCCGTTGTTTGGAAGTTGCAGCCACACGTTGGCATTTGATTCTGGAGTCTTGTGGAATCGGCAATTTGGACTTAACTGTACCGATTTCTTGTTTATCATGCTTGTAGAGGACTCTTTGATTGCTCCCTTTCTGTATCGGTTCCTTAGGCAACCTGCTTCTGATAACCTTGCAGACGGGGATTTTTGACTTTACAGGACCTGGTTTACTTTCACCAATCGGCAATTTGAACTTGACTGTACCGATTTCTTGTTTATCATGCTTGTAGAGGACTCTTTGATTGCTCCCTTTCTGTATCGGTTCCTTGGGCAATCTGCTTCTAATAACCTTGCAGACAGGGATTTTTGACTTTACAGGACTTGGCCTACTTCCACCATTGTCATAGTAGACATTGGGATGGGTGTGTCTTGGTTTTGTAGACACCCTCCCACTTTTTCCCTGATTACGAGTCTCCATTTTTTTGTAAGGTGCATTTTGGACTGTTTTTCCATCTTTTTTGGTTTGTGCCACCCACTTCTTTTTGGAGCCAGTTTGGTCTCCTTGGAGCGGAGCGTGTTCCCTGGCAGTTTCAAGCGTGGTCTTTCGAGACGTCTTGCCTTCTGCATTCCTCTTCTTGACTGAATCGTCTGTAGACTTGGGAACTACTTGAAGACCAGCCTTGTCTTTGTAGTCCTTTGTCGATTGAAAATGTTTCGATCTTTCAGTAACCAGTCTACACTTGATTGATGAATTTGTGGGGATTTTTGACTCCGCCGCTGGATTTGTCTTTTTTCCTTGAATATGCGAGCTGTTGTATTTGTGAGCATTGGCCTTTTTGAACAGCATCTTTAGTTTTTCAGCCGTCTTGTCTGTCAGCAACAGCAGTTCATCCAGTTGTGTAGCTTTTTGTTTGGCCTGTATCACCTTTTGGCTTTTTGGATCACCAGTTGTGGGGATTTCTGACTCCGGCACTGGATTTATCTTTTTTTCTTGGATATGAGCGCTGTTGTATTTGTGGCAGGTAGCGTTGGCCTTTTTGAACAGCATCATCAGTTTTTCAACCGCCTTGTCGGTCACCAACAGCAGTTTATCCACCTTGCTTGTATCTGAATAATTAAATGCACCTTGATCTTTCTGTGAGACATCAGGGTTTTTTGAAGGAGACGTTGTGTTGCCCGTTGCACTTGGGATCATATTTCCGATGCATTTTTCACCATTTCTTTTGGAGACTTCAAGATTTTTCAGGTAATTGTCGTCGATCAGAAGTTCGCAATTTTCGTCAGTTGAAAGCTTTTGTATTTTCAAAAGGATGTCTTGAAGACAGGAGTAGTCTACACTCTTCATTTTGGTCACTTGACTCTGTTGCAATATTGAAGAGTTCATCATGCTATCCAAACACAAAGAATATATATTTTTTATTTCTTTAAGATCCTTTAGATATGTCAGAATAGGTTATTTTCCAATATTCATCTATTCCTCTCTTTGTACTAACAAGTTTTGTCAATTAAAACACTCGTGATTAGTTTTTTTTACACAAGTTTGGAGAGATTAAAAAATAGCAGTTCAATCCAGTAAATAATTGTTACAAAAGAACTTATAATTGTTACAAAAGAACTTTTGCCATTGTTAAAAATCAACAATGCAATTCATGGTCCTTAATAAAGTTAATGCAACAATGTTTTTTTTATTATAAAAGAGCTCCAATTGTGGCCAACAATGGTGAATTGACCAAGTCTACATTAAAGAATTTTTAAACAATGCAATTTTTTTTTCATGTTTAGGGTTACAATTTTTTTTAATATGACCATAATTTGTTTAAGTGTTACTTTTTATTTGAATATAAAAATATAATAGTTTTTTAAAATACATATGTTACATTCAAATAATAAATTTTTGCTTTAATGATTATAATAATTAATTAAAAAAAATTATATAAGTTATTGTTTATAATAAAAGTCTTTATTAAAAATAAATACACTTCTTTTTTTAAAAAAAAATTTATATTGTAAATATTTAAAACTGTAACTCAACACATGCAGGTTTTCCAACAACACACATAATTTTTTTTTTAAATTTAATTTTATTACTAACTTTTAAAATGTGAAGTATAGATGAATTATTGATCATGTGCTAAATATAATTTTAAGAAAATTAAATTTTCAGTAAAAAATATATTTTTATTTCCATGCTGTGAAACAAGTAGTTAACATTTCAACCAATTTTGCTTACGGCTGAAAAACTCCTGGATTTAATTTTTTTTCTTCTAAGGGCCCTTATGAACACCTGAAATTTTTGTTTTATCACCTGATATTTTTATCTCTCCTGAAAAAATTGATGTCCCGAATAGTTCTTCCTCTGCTGTTTTTCTCCCGTACTTTATTCGGAATAAGTCTACTACTGCCCATGCACAATAGAAAAATTAAGTTAAGGCATCAGGATAATAGTTAATGTCGTAGAATACACCTCGCAACTTTTTAAAAGATTCTTTTTTTCTTCTGTCTTATTATTTGAAAGGGCTAGGGAGCCCAGTCGGTTCGGCACTCGCCTAGCATGCGAAAGGTCCCAGGTTCGGGCATCGCCAAAATAACTGTCCGTGCAGCCAAAAATGTCCGACAAATAATACCCTGTGTAAGGGAGTGCACATTAAATATTCTTCAAATTCCTGACGCTGCGTACGATGTTGCCCTTAACGGTTGAGTTGGGTGCCTATTCAGGTGTCGGCTCATCACTTGACTGTGGTTCTAAAATACGACGCCCGTCTCCAAAAGCCCTCGTTTAGCTCTAGGGCAACGAAAATTCAAAACCTAACCTTATCCTTTGAAGTACAGTGAAGTCACTAGACTAATGCAAAAATAGACATTCAAAATATTAAATTTTATTGAAGAACTCCTGAATTCACTCGTCGCCAATAGCCCTCGTGTTGCTCTAGTGCGACGATAATTCAAACCAAACCAAACCTGAATTCACTATCACAGATACAGTATGAACCCTGTTTTTAGGTTGTAGCATTAATTGTTCCTAATTTGTTTCATACAATTTCTAACGCTGGTATGAAAAACTTGTCCTATTTACTTCCAGGCACAGCAGGCGACACCCCAAAGAAGCCCCCTCCCGCAAAAGAAACCAAAGAAGCCGCTGCCGAAGAAAAATCGGCTGAAGAACCATCTACCGAGGAAGAACCTAAGGCCCACGCTTTGGACTCGGACAGTGGACGGCCCCAGGTACCACCCAAACCCAGTTCCCCCCAAACTTCAACGCCCGTGTCATCCATTAAGATACCGGTCACTCCCGTTCCCCTGCCACCGGGCCAGGCAGAATCGACAATCACCGGTAGCAGGACTGAGCAGCGGGTAAGTGGATTTGTCCCTATTGCGCGTTACTACTTGACTTGCAGCCCAATTGAAGAACTTGTTGGAAGAACATGCTGACATTTTTGAAAAAATTGAGATATTTGCGTCAATGAACATATTGCTTACTTTTTTAACAATATTAAGTGTCCACTTTTTTATAAACTTTAAATGTAGGATATTTTTTACTGTTTGCAAGTTCTGTTTTTAACAAATCTGCATTCAAAATGAAAACTTAAAAGAACATTTTCTTGATTATTACCTTTTTGTCACTTAGCACGTTATTCCACTAAGCTCTTCAATTGTATTAAGTTAGTTAGTGAATTTATCTGACAGCACTGTCATCGGCCATTCTGTCCTTTATAAAAGGTCTTTTGGTGCTTATTTTTCTCTTACTACGAATAATTTTACTAAGAATTTTTTTATCTGGCTGAAATTGTTTTATTAAAGTCTTAAGAGCAATGTGATGATTTAGATTTATAAACGAGTTGTCGTTGAAACCGAGTTTGATTGTGCTTTATATCTAAATTCAGTTGGGTTAACCCAGTTGTGGTGTCAGTCAAAGAACTGTGATATTTACGAAGTTATAAACAAGTAACTTATGAGCAACTACATCAATCTTAGGAGTTTGCTCATAAATTACATGTAACTAGCATTTTTTTTTCACAAATATTTTTTTCAAAATTGCTTCCAGAAAATATGCACTTGCTCTTTGCCTTTTTAGTTAGTACCAAAAATTGCTCCTAAATATTTGCATAAAATTTCTATCACTGCCCCTGAGAAACTAAAGAGGTCCTTATTTAAAGAACAAAGAAAGCCCTTATTTTTTCATCAGCAAGTGAAGTTTTTAATAGCACATGCAAAATAAATTTATGTTGCTTGATATTTTTTTAATCAAAATATAGGTCACTAGAAATCACATCGAATCTTCATTTTTTAAAAATAACAAGTTAGTCTATCCATAACTTCTTAAGTAACCAGCCATGCAGCTTATATTCAGGTACATAAGTAGTAATAGTCTTTATTATAATTAGACCTTTGTCCTATTAGGTGAAAATGAATAGAATGCGTCAACGAATTGCTCAACGGTTAAAAGAAGCACAAAATACTTATGCAATGTTAACTACCTTCAACGAAATAGATATGTCGTAAGTACATTTACAGTTGGCAAAAAAAAGTATAAATATTATGCTTATATTTATTCTAGGGATGCACCGAATATTCGGTTACTATTCGGTATTCGGCATATTCGGCCACTTCAGGCGAATATTCGGTTTGGCCGAATATCTTTACTATTTGGCCGAATAGTCAGCCACATAGTGAAATTACATTTCTTCTTGTTATCATCTTCTATAACATCGAAAATTTCCCAAACAAGACTGGTTTTCCTTTTTGATAGACTCGAATACTTAAGTTTTTGTTATTTATAATGTTAAATCAAGCTCTACACATGTTGTATCAAATAAACAATAATTACTATATACATTACAATTGAAAATTTTTTTACTAAAAGATTTTTTTAAAAAAATTGTAATTGTATAATATTGTAAGCCACATTTTTTTCTTCTAATTTTCATTCTACATCGGATCCACACTTCTGTTTACGTTTTCATACTTTTGTTTTCGTGTTGTGATTTTACCCAGTTTCAAACACTTTCTAAAAGGCTTGTTTTTATTACAAACAAGTATTACTTTAATGTGTGTTGCTTTAATTAAAAATAAAATAGCTAATTGTATTAAAAATATTGTGTGATTGTGTACTTATTCACACATTGTTGAATTGCAATTGCTGAATAATAAATACAACTTACTTAGATCTCACAAAAAATAAAAATTTGGTTTAGGTAGGCCGAATATTAGGTATTTGGCCGAATATTCGGCTTAGACTTTGGCCGAATATTCGGTATTCGGCCAAATTTGGTATTCGGTGCATCCCTAATTTATTCAAAAATTTTATTTATTTTCCAATATTTGTTAAACAAAAATATATGTACTATTAACTTAAAAACATCATTAGATTTATTATTTTAGATATTATTTGTAACATTTAAAAAAACACTTTTCTAACTAAATTTATATTGCCTTTCTTATTTGTAGAAATGTCATTGAAATGAGGAACCGACACAAAGACGCTTTCTTGAAAAAACACAACATTAAGCTTGGTTTCATGTCAGCTTTTGTCAAAGCCACTGCTTATGCTTTACAAGATCAACCAGTAGTTAATGCAGGTATAAGAGGTTTAAATTTATATTTTACTAAGAAATTATTTTTGTAATAATCAATTGCCAAATTTTATTTGTGCAGGGTGATTTGGCTGCTGCAGATTCTTGTTTATCGAATAATTTTTTTGATGAGTACCATTTAAATTATTTTAATCCAAACTCCTTTTGTAACAGAGTTGCCACAGTTCTTGAAAACCTTGAAAAGTGCTTGAAAAAACATAGATTTTTCAAGGTCTTGAAAGTGCTTGAAAAACATTATCAACCTTGAAAAGTCCTTAATTTTTTGGGTCGGCGAATTTATTTTGAAGTGACTGATTTTTTTCCTTAAGCTTAATTTTGGTTTCGTTTAACTTTTTTAATGTAAATCAGTTCCTATTTTACTTTTTGATTTATTGTTTATGTATATATGGTTTATGTATATATGGTTTATGTATATATGGTTTATGTATATTTATAAGTATCCAAGAAGGCAGGCAGACCAAGTGATTTTAGATGGATTTTATAATACCTTCATCATGGTTAATTTATAATGCATATTTAAGTTTATTTGAAAGTTAGAGAGCTCTTATTTGTTTTCGAAATGAATTTTTAAGAACTCTTGTGAAATTTAGGTGTTGCATGTTCGAAAATACAATCCTTGAAAATGGAGACATATATCCTTGAAAAGTCCTTAAAAAGTCCTTGATTTTTTATAACCAGTGTGGCAACCCTGTGTAAAAAATACTAATCAATATATTAGGATATTTTATTTACTTACTCTGTAACCCAGTTCCATTTATGTTATCTTGATAAAACTTTTTTTAAAAAAACTGCATGAGTTCTATTAATAACCAGTTTCACTATAGTAGTATTTATCTCCAACCGACTTATAAAATTCTTTTTTCAGTTATTGATGAAGGTGAAATAGTTTACCGCGACTACATCGACATCAGTGTTGCTGTGGCTACACCCAAGGTATGGAATCAATTTCACTCAATAAAAGTCGTCACAAAATGAATTTTGTTTTTTCAAATTAATGTGAATTGTTTTTTTAGGGTCTTGTCGTCCCTGTGATTCGCAATCTTGGTGGCATGAACTATGCCGACATCGAAAAGGCAATTAATGCCTTAGGAGAAAAGGTGTGTATAAAATAATTGGCTTAGTGAACTTAACATATCGTCACTTAAGTTCCCACATGTGCCATCTCATTGTTGTGCACGGATCAGATTTACTGTACGATAACCCTTGGCGCGACTTTTTGGAATTTGGCGATAAAATAATTTTTTGTGACAATTGTCTGACTGACTGATGATTTGAATTCTTCGACTTCGCAATAATGCCGTTTTCCGGCAACCCTATCTGACCGTTATTTTCTCATTTTGGTTGTATTTTTGGCTGACTTTTGGCACGATTTGGGAAAATTCGCTAAGGGTTACTGTACAGTAAATTTATACTGTTGTATAAAGTGAGATAGCACATGTGGAAACTTAAGTGACGATATTTTGTTTTAGTTATCTTTATGAATCTAGTGAAGCATAGGTAGTTCTTTTTACATGTTAGGGCATTTCTAATCTGCATTCAGTGGGTCTGTAAAAACACTGTCTTATCATTATTATAATTTTGTCTGCTTCCTTTTAAATTAGGTTTATATTTCAATACTTTATTTCTCTTAAAAACTGTACTTGAATTTGGATATAATTAGTTTTAACACAGAGACTGAGGTTCAATCAGCAGCTTAAAATATTGATGACCATATTACAGAATTATGTTTTAATTCTTAACTTTTACACTATTGCTCTGGGCCAACTATTAAAATATAATATTACTGTTATTCAGTCCAACTATTAATACATCATATAAAACTTCTAAATATATTGTCCAAAGAAAGAATTACTTAATGCATTAATACTTATTTGCAATTTAAAAAATGTATTGTGTATATTTGTATTTCCTTAAGCTAACTTTGAAAATGCATTTCAGTATGCTTGTACCACTGCACTGGCCATTTTAACTCCTAGTGTAAATTAGAGTTGTTTAAACAAAATAATTTATAAATAGTGAAAGTGTTTTTTAAATTTAAGAATGTATGTTTATGCAACATAAACATATATTTCTAATGATATAACTGAGGATTGTTGTTACAATCAAAATTATTATAACATTGAGATAGAAATTGGATTAGCATGTTACTTGTAACAGTAACCTTTTTAAGGCATTTCCGTTTGATTTTTTCAGAAAATAGCCCTTACTGTAACTTAGTTACTTTTAGCGGTAACAACATTTAAAAAAAAAAACTTTTTCTTTCTTTCCAAAGGCTGTATGATGCCATTTTTGAAATGAAACTTGTTTAAAACTAAATAAAATGTGTTAATTCTAATTGCAGTGTTTTGTTTGTGCTTATGTTTGTTCAATCTTGGTTCTTTTGGTTAGATGGTAAAATTCCAATATTTTGCTTGACTTACAGTTTTAACATTTAAAAAGTTAGTGTAATTGGTAGTTACTTTTTGTATTAAGTGACTGTAACCGTTACATTTTTATTAAAATAACTGGAACTACAACATTTACTTTTTGTAAGTAATTTTCCAATCCCTGCATTGAGGCATATGGGCTGCACAAAGGCATTATAAACAAGGTCTTTTGAACCAAGTTTGACTATGCCAGATTAAAATTTTGTATTTTCCTAAGTTAACTTTATAAAATGCATTTTGAAACCAGGCTCGCACCGGTGCACTGGCCATAGAAGACATGGATGGCGGGACCTTCACCATCAGCAATGGCGGCGTCTTCGGCTCCCTGTACGGAACGCCCATCATCAACCCTCCCCAGTCGGCCATCTTGGGGATGCACGCCATCGTCGACAGACCGGTGGCTCTCAACGGAAAGGTCAGTGTGGGATATTCCTTATTTATATGATTTCATTCTCCGTACTCTGTTTTTATAACTATTCAGGTTTGAAAATATCGAATTTTTTACTGAAAACCCTAAAAGTATGTTCTTACTTTGAAAAGGAAAGTAGCATGAAGTGTACAAAAATCAATCGTTCAATTTTAAAAGAACAAAAATTGCCAATGGAATTTATTGGCTAATTTTAAGATTTATCTAGTTTAAAATACTTTTTTTTGTCTTAAATTGCTTGTTCATTTTAAGAATTGTACCGTTTTACTCAAAACTTACTGCAAAATAATTAAAGTAATAATAACTACGTAATTTTTTAATATGCTACACTATTTCCTTTTTGAACCAACAAAAGTTCAGAATTCCTTTTATTGTAAGACTTGTGCGATTTATTATTTTAAAAACTTATTGAAACATAACCTCTGCAGAAGTATTGGTTCGTCATGTATGAGAACCAATACTTCCGCAGAGGTTATGTTGTTTTGAGAGTTCTTATACTTCTGCAAAAAATGGCAAAGAAATACTTTTGTGGAAGTTGCGATTTCGAAACTAATACATTAGCTCTAGGGGACTGACCAATGACTGAACATCCCTCTTAATAGGAAAATTGAGAATAGATTAGACAAATCTTGTTTGTCTCATTGTTACTCTGTATTTTATTAGATATTCAAATATTGAATTGTAAAAAAAAATTCTTTAGTATCTTTTAGTAGTTAGTACTTTTAAATAAACTCATAACTTTATTTAATTTCTTTAGAAATTTTTAACCCTTTCAGTCCCAGTGATGCCATTTGGCATCATCACTTTCAATATTTTTTTGCCAAATGTTAATGTCCCGTATGACATCCAAACACACATCAATGGATTCTTCACACTTTGTACTATTCTACAATATTTTTCTTTAATCTCAATAGAAGTCGGAACTACTATTTTTTTTATTTGGAAAACAGCTAACAAGCGTTTCATCTGATTTTTGAAAAGTTCACTTCAGTTCCACATTTAAAACCCATATTAAACTATTTCGGTTAATGTAATTTCTAAAATTTTTTTAATAATGTGGTCAGATATCTTAAAATATATAGCTCGAAGTGTTTTTAGGTAATATATCTATTTTTTATTTTGTTGTTTTCCACAGTTAAAAAATTTTGGCATTATTTCAAAAACCATATAAAAAATTAAAATGATTTTTTTTTCTTATGGAACTTTTATTTTTGATCTAAAATAAGCTTATTTTGTGAATATCGGATGTTTCTGTAGTGTAGTAAATTTTTGGGACTGAATTAAACTGCTTAGTTCAAAATTGTACGAAGTTAAATTCCTTTAACATAACAGTCATCTACTAATCACATCCTTTTTTCAATTACAGGTGGAAATCCGACCGATGATGTACGTTGCCCTCACCTACGACCATCGCCTCATAGATGGGCGCGAAGCAGTTCTTTTCCTGAGGAAGATCAAAGCTGCGATCGAGGACCCGAGAATCATGTTTCTGGACATTTAGGACCCTTTAACCAATTTATAGAGAAATGCTAGCCTCGAAGAAGAAATGGAGCTTCCATTCAAGCTGCTACATCCCCCCCCCCCCACAAAATATAAAAACTATTAGCTTCTTCTAATATGCCACTCTTTAAGTATTTAGACAGTTATATATTTAGTTTATAAATGAATTCATTAATATATATTTTATTACTACACGGTACATTTTAAAAGCTTTGATATAAATTTGAACTCATTTAGCATGTTACTCCTCCCGGTTTTATGTTTAGCTTGATCATGAATTTCGGTGATGTACAGATTAGCGTAGAAATGTAGGCGTTTTTGGGTTGTGATATTTAAACATGTGTCTACGGATGACTGTTTTATGGCTCCATTTTTTCTGAATTTAAAATAAAGTTTGTATGCTAACTACTTGCTATTCTTTTTTTTATTTGTGTTTACTAAATGAATTTTTTGTTCCTGGTTTCCTACAGAAAAACTTTAATGTATTCTTTATATGGATTTTTTACTTAATTTACAGGATTTTTAGTTTAAAGTTTGTTTGGGTTTTTATATCATATACTTAGGTTGAATTTCAATGACACACAAGACAAAATAAGAACAAAGTAGAATGCTAGGTAAAAAAAGAACTTTTATTATTACTATAGTTGCATACATGGGAGTTTGAGAACTGAATTATTTCGTTTGTTTCCTGGAAGATGGAAGTACAAAACCAAGCATTAAAATAAAACGTATCATCGCATCTCTTAAATTTTGGGGGGAAACAACTTAAAAGATAAATAAGAGTAAAAAAATGTATATTGGATTAAAATTTAGGGAATTATTTACAACGAGATGCAAAACGGGAAGAGTTCTTGTTACACTTGACACCTAGAAATATTTACAACTCTAAGCCAACGTCCTGAATACAGCCAGTCTAAGCCAACGTCCTGAATACAGCCAGATTAGATTTTACCTTTAAAAAAAAGTTAAGCAACCATAAATAAATACAAATAAAATCCCTACAGTAATTTTAACTACCCGTAACATAAATAATTCAGTTGTCCATAATTATGGAATGAGTTAATAATAAAAAGATAACCAAAGAATACATAAATTTTGAATGCCTTATGAAGTCTTCCTGTTTGCTTGAAGCCAAGGGCTCGGAAGACGACCTTGCAATCTGGCGTCAGGACAAGACAATCATCTCAACCCTAGGAAAGAGAAAAAAAAAATACAACGGGTTTTAACCCTTTCAGTCCCAAAAATTTACTACACTACAGAAACATCTGATATTCACAAAATAAGCTTATTTTAGGTCAAATATACGAATTCCATAAGGAAAAAAAATCCATTTAAATTTTTTAATGGTTTTTGAAACAATGCCAAAATTCTTTAAACGTGGAAAACAACAAAATAAAAAATATATATATTACCTAAAAACACTTCGAGTTATATATTTTAAGGTATCTGACCATATTATTAAAAAAAAAATAGTAATTATTTTAACCGAAATAGTTTAAATTGTGTTTTAAATATGTGGAACTGAAGTGAACTTATCAAAAATCAGGAGAAACGCTTGTTGACTATTTTCAAAATAAAAAAAATAGTAGTTCTGACTTCTATTGAGATTAAAGTAAAATTTTGTCTGATAGAACAAAGTGTGAAGAATCGAATGATGTGTGTTTGGATGTCATAGCGGGACATAAACATTTTGAAAAAAATATTGAAAGTGATGATGCCAAATGGCATCACTGGGACTGAAAGGGTTAATATCAAAAAATATAAAACTTTTTGAGCATCCAAAATGAACACTAGGTTATAAAAATTTCAAATATAACAGTTAGCTTAAATTATTGTTCAATAACAGTTAGCTTAAATTATTGTTCAAAGTCAGAATTTTAAATCAGACCTGCCGACTATCTGGATTTTTAACTAATTTGTGAATTTCAGCGTCAAATGTATCAATTGCCAGATTTTTAAAATAGAGAAACATTAAAGTTTCTCTTGGCGCCTGGAAAATTGCCAAGCTGAATTCGGAGAGTTAGGAGGTTGGTTAGTTAAATTAACAATGCACTAGAGCTACAGTTGGAAAGTCTGTAAAAATAGTACTTTTACACACTTGAAAGAATGCAAGATATGTGAAAAAATATTGTATTCAAACGATCAATTGAACAAGTTAATTGACCCAAGAGTGCAATTTCAAGTAAATAAGTTCTCAATAACCATAAATAAGTTTTTCACATTTTATAAAAATTTATATAACTTCCCCTATAAAATGATCATACTAATATATCTCAATCAAATATATCTTGTGCAACTGTATCTTTGGTCACTATTTAAAAGAAATTAGCATTTCTATTACTTTAAAGCTAATTACTTTTATTCAACAAAATTTTAGTTGTACTTTAAAAATTGCAAGTTGTTGTGTCGTTTAATCTGTTACAATTTTACCACTGAGCATCAAAGATGTTATTGAAAAATCTGAAAATAAAAAGTTAAGGTTTTAATATAAAAACACATCTTTGTAGTCTTATTTAAAACATGTATGCATTTCAGGATTTCATACTCCTTTCACCGGACCTGTATTTAAATGAGAAAACATTCTCAAAAATACATACCCACTTGCTCCAAAAACGAAACAAACAGCATTTGTTGTCTATCTTCAAAAAAGCAAGCTATAGCTTCCTTTAAAGCATATCAACATTTATATCTGATAACTCATTTCTTTAGTTTTGCCCTTTACACAAATAAGTTTTCATATAAAGGAAGCTTATTTTAATTATTTGAAAAATACTTAACTTGCAAAATTTAGTTAAAAAACCAATATTTCCAACACAAGATTTAATATTATATTAAAAATTTTATATTCTTCCCATAGCAATATATTTCACTTTAAAGCAAAGGAATAAGACATTATTTACAGCTAAAATAATGCTCAGTTTATAAGTTATTTTACTTTCAGATGATATTTAAAAAGTATTTTTTAAAGGTGCAAGTTGAAAACTATATTAACTAATTTCATTGAATCATTATCTTTAAATATTTTAGACATTTTTACATACAAGTTTACACTTAAGTATGTTTACACAATGCATTGGATTATTTATTATCTTTTTGAATACTGCAAAAGATCTGAAATCTCTATAACATCAAAATCTTATATTGCAACAAAATATATTTAGATCAGCATTTTTTTTAAACAACCTTTTTATCCCTTAGTAAAAATACCTAATAAGTATTTGCACTAAAATAATTTAGAAACAGTGCAGAACAAGATTTCTTTAAAACACTCCTCTCATTTTTGTGATGTGTTTCTTATGTTGACTTAGAGATGAATAGAATATCAATTACAATTTTTTTTTATGTGATCTAAAATATCTACTTTTATCCCACTTCTCTTCAGTCTGCCACCAAAGAAAGCATATCTTCAAATAAAATTAAACAAATTAATCTATTTTGAACACAATGAAAGAAATTATGAGCATCTATCTTAATGTGTTAAAAGAAATAATAATACAAGCCATACCTTCCGAAAAATGACCGCCAAGCAGCAGTTGAAGCAACTCAAGACTCGACACTCGTTTCTTCCTCAGGGTTTTCGTTCGGAGCTGCTGAATTGTCTTCGCTTTTTAACTAGATGGAATAGAGCATTAGAAAAGTGTTGTTGAATAGATATTGAGCCCCATTATAAGAACATGCAATCAGTTACAAGTTATGGTAGTGGGAAAAGAATATTCATCAATTAATCATTAACCTCCAAATTCAGATCTTGCACTTTTTTTTATATCTGCTCTAAAGTACTGAGACACTATTAGGAACGTTTTACAAGCACAAGAAATCAGTAAAGTAATTTCAGGATAAGTAAAAAAGTTTTATAGACAAAATGTACATCAGCCTTTGTTTTAATATAATGCAAATTCCATTTTTAAAAGGGTTTTAAGTTTTCTAATGCATCAACCTATATCAGACTAAAACAATTCAATTGGATTTGAAGCAGCAACATTTCCATAAAATCAAAAAAAAAAAAAAAAATCGATAATTTGTGGCTTCTATAGCCATTCTATGACAAGCTTAACTGCACTAGATCTTTAACCTCTGGCGTCCCCATTTAGGGATATTTTTTAAAACTTCCCCACAAACATTTAACATGTTAATTAGTTTCGAAATTTTTCTGGTTGTATAGAAGATCCAAATATCAGTTTTCAGCCTTTGATTACAGGTGTCAGTCATTTATTTCTTTAAAAATATGAAGTTGAATGAGGATTATGAGGGTCAATATTAGAGTTCTTAAAAAAAATATTTAAAACCTTTTTTTTTTCAAACTTTTCAAAAAGTTCTTTTAGTAGTTAATTTTAAAGGCAGTTTGCATTAAAAACAATGTTAAAGTAAAATGTTAACTACAAATAAGTGATACAACCTTTGTTTTTGATTTTATAGCACTAAAAATTTGTATTTTTAGAGTTAAGGCTTGTCCCTAGTAACTATCAAACATTAATTTTTTTAATTTCTTTGCAAAACACACTTTTTAGCATATATTTGTATGAAAAGTATGTTTAGATTAAGAATATATGTGTAGGATTTTGCTGGGGTCTTAAGAGGTTATAACAGGGTGGCTACAGAATGTGTGAAAACAAATTCCCTGACTTTTCCCTGATTTTCCAGGCTAAATGTAAAAAATTTCCCTGATTAGCGGCAATGAACTATATTAGAATGCTGGCTTCTTCATGGTATTAGTAAAACCACTTTCTAGTCTAGTATATTTAACACTAAAAAAAGATTTTAAAAAAATTTAATTAATGAATATACAATGAGCTTTTTTAAACAAATCTATAAAAAAAGCAAGCGTTAAAGCCCATATAAAAATTTTGTTTAGCTATGATGTGACTTATTAAGATTATCAAGCTATGTTATAAAAATAAAGTATTATTAGGTATTCGATGTCATCGGTAAATTAAAAAAAAAAATTACTAAGCAGCAAAATAAGTTCAATGAGGAAGCATTGTTGGATTGCACTAGAAGTTAGTTGGCCAATATTTGAAGAGATCTTAATGCAATTAAAATCTTAATTAATCTTTAAATTTTAATTAGATTTCTCAAATCATAAATTATCTTAACTATCATTTAAACTTGTTTTGTACTGAAATTTAAGTTTAGTTTTTATTGATATGGGCCGAGAATGGTTAAGTTGAATATCGTTGCACTAGAGCTTGGAGAAGGGCAAGGCACTTAAAACGAAATATTAATAAGCAGTAACTCAACCACTTAAGTGAAAGCCATTCAGGATTAAACTTTTTTTTAACCTTTCTTTTACCGATTAAAATGGCACTTTTGGAAATTTTCCCGGATTAATTAAAAAAATCATAAATTTCCCTGACTTTTCCAGATTGATTAAATTCCCTGACTTTTCCATGATTCCCTGATCCTGTAGCCACCCTGTATAAACATAGTACTGATATAAAAAGTTAATTTTTATAGGACATAATTGTCGATTGGACAATCAAAATATTAAGTTTCATTATTATAAATTACTTGGGATTCATCTGTGTCAACAGCATTGTCTGGAGATTCCGTTTGTGGGGGAGACGACACGGGAGTCTTTAGTAGATCGTTGCCGGGACATTCCTCCAACATTTGATTCTTTTCCTCGATAGCTAACCCATTTTCCTCCTCGGGAAGGAGGATGGTTGTCTAAAACACAACACAATGGTTCAACATTAAATATATAGAGTGAATACTAAATGTTTAAGAAAGATTCTGAAAATTTATTAGCCAGGAAAAATGTCAAACCATAATCTACACAATTCTTGCCAACCCAAGTTTGGCAAATTGAAATATGCTATGGAGAAAATCCTTCCGTGCATGCAAAGAGTTCCATAAATTATTTGTGAATTCATCCAGAAAACATGTTTAAAACATTAATTTGGTTTAAGGTCTAACAGATTTAAATATTTGATAAAATTTGGCAATTTTATTATTGAAAAGAATGAAAAGTGTATTTTTGTTAAATTGTATTCATCATATTGTATGTAAATATTACCTTACAAGAGTTTCCAACTAACAGACCAATCGCGCTATTCCCTCTGCCTTTTTACTTTTTGTTTTTAACCGAGTTAGGTTGACA
The DNA here is from genome assembly GCA_023701765.1 of Hylyphantes graminicola. NCBI lineage: Eukaryota > Metazoa > Arthropoda > Arachnida > Araneae > Linyphiidae > Hylyphantes > Hylyphantes graminicola. The sequence continues at coordinate 2,815,847 of CM043117.1, read as the reverse complement.
CGAAATAAACCCTTAACAAACAATGAGAAAAATTTGCCGTTGTGTCGGCCATGAGCCAAGAAGGAGCGCCAAATTTAACGAACTGGTTACTCTAACATGGTTTCCTTAAGGAAAGAGGAAGAGAACCCGACCAAGGCAGACATGGCGACAAAGTATTCTGAAAGAAAGATACCATCTTGGTTGGCTAAGCTGGGGAGTTGCCAGGGAGGCCGCACTGAACCAGTTTCAACACTGGCGGCCTCATGCGCCTACAAGGCGTAACGAGGCTCAAGGCAAGGTAAGTGATCCTTTACCATAAAATGCCTAGACTTAAATATACTAATCTAAATTACTTATATAGTTTTATTAAGTTTGAATTTCAAAAAATTGTTTTTGTGGAAGAAAAAAAAAACTTTTTATAAAGGGGAGACATGCAAAACTTTACATACCTTGAAGTAATTTAATAGTTTTTCAAGAATTGATATTTATGCCAAAAAAAAAGCATTTATGATGTGCATATTATAAAAAAAAAAGATAAATTAACATTTGTCTTTGATCAAGAAATTGTAATATTCTTAAAAAGCTAACTATAAACTGAAGAGCTTAGTGGAAGAATATGCTAAGGAATAAAAAGTGAAAGGAAATTTTTAATTTCCATATAGATTAAAAACGGTTCTTGAAAACCATAAAAAATACACAACTTAAGATTAAAGAAAAAGGGTAAACTTATTATCGTTATATATAAAGACTACTTTTTTTTTTAGAAGTCTCACTTAGTACATTCTTTCTGTAAGCTCTTCATTTAAAAACTTTTCTTCCTTACTTGAAACTTTTGTTTAAATGTCCACAAAAAAAAAGTCAGAAAAGTTTAATTTAGATTAACTTATGATTTTTTACTTGTGGCTATAATTGTAACTTACAATAGTTGCAACAACAGTCGGTTTAATTCTGTGGATTAGAACTAAATTATTATTTAACAACATTGGCATTTAAATAAGGAAAGAAATTAAATAAAGCAAACATTTGATAAAAATTAAATGTCTGAAAATTAAAACACATTCTTTTATTTCTGTAAAAGAAATCTTAATCTTACTCAGTATAACAGTTACTTAGAAAAATGCCATATTTCTTTCAATAAATAAATGTTTAAATATTAAAAAGCAGCTTAATTAAAAACTAATAACTATGAAAAAGTACTCGAACAATTAAAGAAGCATTCTAGTCATTACCAGTGATATAACATTTTGCTTAGTATTATCTGTGTAAATATATTTTGAATTAAGTTTTATATAAATACCATAATTCCATAAATGCCTTATCTGTATGGTTTAAACAATTTAAGATTATAAAAAAATGACTATGAAAATTGAAACAGCACTGTATTTTATTTTATAGCAATTTTAAAGTGTTTCATGAACTTGGTTGTTCAGTGAAGCATTAAAAAAAAGTGTCCATATGTAAATGAAGAAATTAAAAAAGACACTGCAACAGTTTTTAAAAAATATTTATTAAAAGAATATGCCAGGCAAAAAAAAACAGCGATTTATCAATCCTAATTCTCAATGCACAGCCACTCTTTAAAAGACAATGTGCAAATAAATATAATATTTGTTTATACTTTTTATTTTGCTTAAACCCCTTGCAGATTAAAACTTTTAACCTTTAGGTTATAAATAATAGCTAATGATTGAGGTCTTTACTGCACCACTGGATAATTGATAATAATAAGTTCAGAAATAAGATAGCATTAATTCTAACAATACAGAATATACAATATATGGAATTAAATTAATGGCACAATACACAAAAGATTTATTTAGAAGAAAACCATAAAATAAAAGAAAGCACCAAAAAATAAGCTCAAGAACATGCAGAAAAAGGAAATATTTCTATATATAAAAAAATATTCAATTATTTTTCAAAAATAAGTTTGAGGGAATGACAAATTTACTAATATAAATGCTAACACACATACTACAAAAAAATTACGAGTATTTAAAAAATGATTATTCTAGCAAAAGCTGTTTAAACACATATTTTTTTCAATTAGATCTATTTAAATAATGTATTTTACCTTGCCCTTAATATATTTTAAAAAAGAATCAACACTTTATCCTGTATTTATTACCACAAAAAAAAATCTTCAATATAAGTCACACAAATCAGTGTACTACATTATGGCATTGATTGTACTAAGATCGATTTTTTTTTCATTTATTCAATTGACATTGCAAAAACTTTTTTACCATAATATAGAATACTATTTATTTGTTAATTATAAGAACTAAAAAAAATAAAGGTTAATGAATACAAGCAAGTGAAAAGATAGATAATATACAAAAGCTTTAAGCAGGGTGTAGGGCATGCAAGGGGTAGGGCACATAGTATTCAGAATTTGTAAAAAAGAACCATTACACCATTTTACAAAAGGGAAAATAAAGGACCCAATCCCTGGAAACTTTGGAATTCCCAATCGACAAATATGAAGATCATGATCTTAACAAAATAAAACTCTAAATAAGCTATTATAAATATTTTTTTATCCAATTAATATTCTTTAAAACTTTATGCAAGCCGACTGCAAAAAAATCTTTCAAAATGCCAAGAAATACCTTTTAACTTGCTTGGAAGTATAAATAACACAAAAAACTTAAGGCTTACAGACAATCCAAAAAAAAATTCTGCAGAAGAAAAAAATAAATTTAAAAAAAGAATTTTTTTAATGCAACTTAAAATTGTGATAAATAATATCAATTACCATCAATTGAAAAACAAATTATATTCTACAGTACTTAAATTAAAGAATAGGTTTTAAAGGTGCCATGCGAATTAGTCAAATTTCATATCTGTTTCAGTAATAGCAACTAGGGTTACAAAAATACTTTTCATCACATTTCTCTATCAGAATATTTATTCTGCGAAATTAAAAATTAAAGAAATTCTTAGATAGGGGGATGGGGGACCAACTTTGGAAACGGCCCTAGTTAAAACATCCAGTTCTCTAAAATTAAGCTTCCCCAGCTTAACTAGGCTAAATAAAAATTAATTGCCAACAATTGAAAGATGTTCTGAATTTACAGTTGAAACCAACATTTAAAATATATGGGTGAAAAATGTCCTCATTTTAAATTACTGTAAAATGTATTATTAAATGTTTTAAATGATTGTATAAAAAAAACCTCCATTAAGCATTTAGTTCAGTAGGGCAAAATTTGCCTCTTTCCCACATTAAAAAAAATATCTTCCCATTATTTTCTTTTTGCTGTCAATTACGTAGAGAATAAGTACTAAAAATTTAAAGTGCAATATTTTCCTTAATTCTAAAAAAAAATCCTAATTATTTTCTTAAATCCTTCCAAATCTCAACATTCAGAGGGAATCAATAGGGATTGCTCTACCTCAAATGTCTCCCACTAAACCAGACTAAAAAGAAATCATAATTAAATCTGTAAAATCCTCAATTCCCTAATTCTTTAGTCCTTTTTCAACATTCTGCAACCCACATGAAACTGCACCAAATTTTCTAGAGACAGGAGCAACACACAAAGCATGCATAAGCTAAGCCTACACAGAGAGACTTGGTCCGCTGGATTTACCTTTCTTCTGTTCGTTGATTGTTGCCCTGTGCTTAAAGTAAAGCAGGACATGGAAGGTCGAGATATGTGAACCTTTGCCAAACATTGCCACTCTTCCACCAAGACAAGCATTTTTACTTGTCAGTTCATTAGTTAGGGATGTCATGAGAGCACACAAAACCAATCACCGACAAGAAAAAAATACTTTCCGTAATGTCTTGAAGGAATTGTGGCAAAGGTTCCCATGTCCCGTCCCTCCATACATGCTCTGCTTGACATGCAAGCTCCAAACAAGGAGAAGTCCCACAGACCTATTCCCTCCATGTAACATTACCCCACACCAAAGTTTCCAGAGACAGAGTGGCAACAAAAAGCATGCATAAACTAGCCATACACAGAGAGACTTGGTCCCTGAGACTTATCATTTTCTGCTCCTTGATTGGCGCACTGTGCCCACATGACATGCAAGCACCAATCAAGGAGAAGAAGTCCCATGGACCAGGTCCCTCCATGCATGCCTAACCTTTTAAGGTACAGAGCAGGAGATTCTGAAAATGGAGGGTAGCAGCAGAAGGGATCGCTCTACCTGGGAGTCCTCCGCGGCCGAGTCGTTTTCCTTGTTGTTCTCCAGGAAAGGGAGTTGGACGTCTTTTTCCGTCATGGGGAGGAATGACGTAACGAGAGAGTCGCTTGTGTCCAGAGAGAGTCGCTTGGCATTGGGATTGACGTCTTCTTCGCTGGGTCGTTTTTTTGGGGCGCTGCCTGTGCTGCCACTGCTGGCGTCAGAGTCGATCATCTGGAGTGATTGAAAATATGAATGTTTCAGGTGATTTTGCAAATTTCACTGGGTTTTTTTTAGGTTAAAAAATCAAACTGCATTGAAAAGTAACAGATATTTTATAAATCAGCGTTCACTCAACAGCAAATGGGACTGAATAACCACAGGTCTAGCAGGGCTATATAATCCCACTTTTAGGAATTGATTTGAATATTTTGATGTAAAATTATACATTGAAAATTTTTTAATATTCAATCTGATTTCAAAAAGTGTGATTATAGAGCCTTGTATGTCAGCTACATTTATCATACAAAAAAAAACGTTTGTAAAAATATTTAATACATCCAACGAAATGTAGCTTAAATTTTGGAGAAACAGTCATTTGCTGTCAAAGCTTATTCTTAGTTACAGAATAAATCATGTTAAACTAGTCAAATTTAACCTCTAAAAACAATTTTTAGATGATTCTAAGAAGGGTTATCAAGAACTAACGAGTAAAAAGAATGCAAATTGCAAAAGATTATAAATTGAAATTAAGGTTTAATTATATATTGTTTTTGCTTTTATGTGAACATTTTAACTCCTAAAAAGAAATTTGTTTTTTTCCCCTGGTTTAACAACAAAATAAATACTTTAGACTCATCTAAACTATTTCTATAAGATGAGAATGCAACATAGTTTATAGCAACTGCAATTTGTCTTAAGATATTTTAATAAAAATCAATGACAGGAGTAACCCTCATTAAATTAAAATAAAATTGATCAAAATTGTTTCCAAGATAAATTTAAAGAAAAATTTTGATATAAATTTTGAAGTATTTCGATATCTAATACTATAATACGAGGAATTGGTGCCAAGTCGAAAATTGCCCCAGAATTTAAAAAACTCCGGTAAACTTAGGGGTCTGGGGTGTTTGGCCACGACGAATCGATTGGCATAGGTTTTGAAGCGCTACGGTCAAGCAGTTCGGAGTTACAGATAGGATATTTTCAAACTTCATTAGTTCGCCATAATGACTACTTTCCCGATGCCATCTGCTAAAGCTAAAGCCTCTGCTTAAGCTATAAATGTTTAGTTAAGATTTTAATTTTTCAAATTTAAATAAATTCAACCTTGCTTTAAACTTTATTGATTTTACAGAAATGGTAACATTAACATTTTTTTAGTTCCAATCAGCAGACGATTTTAGTTCTATTCTGTTCATTGGCGATCTTGAAAATTTAACGTATGGTTGCTATACCTATCGAGTTGAATGAAGTATGAAATGGAATGTTTACCACATTTCGAAATTTTCGTTGCTTTTCAACGAAACGCCAATTATCAATTACATTTCATTTCCTTTGACGTTTAAAAATTTTAACTTTGTATAGAATAGTTCCCTTTCCAAACTCTAACTTTGTTTACAATGGTGCACTTTAACTAATGTGACCAGACGTCCCGCTTTTTGTGTTACTGTCCCGCGGGCCGAATATCCCGCCAAAACGTCCCGCTTTTTTGTAAAAGTTCCGCAATGTCCCGAAAAACGAGGAAATTGTAAACAAAATAGACTTTTTTTCCTGAATAATCGCTGTAAAACGCTATGACGTCTTTAGAAATTGTTAAATGAAATTAAAGTCAACAAATTGGTGGAGTATGGTTTCTGTTTGCCTGGAAACCACGGCTGCTGTTGAACGCGCCTTCCTTATCTTTCTTATACCAAGTGTGTAATTGCGTGAAGGGACTATTAAAAAAAATACTTAAAAAATACACCGGGGGGGGGTGAAGGAGTGTCCCACTTTTTGATTTTGAAAATCTGGTCCCATTAACTTTAACCGGTTATCTTTTCATCAATGGTTTCACAAATTTTCTTATGGTATGTATTGTTTTGATAAATCACAATTGAAAATTTAAATCTCCGAGCAGAGCTCGGTCACCCGCTGGTAAATTTTGAAGTAAAATTTCCATATAAAATTTTAAAGTAAAATTTCTATATAAAATCTTAACGTAAAATTTCTGTATAAAATCTTAAAGTAAAATTTCTAAAGCTAAATTCTGATCATGTTATTGTTATCTTCCTACAACAATACCTTTTAATCGTTACTGAAATTATAAACCTGAAAAAAATATTTTTCCAAGTTGTGATGACATATTAAGTTTCTATATTTTATTTTATACATATAGTCTTCTAAGTAAATATTTGTAGTAAAAAAGACATAACATATACCTGATTAGAATCTACAACTTTAGCGTCAGAATTGTTAGCTTCACTAGTTTTAGGAGTAGTATTATTACTTGAAGCTGGTTTCTAAAAATATGTATTTGGATAAAACAAGAATTAATAACATTGTTATCAAAATGTTATTTGTATGTTAATAAATATTTAATAACTGTATATATTGATTTACAAAACAAAAGTACTGTAGACCTAACAATGATCAAAACAAATTTTCTTACAGATTTTTCTTTTTTCTTTAGAAAATTTCCAAGAAGATTTGCAGGAAGATACTTTACAAGTTCTTTTCTAAAAAGAAAAATTTAAGTTACGATACAATTCAAAGGTCAACAAAAACTTAATAGAAACTTAGACTTAGTACGAATCTACTGCTTACTTTTTCACATGTTTAGTTTCAATTTTCATTCCTTTTTTATACACATTGTTGCTAGCAGCCTGCCTTGTAACTAAAAAAACAGATTGTTTAAAGAAATTATTTACAACTTCAAATTATGAAGAAAATTCACTTAAGATATTCATTTACTTTTAAACAAAACATAAAATCTAAACTAAGAATGGGTATCATTCTTACAAATACACCAAAGACTCCCTCTAACCTAAAAGTAATCCAGATCATTAATATGAAACAACATTTTAATTTATTTACATAAAATAAATTGCATTAAAAGAACACTTACTAGAATCGGAAAAGTGCTGAATATCGTACGTCAAGTCAACATTTACATTTTCTGTTTTGTTGAATTCTAACCCCATGAACCACATGGTTTGATATGTGTCTCTATAACATAAAAAACATGTTGATGAGAAGGTTAATTGAGCAACAATTTTGGAAGTAATTACATGCAAATTACAGTCGGAAATAAAATATTAGAGTAAGTAACAAAACCATTTAAGTATTTAACACACAATAAAAACTAGTTTCATTTTTTAGGTTTTACTAACCATGCATAATCATTGGATGCAATCATGAATCATGCATAATCTGAAGCAATTTCTACAGAAAATAGAAAATTTCATGTTGAATACACATTTAATTGTACATCCTTTTTGGAAGAATTGTACATCCTTTTTTCCAAATTAAAATTATGTGACATTAAAATTCAAGATTATTACAAAACAGAGAAAGGCTGCATGGTGAACAATTATAAGTTGTATTTGGAGCAGCATTACAATACAAGTGAACCAAGTCCAGTTTTTGTCATGTTTGAGATAGCAGCGCACCAACCATGAAGAATTAATAATGAAAAAGTCCAAGTTCAAATAATATCCATGAGGCAGCAAGCAATTGAAAAAAATGAAGAGGCAATTTTGTTATAAAACTATAATCCTCTGTAGCACACAGAAGCTATTTATAGAATTGGTACACTTGTATTTAAAGTCCTCCATTTGATAAAATAAAATTAGTTTGACAATACTGCCGAGATTCTTGTAATAAATCATAAATACTATTACACAACAGCAATAATACATAGCAGCAACCAAATAATAGAAAAATTGCTGATGAAGCCACACAAAAAATAGCAACTCATGGTTCCGGCTTGATAGGTGCACGCGTCTCAGATGAGCACAAGAAAACTTAACTTGTTTGAAAGTAATTACGCTAACAAATTAAAATTGTGTCGGCAATTTAAGTTAATTTCACCAAAAATGCATCTTAACTAAACATCACATTAAAAAAAGCAAAAAAGGGTACTATACAGACATGGTACAAGCTGAAGAAAAAAAAGCAAAAAAAAAATTTCCTTATGGAACTTACGATAGCAAAAATATTTCAATTTGCGAACCATGGATTTTTGTAATAATAAAACAAATAGTTAACTTTTATAACCAAAATAAGAAAGATGTCAACACAAGATAATTGGCTTAACTTTATAATTCCTAATCAGATAAAATATAAGAACAATTTAAATAATAAGTAAAAAATAATTCAACTCTATGTATGTAATAAGCAGCAATCAAATTTATTCCAATAAAATTTATTTTGAATGTTAACTTCAAATTAAACTGTTTGCACCAAATTAAAATTTATATTTTTTTATGAAATATGAATTTTCTGGATTAAATAATTTTCTTCACAGATCTTAGTTGAAATCTGGAACAATTGTTAAACTAAGTCGATCCTAATATCGCGAAACTCCGTTGATCCCACTATCTTGAAATTCCGGGGATTGTAACCTCACAAAACTCCGGCGATTGTAATGTAACATCGCGAAACTTCGGCGATCATAACATAGCGTGACAAAGTCGATCCTACTGTCCTGAAACTCCAGCGATCGTAACATCACAAAACTCCGGCAACCGTAACATCACGAAGCTTTGACGATTGTAACATCGCGGAACTCCGTCCATCGTTACAACACGAAACTCCGGCGATCTTAACATCGTGACAGCGAGCAAGCGATTGCTTTTTCTTTCCTTCACAGTTCCGAAGCTACGCTCCCCCTACCCTATATACACGCACAAATTTTAATGCAAATTTGTATCGATCTCAGGGATGATAAATTTCCGAGTCAAAAAAGCGGATTTCCGCGTTTCAGCGGAAATGTACCATGTCTGACTATAGCGACTAAATATACAAATCGCTAGCAAGGAAACACAAAAGCAACTCACGGTTCCGGCTCGATGGGAGTGTACGTCTGCGGGTGGACGTGGGCCAGCTTGATGCTCGGGTGCCGCTCGAGGTGCGTGATCAGGATCCTGATCTTGGACTCCACCAGACCGTACCACTCCAGGTGCTCTTTCTTGGTGGGCGCGGTCGCAGTTAAGACAATAAAGTGCTTGTACATGGCGAAGAAGTTGGCTGGCTGGAAGAGCTTCGACCAGGAGCTCTTGCCGTTGAGGACCTCGTCCACGACCGCGAGTCCGCTCTTGAAGCTGTCGCTCAGGATGGTCCGGGTCGAGTAGGAGACGTTGAAGGTGGAGTTCTGGTGGGGGTAGGCCGGGGTGATGATGGGCATCAGGTGGAAGCGGTCGCCCACGTTCACCTGGAAATAGAAAGTGTCGTCAGCTGACTGACCCTTCCTTGGCTTTAGGTTAGGTTAGGTTTGAATTAACGTTGCACTAGAGCTACACGAGGGCTATTGGCGATGGGCGTGGTATTTTAGAACCACAGTCAGGTGAGGAGCCGACACCTGAATAGGCACCCAACGCAACCGTTAAGGGCGACATCGTACGCAGCGTTAGGACTTTGAAGGATATTTAACGTGCACTCCCTTACACGGCAGGCTTATAGGTCGGCAGCTATATTTTGGCGATGTCCGGACCCGAACCTGGGACCTTCCGCATGCTAAGCGAGTGCTTAACGACGGGGCTCCCCAGCCCTGACCCTTCCTTGGCAATCAGAAAGTACATCTAGTACTTTGGATTAGTGAGATTGTCCTGAAAACCAAGTACTGTGCCGGCACTTAGAAGATTCACAGGTTTTTAGGGTTTTTTTTGTCGTGTCAATGAAAATAGAACCTGACGTTCACCTGAAAATAGAACCTTTTAGCTAACCAACCTTGCCTTGGCAATCAGAACTAGTACTTTGGATTAGTGAGATTGTCCTGAAAACCAAGTACTGTGCCGGCACTTAGAAGATTCACAGGTTTTTATGGGTTTTTTTTGTCGTGTCAATGAAAATAGAACCTGACGTTCACCTGAAAATAGAACCTTTAAGCTAACCAACCCTGCCTTGGCAATCAGAAAATACAACTAGTACTTTGGATTAGTGAGTTAGTCCTAAAAACTAAGTACGGTGCCGGCACTTAGAAGATTCACAAGTTTTGATGGGTTTTTTTTTGTCGTGTCAATGACGTTTCCGAAATGTGAAAAATAAGCTAAATGAAACCATGTGTTTTGATAACCGAGTCTGCAATTTTTTGTATATTAATGTCACAAAAATCTATTAATGATGGTAGAACTCTTAAGTTTTGTGTTAAACAAAGATTAAGAACAAATGAAGAACTTTGGAAGAAGAACTTGCTAAAAGACATTTTTGAAAAAAATTTAGATTTTTGTGTCAGCTAACACAATATTGCCTTCTTTAAAGATAACAAGTTTCCCCTTTTTCATAAACTTCAAGTTAATTTTTTTTTTTTACTGGTACGAGCACTGTTTTTTAAAAGTGCAAAAAAAAAAAAATCATTAAAGCGTATTTTCTTGTTTTCACTCGTTCTACAACTGGTACTTCGGATTAGTCTGTCTATTGCAATTGGGGGTGCTGTTCTGCAGGATCAAGCCTGTTGCAGATTCTCCAAAAATTAGCCATTTTCTTCTGTGGCACCACGCTTTTGCTAACAAATTTCAAGCTCAGATTCCAATGAATCTGAATGTCAAAATTGGTAATATAAAAAATACATTTGTTGTAAGAAATCATTTATAATTTAGTTATATTTATTATTATAATAATTAATTTATATTATGTAATTTACAAGATAAGTCTTAACTTAACCGATTAAAACTTAGATTTAAAAAAAAAAATGGGAATGAGTTACTTACCCGTGGATCCCAAACTTCAAAACCTAATTTGTTTTCTTCAGGTTGTTTCAACAGAACTGGTTTGGGCCAGGGCCTACAAACAAATTTAAATACATCCGTCTTTGTCATAAATATATAAATTGTGAAACTTTGGAAAAGGAACAGTGTTTACTTAATTAAAAAAAATATTATTTATACACAGGACATTTATTGAGAATGTTATAAGAACTATATTTTGGGGTCAATGTGCAAAAAAAGTTCACTTTTTTATATCGTATTCTTTCATAAATCATTGCGAAAATGACACTTTGCATGCTTACGTCACAGACAGTACCGAAAATAGGACTTTCGGCTCTAGTGCGGTAAAGTAAATAAAAGTATCTGATTGGTAGAAAAACAAAATGATGCCATGAATATCTCCATGGAAACTAAATGCCGTCATGAAACTCACTTATTTCTATTGGTTTATTACTTTTGCATTTTCTAATATCTCCATGAAAACTACAAGTGCTACAAAAGTTATTAAAGGAAATTAAATAAGACAGAAGTAAGAACACAAATTTCATGCTTGTGCATGTTATTATAAAAAAATATTGTAAGCAAGCACATGCCAAATACTTTATTAAGCTCTTGTCATTATTTCACTCAACCTTTCCCACTCACCACTGCGAGAAGACCAGGAAGCACTTGTGCACCAGTGTGGAGGCGGCCGCGTTGGGGTACAACTGGCAAGCCCTGGCCACCAGCATGGCCCAGGACACGCCCCCCAAGTAGCCCAGGACGTTGGAGTACACACCGTGCTCTGCAAAAAAGGACACAATTCCATTGCAGTGAAAGGAAAGACCTATTTTTAAAACTCAATAGTATAACAAGATCTGTAGCAGGGTTCCCACTTTTATTTCAAAATAAAAATCAAGGAGTTTTGAAGGACTCCCAAAACAATCTTCAAGGACCCTTTATCATAATGCAATGATAATTAATAAACTACCTAAAGATTTGATTTACCAATATGTGTCCTTGAAAAAAAGGGCCTTTGCTGCACGCTTACACAGCAAACTAGAGTACAAGATGTCAGGGTTTTGATAAAAATCAAGGACTTTTTAATGATTTTTGATCAAAATCTAGGAGTATAAAAGGGTCATCGAAAATGAAAATAATAATCAAGGACTTCTTAAGGACTTTCAAGGACCCGTGGGAACCCTGTATAGTCTGTCTACTTACTATGCAAGCCTCGAAAAGACTTTTACCCCATCCCTTCGCTTGGTTTTCTAGGAAACGAGAGGGGGGGGGGGGGGCATAGTTTTTCTAAACCTGACATGTTCAAGATTCTGTTGCGAGGTTAACAATTCGAATAGTTCAAACCCAAGTAAGCTGGGGGTAGAAAACATGCTCATGCCGTTTCGAAGAAAACCCCATGCGGGGATGGGGGAGTGAAATGCTTTCAAGGTTCGCATTCTGGATAGACCTACTATAGTATCTGGTCCAGTGTTAGAAATTCTAGAAAAAATCTCTGAGGAACTTGTGCTACTAACTAAAAAAATAGGCGCAAATGCACATTATCACAATTATGTGCGTGTGGGGGGGGGGGGGGATTATTGACAAATGTCGTTTATTTATCCACAAACCCTAGACATCCAGTGAAGGTAAATCATGGGAATTTTTGCGATAATATAGCCATCAGAGTTTTTAAAAAATTTCTTGTTTTAATTTTAAATATCTTGAGGTTAAAGATTTTAGAACTTAGGTAGGACTAGCTATTGTGTTCGCTTTCAAGTTTTTTCAATGACCATGCATTAAAGATCGCAGTACCTTTGAAATTTACTGATCACCGGAATTGAATGATTAGTGTTCTACGATATCAGTAAATCTGACTAGCAAATAATTTTAACCAAAATAATATTAAAGAAAAACATGATAAAAATATACAACTTAAAAAATGTATTCTTTTATGGCAAGATACTTACTTTTAGCCCAAAGTTTAATGGCTCGCAACGCCAGTCGAAAACTTTCTCGGTTAGGAACAAGATGTAAAATCTCATCAGTCACACGACAACCTTAAAGAAAACCAAAATCAGTGTTGGATAATATAAACATTAAACAAACTCATTAAAAAAATTAAAAAATAAACCTAAAAGAGTTTCAGTTGTATTTTAGATTAACTGTAAATGTCGCAAATAACATATATTGCATTACCATTTAAGCTCCGCACACATTTGTGGTCCAAGTTTTTAAGAAGGTTGACATCTCTAAGGTCTTGATTTTCAGGAATGTCTTTAAGTGCCAAGCGGGCAAACAGCATATCAAGCTGAAAAAGTACAAAAATAAATTAGCAAGCAACATTAAATGAGAATATATATTATATTGCTTTATAAGAGGTCAGTTAACAAAATAAGTTATATAGTTCTACTTACTTCTATACCATCAAATATCATCTTGATAACAGGCACATAAGCTTCTTCTATAGTCTAAATTTTTAAACAAAAATCGAATTATATGCATAAATGAAAAAATATACACCTAAAGAACTGTACATATTTATAAATATAAAATTTAAAGGAATTTCTGTCTTATAAACAATAATTAATAAACTTGTCTACTGTATATAGTCGGGGCTAAGCCGAGAAATTTTGGATAAAATTAGCACCGTAAAAAGGGAGGGGGGATTGACTTGTACTACACGAACCATCAAACGTTAAAAATAATAGCAAAAATCTCAATTCTTAAACTATAAATAAATTTGAATTAAACTTAAGGTTTAGATGTTCTCCATTAAAAATAAAGACATAGTTCACTTCTGAAGATGAAACAAGACATGTAATGTTTGTGCAGGGTAACTTTAATAAAAGAAAGATTAGTAAACCAGTAAAGTGTGTAAAAAACCTATGTGTAAACTTGGAACAGTGCTATTGCAAGGTCATGTTTCACTTAGCATAGCTTCCTATCCAGGGTTATCAAAATAACAGCGAAGAATTCAAGGACACCCAGATTTGAAACCTGTTTTATTTACATTGGGGTTGAAAATTGGCTTACAAAATAAAAATTCTTGGTCTAGCATAAATTGTTTTTCTTCAGAAAGCTATGGTCTAGGCTAGGTCGATCTTTTACATGGATTACTGACTTTGGAGGGATGTTTTGTTTAAAAATGGGGGGTTGACTTACACACGGATGGGTTACATACAAGTATAAATACAGTATGCACACACAAAAAATAAGCTTCTACAGAATTATTTACGTAAATAATCTTTAGAGTTTAACTAGTTTTACACGCTCGCATAGTCTTTTAAATCAAGGGGGCAAATTGAATAAATTAAAATTTACAGCTAAAATTACCGAACCTTTAATTTCAATTCCAAAAGTCAATTTTTTAACTAATTGTAAGAAATACAAAAATTTACATTTTATTTAAAGTTCTAATTAAAAGTAAAATTTTAACTACTCAATTAAGATAATTGAAAGTTTAATTTACTAACCTTAACTACATTAAAATAATTTATAAAAATTTATTTAATACAAGAAAACACAGCAAAAATTTTACCCGAAGATCTTGTACTTCAGGCTGTTTCTGCAAAAGCTCAACGAAGGTTGTGAAGAAATCTGTTCGGTCTACATGTCTTGGGGCAACACACAGTGTATCAATATCAGCACCTAGTGCATTAATACAACAGAAAGAATTAACCAAACAGTTTTATATTCATATAAAAATTTAGTAATCAACTTTCAAAAACACTTCAGTCCCAATTTCAAAAGCACAAATGCCTTAAGATCCAAGCAAAATCCTAATAGTCCAAAAAAAAAAAAATACAAATAATAGTGTTATGAATGCATAAAAGAGATTCTTCGTAATTACTAATAAATTTTATGCTGCAAAATGCCCTTAAAATTAGCTGTTTAAAAATATAGTAATTTGAAACATCTCTAACAGGGTGGTAACAAAATCTTAGAAAAAAAGTTCCCTCATACTTTCATGATTTCCCTGATACTTTCACACATAAAATTCCCTGATTTTACAATTACCTAGAAAACATGCAATACACACAATTCAATGAAGTACAGAAAATTTAATCCAGACATTGCGGGAATTAAGACTTTCCGCATTATGGGTTAGCCTACTTAACTCTTCTAATTATCCGAAAATCTGAATAGGTTTAGAGGAATCATGTGATCAGAGAATCATGTTATTACATGATTTGTGAGAGAGATTGATCTTTCCTCCAGAAGATTGGTCCTTGAGGCAAAGTGGATCAACCAGAATATTTTTTTTTATTTGATCAAGTGTTCGTTATTAGTGATCACAAGAGCCTAAACCAGCTCCTTAAGTAATCCAAAATGGAAAAATTCCCTGACATTTTGCAAAATTTGAAAAATTCCATGAGAATTCCCTGATATTTCCAGAATTAAAAAGTTCCCTAAGAATTCCCTGATTTCCAGGTTCTGTTACCACCCTGTTCAAAAGCATGCTACTTCATTTTCCATGAGAAAAAAAAATGATATGCACCTGCAATCAAAGGCTGAAAAGGGATTTCCAGATCATCTTCCATAAAAAGTTGTCAAAATTGAAAAATACATTAATGTAGTATCACAAAGAAAATCCCCATTTAAACGGATGCTAAGTTGCAGGAGGATAATTTATACATTCATAAAAAATATTTAAGATTTTCTTTTATAACTTGGCACCATCTTATAATGAAAATAAAATTGTATGTAAATATTATAGCATTGTAAAATTAAATTTACAAAACATAGAAAATAATGGGCATGTTTCACGTCTTGAGTTGCAACTGTTCTAAAGGAATTAAATAAGGCCTTGATTGATAAATCAATGTAGTGATGGAAGCTTACCAAGCATGAATTATAAACATTAGTGAAACAAACCAAAGCACACTGTAAAAGATTAACAATTAAAGAATGTTAGTGTACCTTTTGTATGCACTCCAAGTCTGTAGGAACCAAATGTGTAAATTTTTCCTCCAACAGTTTCTGCAACATTAGGGGGCATATTCTGAAATATAAATGCATGTTAAACCAAACTGCACAAGTGGTATCAAATTTAAAATAAATCATATCACATCGACTCCGGTCCTATTGCAACCAAATTTTTTAATTATATTTTATCCTAAATGCAACACTGATATTTTTTTTAAAAAAAATTACAGGTATTTTGTTAAAAGCCAAGTAATGTGTGAAGCTATATTATTAAAACAAAAACTTACCTTAGAAATACTAATTTCTCTGATCCACTGTTTGGCTAATTCGTTTATTTTGCTCAGAACTTCCATTCTAAAATTTAAATGAAAAATTGTAAGTGAATTCTGTAAAGTAATACCAATAACATGATTATCAATGATTTTTTTGCTATTAAAAAACTAATTAAACATCTTTAATCAATATTAGGAAAATGGTAATTACTTCTTAAAAATTTTTTTTTTTTGCTTTAAATCCTAACACATATTTTGTGTTTAAATAAAGGAAAAGTATTGAACTTTTCAAAAGTTCACTCACAACTAAACTCCCCGGCACAACAGCCTATTACTGGGCCAAGGCCTCCTGCTGTGCCCATTTCAGCTTTTGTGACCTAGGGCTCTGGGGTGCTATGCATATGTCCCGGTAAGGTGTTCAGCCTCACGCGGAACCCCCAGTGTATAGTTCCCAAGCATGCTTGGTACCCATTTTATCGACCCACTCAAGGATGGGTCAACCTTGCCCAATCCGGGATTCAATCCCCGGACCTGTGGTCTGTCAATGTGAAGCACTACCACTAAGCCTAGTATACCTATTCTGCAAAGATATCTTATTTGCTTCGTAATGTTATAACAAATATGCTTTAGAACAAATACTACTGTAAAGGTTTTATAAGGCAATTTTGCAAAAATTATAGTGTTTAACATGAAATTAATGTGCTTTTCAGGTGCCCCAAAACTTAATTAAGTTTTTTTAAAAGTGTTTACAAAGTGTGTAGGGACCCTCTTTAAGGACGCTAAGCAAGCAAACTGGAACATGATTTTCTACATGTTTTTGCAACTTTCCTCACAACAAATCAAGCACATGAAACAATGCAGGGAGTCCTAATTTATCAATATTAAATAGGGTTGCACCGAATATTCTGTTACTATTCAGTATTCAGCCTCTTTAACTGAATATTCGGTTTGGCTGAATTGCTTTACTATTTGGCCAAATAGTCAAAAAAATTATTTTCAAATTTCTTCATGTTATCTCATCTTCTAAAACATCGAAAAACTTCCAAACAGGACTAGTTTTCTTTTTCGATAGACTCAAATACTTTTACACTTTCTAAAATACTTGTTTTAATAACAAACGAGTACTACTTTATTGTGTGTTGCTTTAATTACAAATTTATTAACTATATTGTATCAAAATTATTGTGTGATTCGTTATAATTATATATTGATACGTTATTTATAATTGAATATTCGTTATTCGGCCAAATTTGGTATTCAGTGCATCCCTAATATTAGATTAAGAAATCCTGACCTATGGGCCAATTCCTCTTCGGACTCAAACAACCCGTACTCCCTGAGACACTTCTCGAGGTCCTTGTCCCTCTGCAGATCTTTGGGGGTGGGGAAGGAGGTGTTGATGGGGGACGTCACCCCCAGGGTCTGGGGGGTGCTGTTCTGTTGCTGCTGCTTGACAGTATTGTTGACGACCGTATTGCCCCTCATGTTGCCCAGGTGGATGCTGCAAGGGGAGAAAGAGTTATTTATAGGGATGGACCGATGCATCAGGCCTGGCCGATGCATCGGGCGCCGATTGCTTGAAAATTTTACCATTGGCGGCCAATGGTAATTTAGTGAAAAAAATCGTCAATCTGCCTCAAAAAACATCGGCCAACCGATGTAAGCCGACGGGTTTTTTCCATATCGCCGTAGTTTTGCGACTTTCGGATCGCCGCAGTTTCACAACTTTCGGATCGCCGTAGTTTCGCGACTTTCGGATCGCCGGTAGCTTCGCGACTATCGGATCGCCGTAGCTTCGAGACTTGATCGTCGTAGTTTTGAGACTTTCGGATCCCCGGAGTTCCTCGACTTGCGGATCACCATAGTTTCGCGACATTCGGATCCCCGTAGTTTCGCGACTTGATTGACGTAGTTTCGAGACTTTCGGATCTCCGGGGTTCCGCGACTTTTGCATCCCCGAAGTTCCGCGATTAAGACTTAATAGAACAGACATACAATCCTAAAAAATGTGGAAATCGACAGGATCGCGTTATTTCCTATTTCTTTATGGGTTACAATATGGATTTACCGAATTTTGCATTTTGGTTTTTTTCCATCGGCCAATGGAAGGCGGAAAACATCGGCCGATGTAACTTTTGAACAATCGGTAAACAATCGGCATCGGTCCATTGGCTGAAATTCGTCATCGGTCTATCCCTAGTTATTTACACCAAATAGTCACTTAAGTTCCCACATGTGCTATCGAATCTAACTTTGCCGAACGGATCAGATTTAGTGCACGGTAACACTTGGCCCGATTTTTTGGGATTTGGCGATAAATAATTTTTCTCGGCAACCTGTCTGACTTTGACTGATTCGAATTCTTTGACTTCGCAATGATAACTTTCCTTCCGGCAACCCTATCTGACCATTTTTTATTAGCGCAGTATGGAGAGTGACTTTAAAAGTCGCCAGAATACGGACTTTTAGCGTGATTTTTGGAAAGTTCGTCAAGGGTTTCCGTACAGTTAAATCTGATCCATTCCGCAAAGTTAGATAGCACATGTGGGAACTTAAATGACGAAATATGTTAAACTTTTGAGGTTTTTTTTTTATAGTCCTTCCGATCAAAGCCAATCAAAACTTGAAAGAATTTATTTTCATTTACATTTTTGTAGCCACTCTAGACCTGAAAAATGCTCATTATTTCTTGTATATCGTCACTTAAGTTCATACATGTGCTACCTCACTTTGCACAAAGGATCAGATTTACTTTATGGTAAACCTTGGCAAACTTTTAAAATTTCCCCAAAAGTCCGTATTCTGGCGACTTGACGTCACGCTCTCTATACCGCGCTAATAATAATGGTCAGATAGGGTTGCCGGAAAACGTCAGCGTTGCGAAGTCAAAGAATTCGAATCATCAGTCGAAGTCAGACAGGTCGGCACAAAAAAATATTTGTCACCAAATCAAAAAAAAATTGAATTAAAAGTTACCATACAGTAAAGTTGATCCGTTGTGCAAAGTAAGCTAGCACATGTGGGAACTTAAGTGACGATATACCACTATGTTGAGCCTCAAACTAGCCAAATTTAAAAGGTATGTACTGCTGCTGTTCATTTGGATTTTGGATATAGGCGCAACATGAACAGTAACAATAGCATTTACTGACTTACATACGAGTTCTTAGAAAACTGAAATCAGATAAGGAAATTTAGGAGCAATCTGTTACTAAATTAATGCATAAAAAGCAAATGCACATTACATAGGAGCATTTTTTTAATAATTAAAAAAAACTTTTAAAACTTCTCAAACTTTAGGGTCTACAGTGCCCAACTAGACGATTTTGAGGTTGCCAGAGTTGTGTGCATATATAATTCAAGTATTTTGTGATTTTAGATTAAAGAAGATTTTGGGATTCATTATACTAAATTCTGCAATTTATAGATCATTGGAGTTGGGCAATGTTAAAACTACTAAATGTTGCGGATTTTATTATCACAGCAATGGTTTTGATGGTTGAATTTTAAAATGATTATTTTTCTTGACATTCTTCAAAACCACGACTATTGACGATTTTGGAAAACTAGTCTCTAAAACTGACTGAAATCATTTAACTGTCACTCTGGCTTCAATTAGCGACCCTTCATTTCGAACTTCGTCACATCAAAAATTTTCCTCAACATTAGCGAGGAGATTATAGTTTTCTGATCACAACTTTTTTAATCATTTTCTTCCGTTACCAATTCATGTGGTTTTCCAGGAAATGGCACAGCCATTGCTGTTTCCTTTTTTCCCCCTGCCCTACTTGGGCTGGGAAGAAAGTAATTATGATTAACCTCATAGCAAATCCTCAAACAAGGTAAGTTAAGAACATCAATGCTTACACCAATTTTTGGGGAAAACCTCAGAAAGGGATAGTGGAAGAAAGTGTTATCGAAGCTTGGTTATAATCAGGAATATAGAATTATATCCTCAAACCCTTGTTAAAAAATTTAATGCTGGGTAGTGAATATTTAATAAAAAATTAGCAAAATCCAAATTTATGATTGCCTTTCAAATGGCACATGTTGACTACTATCATAATATATATTTCTGATGGGATAACAGTTGTGAATTTTTAAGTTTATTTCTTTGTTTAAAAATTTTTGATGAACGCAACTTAAAAATTACAAACCTAATGGGCATTAATAATATGTTGTTTAATATTTTACACAATTTTTGAAAAAAATTGAATGACAAAAAGTTAAGTTTAAAAATAAAAACTATTATGATTAGATTATTTTTTTGAACAGTTTTAACATTACATATTATAAAATGCCCATTCGGTTTGTAATGTTTAAGTTGTGTTAGCTTTTTAATAAGTTAAAAAAAACCTTACAATTAAAAAATAAAATTGAAAAGCTTTTTAGTTTTGAAAAGAATACATAAATTTAAAAACAGATTAACATATTTGAAAAGTAGCAACTAAATATTAAAATAGCGAATGGTTTGAAAAATCGAGACTTGGCGTCTTTGTTTACAAATATTGACGTATACGGCATTCCCATGTCAACGCACTGCTAATTATCGTTACAATTAATTTGTAACTATAAACATTAAATACGGATTTGTATTGACTGGAGATATATTTCAATAGTATAAATACAACATACCTAGTCATAACTTCATAAATTAACGAAAACTTTTAAGTTCAAGATAATATCACTGAAAAATTAGCTATTACAGAAAAGTACGCGACATGAGGTCACGGTCAACGTAATGGCATTTTAATTCAGAACAACATCTTCTTGCCTTTTATATTAAATTAATGGTTTATTTTTAAATATTAAAATAACATTAACATGGCAATAACTCACAAACCTTCCTTTTGTATGAATTTTGTAAAGAAAGGAAATTGTTGCCAACAAGTTTTTTAAAAATGCTTCCCAACGGATAATAGCTATCTTTCAAGTGACGTAAATAACCTCGAAGTTCAGTATTCTATGAGAATTTATCAACAGGAAAAATCTTACTTCTCAATGGTCCTGAAATGGCGTGGAAAAAAAGAAAAGGTTGCATAAATGTACGCGCATGCGCAAATAACGTATAAAAAATGACGTCATTTCAAGAACTGGCCAATCAAGTGTAGCAATTTTTGGATATTTCCTCTCAGTAAACGGAGTCTTCCCGAAAGAGTGTGGGAAAAAATTCTGGCTGTCAAGGCAAACGCGCATGCGCGAAAAATGTTGAATGACGTCATTCAAGTGGAGGCCAATCAGGTGGTAGTGAGTTTTCCTTTCGCTAAACGTTTTTATTCGTTAACCGAAAGGAAATATCCGACTTTTGCTGA
Source organism: Hylyphantes graminicola (assembly GCA_023701765.1). Classification (NCBI taxonomy): domain Eukaryota; kingdom Metazoa; phylum Arthropoda; class Arachnida; order Araneae; family Linyphiidae; genus Hylyphantes; species Hylyphantes graminicola. The sequence continues at coordinate 2,794,337 of CM043117.1, read as the reverse complement.
CACCTGATTGGCCATCTCTTAAATTGACGTCATCTACTGTGTGTTATTTGCGCATGCGCGTACTTTTATGCAACCTGCTCTTTTTTCCCACACCACATCGGGACCGTTGTAAAGGCCCAGATTATATGCACATGGGCAAGAATTTTCCTGTTTATAAATTCTGATATGATAACGAAAGGTCTTTGGTTAGGTTTTTTGAATTATCGTCGCGCTAGAGCTATATAATGGCAATTAAAAGGTCTTTAAAGTTACGAAGTAAAAAAAAAGTGTGATGTTTTAAAAACCGACCCACAAGTAGACCTAGACAGTCGAAATTGATATCACTATAATTTTAATTATAATCCACTGTTGTTTAGTTTCGGTAAATTATTTTTTCATGTCTCTTCTCTTATATTTTATGTTTATTATAAAATGAAAATGAACTTTTTAAAACTGATAAGTACGACTCAATGCACGTGTTAGGTTATAGTTTAATTATTAGATAATTAAGACTTAGATTAATAGAGTAATGAAAATTTGGATAGGACAAGGACTTATTCTTACTGCAAGAACTGCCCAGAGAAATATAATACATTATTTTCAATTATAGCTATGTATTAATAATACTATGCACTTAATTGTCTGATAAAGCTACAGGCATTTATTAAAATAATTTTTTATAGATTTCATACTTGCACATGTATATTTCTAAAAAGTGCTTTGATATATAAAGCAGATAGAACAAATACATAACTGACTTTTCTCTGTACGTTTGTGGTTTTTGTTCCTTTTGATAAAATTTGAGTTATGGTGAGTAGCTTTACTAATTAAATTGCTGTTAATGCAATGTATTTTTTTTTATCATTTTAAACTTGTCATTATGTTGAATAGCTTAGTGGAATGTGTTAAGTGACATTTTGAAAAAAAATTGGATTTTTGTGTCAAACTACTAATTCTTTTTTTAATGATAGCAAGTTTCCATGGTTTCATACATTTTTGTGTGTCCTGATTACAGATCCTAGTGAAAAAAAAACTTCATTTTCTCGTTTTTACCTTTTTGTCACTTAGCATGTTCTTCCAGTAAGCCCTTAATTTTTTAACCAAGGTTTTTTGATAATCCCCTCCAAAAGCTTTCTTTTTAACAATGTAATTGTGTTTTGCAAGATTGTGTTTTCTTTTCTTGAATTTCATTTTGTTAGCTTTCATGTAATTGTTTTAATGTAATTTTAATCTCATAGTGTAGTGTTATTTATCTTTTACAGTACAGTAAAGTACTTTTTTCTAGTGTGTGTATACATGTGATACAATTTGTACTCTCTCTAGGCTTTTGCTTCAAGCCTTGTAATAACCATTAAGCAAATGCCCTAAATAAAATTATACATCAAAGAGTTCATGGTTAATTTTTTTTTTCATCCAACAATCATTAATCTTATTAACATTTTTGAATTTTTCTTTACCAAATTCAACAAGGTCACAATGGCTGCACTGAATATTTTCAATGAGGTTGTTTCAGATGACGTTTAATTTATTATTTTTTTTTTTTGGGGGGGGGGCTTCCTGGGTTGGTCCCTCTTAAAATAAGTTATCATCCGCTTAGTTTTGTTTCTGAGATTGTTGCGTGCAACAAGTTTTTATTCCTGCGATTCATTAAACTTTATTGATTTTTAATTGATAAATTTCAAGTATGCAAAGCATTATCAAAACTTCAATGTTTAGATGTTTTTTGCAGAGAAATTGCAATACACAGCAATTTCGCGTGCGGAGAAGAGCTTTATTTCTGCTGAAAGAAAAATTCGAACACAAGTCTTTTCAGGAAGGTTAGATTGAAAATATTTAATTGTTCAGAACATATATCTTTCCAGAAAGACAAAAAATGAAATCAATAACGCTGGACCTGTTGCCACTCATAACATGAAACATGCCTATTAATTTATCAAAGAATCTTAAAATATATATTAATTAAATCTGAGAATATATTGAGAGTATATATTTATTGAGAATAGTGTACAAATGGAAAAGCTGATTATAACTTCTATTTTGTTTGATGATCATTCATGTAGATTGAAATAGAAAATTAAACTTAAAATAAAACATTCAGTGTTGTTCATAGACGATTCTAAAGTTTATAAATGAGAAATCAGTGAAACACTTCAGAATGAAGTGATTTGTTCACTATAAGTCACTTCAAAATGGAGTGTTCCAATATTTTTCATTGGTATACAAATTTTAAAAAAACAAAAGTTCAATTTCAGCAAACCTTAAACAAGATAAAGATAGGTATATATATTTTCTAATTTCAGTAACTAAATTAAGATTGACTTAAGACAAGACTTTAATTCACCAATCGAAACTCAAGATAGAACATATTTTCATTTTTCATCCACAACAAAATGTTATAATCTTTTTAGATTATTTTTTGAAAGAAATTAAATATGCAGTTGATCACGGCTTAAGCTTGTTTAGGAAAGTTAGTTTTGTCCTTTTCTATATGGATGTTATTTGATATTCTTAAAAATATTAAAACATTATTCTTAAGATCTCTGCTAAAGTATGGATATATAAGTTATACTTCACAGTTTTCATTAACTTTATCGTGACTCCCTAAACTGCAAATTAAATTTGGCTGCCCCTAAAATTTTAACTTTAGCACAACGCAACTTCAAAATCAACACAATTCACAAATCCGTTATAACTAAGTAGGCAACTCTCATGGGGCAACGATTTCGCCAATTTTTGTATTTGAACACAATTACACTTTCCAGGTTCTTAACTCCTGTATTAATGTGTAATAAATTCCTTAAACCATAATTTTTACAAATTTGGGACAAATCAAATGGAAATTGGGCAAATTTCAAAAGTTTTTTAAACCAAATATTCCAAGGGAAACGTTTAGAAACGACGTAATTTGCAATACATGAACAAAAACTTAGAAAACATATATATATATAATAAAAATCTTAAGTTATTTTTGAACTTTTGTTTTGTAGAAAATTTCATTTAAAGTACTTTTCAATTAAATGCGGAAAAAATACGATTATCCCATCACACAAAGTTGACTGACATTTGACAAACAAACAATAACAAACCAAACGTGAAGAACACAGGGATGAGTTTTTTCTGCTTTTAAGCGGAATTCCGCTTTTTAATTTTTTGGGGAAAAAAGAAATCCGTTTTTTAAAAAAAGTTCCGCTTTTTCAAATTTTGCCTAAAAATTCCGTTTTTTGCTTGTTCTAATCCCTCACACACGAAAAATACCTTTCACAAAGCAGGGGTCCATCCAGAGCTAATTTGTGGCCGTATAGCGGTCCCTTCACAAAATTAGAGTGAAAAATGTGCCCCGCCGCATTTTTCACAAAATTACCATCGTGGAAAACGACCCTCCCGATTCACAAAATTGACGTAACAGCGGGTTGATGAGCATTTTTTTAACTCAAATTTCCTAACTTCTCTATTTTTTTAAAAGTGTGTCAAAGCCTCTAAAATTGGCTAGATGGCCATCTTGAACAATTGAAATCCTAATTTGTATATGTTATTAAAAAATTTATAAACTTAATCACCGTTAAAATCGGTTGTCAGTTTCCTGCGTCTAATGAAAGGATATTTGCTACAACTGTGATGCATTTTTTTAAACGATTGTTTTATTTTTTCGCACCCTAATTCGGTGAAACTAAACTTAAATTTCATTAAACAACAAGTTCAAGTAACAGATTCTAATGACCGAAGATAAAATTTTTAATCAAAGTAGGAAGATGAATTAAGAATAGATTACAATAAGATATCTTCAAATCTCGGCCAGCCAGTGCAATCTGCCATTAGTAGTCCAATAATGCTTCCTTATTTACTTATTTTACTGCATAGTAATTTATCGAAATCTACCGATGTCGCATTGCATCAGAATAATTGACAATTCTCTTATATTGCGTGATAATCGGAAGGGTTACTTGTGTAGCTCCAGTTCAGGCCAAGTCTGGCAACCAGAATATGTTTTTTGATCAAGTGCCGATTAATGGTGTCCTTGAGTAGTGATCACAAGAACAGCGTTAAGATACTTTTTGTTTACGTTCGAACCTTTGTTTTTCTACTTTCGCCTGTGTTGGAGTTTCTGATTTTAGAAAATTTCTAGTTTTCTTTTTAAAATTAAGACAGATAAATCGCAAGAATTTTATGGGCTTAACATAAAAATAGTTTTTAGAGCTAGGTATTCAAATATCTACTGGATGCAGAAGGAATTAAAAATGTTAAGATGTTGTAACAAGAAACTTTATAAAATTATTGCAGAAATTTTGAGGTTGGTTGCCAAGTCTGCGATTTTTTCCCCTCCCCCTTAGAAAAAAAGTTTTCAGTATTTGGTATTTTCCTAACTTTCACCCATGTTTTTTTTAACTTGTCCAGTATAGCTAATATTTCAGATATTTTGAAGTTTTTTAAAATAGGGGGCTAGGCTAATATGTTTTCAGTTTTGTATTAGCTGGATTTTTTAAAAAAGAAATTTAATAATTAGCTTCAATTCCCAAAAGCAACTCTGCCTTTGACATTTGATGCTATGAATACACTTTGATCAGCACTTCTATTCATGCCTAAAGCTTAAAAATCATAAATATAAACATTCATGTATAATGTAACACCTTATTTCGCGAATTAAGTAACGGCTTAAAATGTTTTTTACGCGTACAATTGCATATTTTAGTTTCAGCTTTTTTTTATTTTGCCAAACTCATGCCTGAGAACAAGAAACAAGGAGTTGAAGTACCGAAAGGTTTTTTTGAAGTTACGAAGAATTTATCACCGGTAAAATTCTTACCCATACGCCTTTACTACGATGGTCCCAAAATTGTGTAGGAAAAAAGAGCAGGTTACATAAAAAGACGCGCATGCGTAAATAAGTTATAGTAAGTGACGTCATTTTGAAATGTGGCCAATCAGGTTTTAGCAGATGTCGGATATTTCCTCTGGGTAAACTAAGCTTTCCCCAAACCGTGTGGGAAAAAACATCTCTTCCTGACAAACACGCAAGCGCTAACTGACGTCATTTTAAAACTTAGCCAATCAGGCGTCTCGTTAGGCAACGTTTACCGAGAGGAAGTATCCAACATCTGCTTGCACCTGATTGGCCACGTCTCCAACTGACGTCAATCTATATGCTATTTGCGCATCGTATGCCCTTAAGCAACGTGTTCTTTTTCCACATGGTTTTGGGAAAGCTTCGTTTACCGAGAAGAATTATCCGACGTATGCCGAGACTTGATTCGCCACATCCTACTTGTGCTCTTTGCGCTTGCGCGTACTTTTATGTCGCTTGCTCTTTTTTCGCACACCACATAGGGAACATTGTGAAGGCACAGATTAGATGCTAATTTTAACGTTGATAAATTCTGAATTCTCACTTTGACGTCATCAAATATATGTTTTGCGCATGCGTGGATGATACTTGCTCTTTTTCTCCACACATCGGGACCATCGTGAAGACCCAGATTATATGCGCATGGATAAGAATGTTCCTGTTAATAAATTCCGAGAGAAAACCGTCTTTTTAATGTTACGAAGACATAGACAATATTAAGTGCAATGTTTTAAAAACCGACCCAGGTAGACTTAGACAGTACACTATAATTTTAAATACAATTTATTTTTTAATTTCTCTCTTTATATTCTGTGTTTATAATCAAATTAAAATGAACTTTTTAAACTAATAAGTATGACTCAATGCACATCATTATTTAATTAGTAGAAAATATAGAATTTGATTAATAGAGGAATGAAAATTCAGACGACACAAGGACTTATTCTTACTGCAAGAACTGCCTAGAGACCCAACTCGCACCAAAACATGTCTTTGAATGCCCAGGTATTACTGCAGATATCCTGAAACTCGGCTTGTTACTTAAAGATCTGCTGCAAGAGACCCTCTACAGTCCTGAGGCACCGAAGCTGGTGGCTGCTGCAGTCCTTGGAACATATCTAGAACTTTTTACAATCCATAGACACAACATCATCATCAGTAGATTAATATGTATAAGTGTAATAAAATAGCTTACTTTTAAGCAAATTGTTTCATCTTTGCCTCATTCATCATTGTAATATATGCCTTGAATTATGGTCATGATTTTGAATTTTAAAAAAATAAAATATTTTGAGTTAGGTGGATGATAATGTAAGCTGATGTTTTAAAAAAGGTATATGATAATAAGATATGCTACTTGAAGGGACATGTTTACTACTTCAAGTGATCAATTCTGTTTCTTAAAGTTTAATTGTACATTAACTACACAAAATTTAGGTACAATGCAAGGAATTATATATTGAGCACATCCTTTTTTATTTTGCAAGAGAATAAAGCAACAAATGCACGTTTAAAAAGAGGCTTAACATAGCTGTTTGGTTATTTTTTCCATAGAAGTTTCAATCTACGCTCCAATGATCTGGCTGTCTTCCCAGTTCAGATTTTCTGACTGCCTTCAACAAAGTTCTATTATCAGCTGGCAATTCAGGGTGATTTTCTTCCTTAAGCATTTATAACAAGGCAGATAGCATATTTTGCTTTGTGTTGAATTTAAGAGCCCAGTTTAATAATTTCGGTTCGAGGGTGGATTCACATTTATCCTCATTATGTGAGAGCTCATCATCATCAGAACTAAAACAATAATCCTCACTTGTTACAACACTTTCAGCGTCACTTTCGCTAGTTATTACTTTGAAATCCGGAGAAATTTCGGCAGCTATCACAGGATTATTTAAGCCTGAAGATGATGAAATAGAAGACCGACTCTGACAAGCTGCTGGCGTTGTATTCCGTGGAGGAAAAGTTTTGAAGATGGCACTTGAAGAATTAAATTGAATTTATCTTGATTTATTTCAAACATTTCCATCTGAATTTTTCTCTTCACAGATATATATTTTGCAGATCTTTGATAAGATATTGTACCTACCTATTGTAATAAGACAATGTATAGATCTTTAATAGTTCTTAGTTAGGCGGACCAGTCAATTTAAATTTTAATACAGAACAGGCATACCCCCACAATAGTCGCCTAAGATTTTTTTTTAATCCTCCATAGAGCTATATATGTTAAAATGTTTACCTAAAATTAAACTCCAAGGGACCTGATGTTTGGAAGAAAGCGTGATGTTTTATCATATAAACATGGCTTTAAAACGAAATTAAATATATTTGTGGAAGAAAATGGCTAAAATAAACAGAATGCAATATCCTTATGAATGAAGTTCATAGCAAATATTTGATCAAATTTGACAACAATATTTTTGAAAGATTTCTCATGCGAAAAATAAATTACAAAATAGCAACGAATCTTTCAAGCATCTAAATATTTTGAAAAATCAGCATACAACGCTGTCATTGTATATAAGTAGGTTCTATTTTAAGTCAATGTTTGGAGAAAACTTCGTAGCAAAGCTCAATTAAGCATGAGGTTTTTCACTAGTGTGTAGGAGGAAATCGTCGCTTAAGTTCCCACATGTGCTATCTGACTTCGCAAAACAGTAGAAATTTATTGAAAGGTACCCTTGGCAAACTTTCCAAAATCGCGCCAAAAGTCGGCCGAAAACAAAAACGAAATTATAGGATAGGTTGGTTAGGATAGGTTTGAATTATCGTTGCATTAGAGCTACACGAGGGAGAGCCGAAAAACGTGTTTATTTAACACCGGCTGTTCGGACTTTCTTGTTGCATATCTCAGCCTTACATTATGTACAGGGTGGTTATAAAATAATGCTCGCTATTCGGAGTGGTCTGTAGCTTGACTGAATAATCCAAATGCATCAAAAATGGAGACACTTACTAATCAAGAAGGGGGAAAGAGAATGGAATCATAAAAAACAAACTCGCCTCTTGACCAGGTTTCTAAATTACGAGGCGTAATTGGATATGTTTGCCGTAATTTGCCATAATTGGATACGCCTCGTAATTAGAACCTTGGTCAAGAGACGAGTTTCTTTTTTATGATTCCATTCTTTTTCGTAAAAATGAAACTCGTCTCTTGACCAGGGTTCTAAATTACGAGGCGTAATTAGCTGTGTTGGCTGTAATTGTCTATAATTGACGACGCCTCGTAATTTAGATTCTGGTCAAGAGACGAGTTTGTTTTTTATGATTATTCTTTTTTAAGATTATTTTTAGGATTCTGTCTTTTTTATGATTCCATTCTTTTCCCCCCTTCTTGATTAGTAAGTGTCTAAATTTTTGATGCATTTGGATTATGCATTAAAGCTACAGACAACTCCGAATAGCGAGCGTTATTTTATAACCACCCTGTAGACCGATATTATGTAACAAGAAAGTCCGAACAGCCGGTGTTAAATGAACAAACATGTTTTTCGGTTCTCCCTCGTGTAGCTCTAATGCGACGATAACTCAAACCTATCCTTTCATTTCGGTTGGGTTATCGGCCGACTTTTGGCACGATTTTGGAAAGTTCGCCAAGGGTACCTTTCAATAAATTTCTACTGTTTCGCAAGGTTAGATAGCTTATGTGGGAACTTAAGCGACGAAATGCCGTTTGAGAGAACTCTTTCGAGGAAATTGTTTATTGCAAATCTCGCAGACATGAGGTTTTTCACCAGTGTGTACAAGGAGGTGCCGTTTGAGGTGACATTTTTGAGAAAACTGTTTATTGCAAAGCTCACAGGCATGAAGTTTTTTGCCCGTGTGTTTTAGGAGGTGCCGATTAAGGTAATGCTTCTGAGAAAACAGTTGATTGCAATCCCCACAAGCATGAAGTTTTTCACCAGTGTGTATAAGGAGATGACGTTTGAGAACATTCTTATGAGAAAATTGTTTACTGCAAAGCTCACAGACATGAGGTTTTTCATTAGTATGTATGCGGAGGTGGTGCTTGAGGTGACACTTTAGAGAAAACTGTTTGTTGCATAATTCACATGAATGAGGTTTTTCACCAGTGTGTACCAGAAGGTGCTTTTTGAGGTCACATTTTTGATAAAATTGCTTATTGCAAAGCTCACAGGCATGTTGTTTTTCACCAGTGTGCATAAGGAGGTGCAGTTTGAGAGTATGCTTTTTAGAAAACTGTTTGTTGCATAGCTCACAGGCATGAGGTTTTTCACCAGTGTGTACAAGGAGGTGCCGCTTGAGAGTATTCTTTTGAGAAAATTGTTGATTGCAAATCTCACAAGCATGAGGTTTTTCACCAGTGTGTACGAGAAGGTGCTTTTTGAAGCCACTTTTTTTAGAAAACTGTTTGTTGCAAAGTTCACAGGCATAAGGTTTTTCACCTGTGTGTACAAGGAGGTGCTGCTTGAGAGTATTCTTTTGAGAAAATTGCTGATTGCAAATCTCACAAGCATGAGGTTTTTCACCAGTGTGTACGAAAAGGTGCTTTTTGAAGCCACTTTTTTGAGAAAATTGTTTGTTGCAAAGCTCACAGGCATGAGGTTTTTCACTAGTATGCACTAGAAGATGCTGTATTTGTTGAGGTTTCAGATGAAAATGTTTCTCGTAAGCGTTTTCTTCAGAGGTTATGGAATCGGGCCTTTTGATATTATTCATTTTGAAATCTTTTCAGTAGGTACCAGAACTAGCAAGGATTTTTTTCTACAATTAATGAGGAGGTGCTCTGTTTAATCTTTTGCTTTTCAACAGAAAAGGAAGTATAATATTTATCAGTAATATATATATCGATATATCTAGACTATGGATCATATATAGAGAATGTTATAACAAGTAGATCTAATGCAAATCAAACAATCTTTTAAAAGAATTTTCAGATAAGTGAGAAAAGAGGTTATTAGCAGTATTTATATGATAGAATTTAAGCTTTTTATTATTTTGTGATTGTTTCGTTGAAATTCAGAGAACTGTCAACACTCAAAAAGCACAAACCTGTATGAACTATGGATCAAAAGATCCTTATTATATTTTCACTGATAAACTAGAGATTTTCAAAGCACAATAAATTATATTGCCCAAATATACAGACGTATATTGTATAATCTGAATCAATTGCAGGGAGGAATGAAAACCAAGAGCGTGTGTTAAGAGCCTGTTGTCCTTGCCGATTGAATATTAATGCTTATGACACAATTGTAAAAACCTATTGAAATTAAGTTTTTGGAACCATACCACAATTAAATTAAGTAACTTTCGAAATTTTTAAACTTACGCACTGACTTATCACCCGCCAGGAAGTGGTAGTTAGCCTCTTCGACGCATGCGCATTAGCCTTCAATACTCGGCACCGAAGTTGGCGACTTCAAAGTAGTTGGCGATGGCGATTTATTTTTCGCAACAACCCATGTCGGCCGCCTTGAAGCTCGTTACGTTATATTTTTTTTGTTGAGTTTTTCGAACGTATTATGCAGATTTAGTGCCACAACTAATAAAAATATTAATAATTATTATGTGTTTATATTTTAAGGAGTCTAAGGTATGTACTTACTTTTATTAGTTTGAAAAATTGAATCTTCTACCTGTATGCACGTGGTGAGTAATGAATGAAATTTGTGTAACTTCTTTTGCTTAACTATGTTTTACGATCAAATTAATTGCCGTAGAAATTAATGCTGTTCACCATTAATCTTGAACATGTGTTTTGCTAGTCAAAAGAAATGTCTAAAATTCCTCAGCTACAACTAACGCTGGTCTGAAGTATTGTGTGAAAATATGTAAATAACAATTTCAAAATATGCCGATGTAATATAGATTTCGCTAACTGTATATTGTAAAATGCTTGTAAATTGAAATTGTTTTAAATTATTCCATAGCATGCGTTGCAAGTTTAATAATTGACTAAAGTGCAAGTTAAATAACATTCTCTTTTTGTAGGATGCTGCTCAAATCGGTTTTATATCAAATATGGGCAGTAGTAATGAAAATATAAGTAAATACAGTCATTTCAATTTTTTTCTTTGTGATTCTGTATTGTCTGATACGAAAATTTTCTAAATTAAATGCTTAAATCTCTCAACTCAAAATAAAATGTTTTTATTTGATAAAAATAACTTTCTTGAAGAATAACCCATGCCTAGAGAACTGCATGAAGGATTTGCAAAAACTTTTCAATTCTTAATGATTTTTCCCCCATTCTTTGTATGATGAATTTTGGGATGTTAGTTCTTGTATTTATTGATATAAAATGACCTTAACAATGACGTAAGTAAAAAAAGCCGCACTGTCTTAACAGACGAAAGAATGTAACTAAATTGGAAGTGTCGTCATCGATGCATGTGCAATCAGCCTACCATGAAGAGCACAAGGTCAGTATATTCTTCTTTTAGATTTCTAATTATTTAGTGTTCTGAAAAAACTGCGAATAAATCTTCTGATAGTATGCACATGGTGAGTAAAACATGCATTTTGATGGTTTAAAGAATAATAGCATAATTTCCACAGGTTACCACTAAGCTGGATTATTACGTCAAATTGAAAGTGTAAGTAAAAGAGTTACAAAATACAGCTATTATATGTTCATGTGGGTTTTCTATGATTAATAATGGATATATCCTAATGACCATCCTCTTTGATTTGTCCCAAATTAAAAGATAGTGGCATCTCATTGCAGTTTGGTTTTTCGGAATCCATTGTGGTGAGTAAGTAACACACTAAGCATGTATTTTTGATATTGGAAAAATCAAGATAATAAAATATCTGTGTATAAATTTGAGAAGTAGATTCGTCATGTTGTCATCGATGCATGTGCAATCAGCCTACCATGAAGAGCACAAGGTCAGTATATTCTTCTTTTAGATTTCTAATTATTAAGTGTTCTGAAAACTGCGAATAAATCTTCTGATAGTATGCACATGGTGAGTAAAACATGCATTTTGATGGTTTAAAGAATAATAGCATAATTTCCACAGGAGGTTAACTACTTAGGCCTCTTAAGGTTACCACTAAGCTGGATTATTACGTCAAATTGAAAGTGTAAGTAAAAGAGTTACAAAATACAGTTATTATATTAAAGCTCTAGATTAACGGTCGCCAACTGGAGACTATTACACCAAAAGTGGCTACCTAAAAATCGAACCCCAGTCGCCAAAAGTGGCTATCATATTTTTTAATTTTTGTTCAACAAATAATTAATACTGAAGCTGCATTTCAAAAATAATAATAATAAAACGCTCAGATTCGATTCTGTCGGAAAGAAAGATTTGATGACAGTTGTTACTTGTCGGTGAAATTTTCCCCTCGTCATTGGCCGGTGTTTTGTGTGGATGTCACTGAGTCGGCCTCCGTGTGACGTAAATGGAGCTGGGCGACGAAAATCTTAAATGCAAATTTGATTTTCAAATCTTGCTTTACGATCGCGGCAATTTACAAGTGATTGATTTACAGCTGATTAAGATCTCAACTATTCCTTTAAACCATTCTGATATGAGAAAATTTCATGAACTATTGTGGCGATTCGAATTCTCCGAAACTAATAGTATATAGTAAGTACATAAATTAATTTTCTTCTTTTAACAATGGCCAATCACATAATACTTACATATTTGGTATGATCCTTTTTTTACTGTCAATCTTTTTTATCAAAAATGTCTTTAATAAAATTGTTTTGTAGAAAATCGCAGTTTATTTTTGCCTTATATACTTAAATTTGAAACTGGCTACTATAAATCCAAATGTGGCTATCATTTTTTGTCATTCTGGTAGCCACTGGCTACTATTAAAAATTCCCAGTCTAGAGCATTATATTATATGTTCATGTGGGTTTTCTATGATTAATAATGGATATATCCTAATGACCATCCTCTTTGATTTGTCCCAAATTAAAAGATAGTGGCATCTCATTGCAGTTTGGTTTTTCGGAATCCATTGGGGTGAGTAAGTAACACTAAGCATGCATTATTGATAATAGTCAGGTCGCCAAGGGGAGGAACCCTGCACTGAGATGTTAAGTTTTTTTTATTGATGATTCTTATAGATTCGAGGGTGTAGATTACGAATCTGGAAGGTACTTTTTTGGTACCCTTGAGCATTTTTAGTTATTCAAGATGGCGTCTCCGCCATCTTGAATTTTGTAATCTTAATATTTGACGATCTATTCGACAAAAGTAAATAGTTTTTGTCTTTATAGATACATTTTGTAATAAAGATTCACAATAATCAAGAAATTTCAAAAATAAAGAATTCAAAATGGCGGAATCCGCCATATTGGATTTTTCACTTTTAATATTTTTGTTTTATATTTAACCCAACAAAATATGTATATTTTAACTATATTTTTAAAACCTAGTTACTATACAACATTACTTTGAAGAAAATATAAAAAATAAAGATGGCGGCATCCGCCATATTGGATTTTTTCACCGTTTATATAAAGCGATCCATATGTCCTAAATTAAAAATTCTTTTTATTTCAGTTATATCTTAATTTTAGTTTCTATTTCAGTTTTAATATGGAGATTATTAATATAGAAGATATTTTTTTTGCTAGTTTTGAGTATTTTTTAATATTCAAGAGGGCGTCTTCCGCCATATTGAATTTTTCTTCCTAATTCAATTTTTCGGGTTCTTTTAGGCCAAAATTAATAATATTTTTCTTTTATAGGTGCATTTTGTGGTAAATAATTACTTAAAAATTTTAAAAATCCGAAAGCAAGATGGCGGCTTCCGCCATCTTGGATTTTTCACCTTCTAATATTACGTGATCCACTGGCTCGAATTTAAAAATTCTTCCAGTTTTACTTGTATATTTTATTATAAATGCTTTAAAATCATCATAAAGTTTTATTTAAACACTTAAAAAACCAAATTCAAGATGGCGGATTCCGCCATCTTGGATTTTTTACCATCTACTATTACGTAATCCATTGGTGCGAAATTCGAAATTCTTTCTACTTTAGTTGTATTTTTCAGTAACAAATGGTTTAAACTACATAAATGGGGAACACAATTGCAACATATATGAATTTATGGCCATTCAAGATGGAATCTTTCTCATTATTAGATTTTTTACCGTTAGTATTAGGCGATCTATTAGCTCGAAATTAAAAATTCTTTCTTTGTTAGGTATATTTTTACTACAGAATTATCGCTATGTCTTCTTCTAACTGAATACAAATATGTTAACTCAAGGCCCAGCTTAGAGTTGCTGGCTTTAAAGTTATTCCTACAATTCTTTTTGGACCATGGCATATGCTTTTATGTAGTTTCAATCCACTTTTAATTTATTCCAAACTCCGGCATGTGTCGCATAACGTGATCTGACTTTTAAAAAGTTCTTTAACACATTTTCGGGCATTTTTTCCATTTTCTGAAATTAAATAATGCATATTATTCATAGTTTTGAGGACCCAGATGCAAATAAATAGGGTAGACTTGGATAACAACTTCAATATGAAGGGACCAATATCCTGCTCTTCCGGCCCCCACATATAACATCTTGAAGAAAACTGGTTGCAATAAACAGTTCACCGATACTCTACTAATGTTGCGATTCGCACCCTTTAATTCTATAACTGATCGAAGATCTCCGCTGCAGTTTGGCTGAAATTCCTCATATAAATCTATAAATCCCGCATGACTTATTTTGCAAACATTCTTGAAGTCCTGAAGTTTTGGAAACTTCTTACCTTTCTGCATCTGTAGGACTCCTACAAACATACTATAGGCATAACTTTGGATAGACCACTACCCAATATTAACCCCACACAACCTATATATAACACTTATCAACATGATGATTTGCAAAGCCACCCTACAAAACTGATGATCCCAAGTAAATGGCCAAATTCTTGACCAGCTAATTTAGCGAGTCCTTGGGCTTCTGCTAAAGATGTGATATCATGGTTGTATCTGGATTCTGGATAAGAATTAGGTATCATGTCTAACAGAGGATGATACTTTACAGTAGTTTCTGGTTGAATCTGAAATTCATATTTTCGGCCAATTTAAGTATTCATTTAACTCTGGATAACATTCTGAGCATGTATTTGAAGAATTTGAAATCTTTATAAGGAGAGAAACTAAAGAGAAACTTTTCCATCACATAACAGTCTAAGCTGTAACTCTGTTATTAAAGAACATTCAAGAGTCATAGGTGGTTTATTTTTAAGATTACATTAACGATCTTTAGGTTATAAGGAATGCAAGGTATGGCTTTAGACATTTCTTCTTTGTTTTTTGTTTGTTGAAACTGTATCCCTCTATTTTCTAATAGGTTACCACTTCTTCTGGTTGAATACAGTCTTTCTTTCAGAGTTTTCTGAATGTTTATTAACTCTTGATCCCATATTCTTATAATTGTGCCGCTAAACGAGATCTCAGCAAGTCCAAAGCCATTACTTCGATTAATGAACTCCTCCTGCCATTACTTCGATTTATGAATTCCCTACCCACAAGATGTGAGGAGGAGGGGTATTGAGTAGAGGCCTCCATCCCTAATAGTGGGGGTCTCTAGTATTGAAAGGATACAAGCTTACGCAATCTTGCGTTCCGTAGTGTAAGAATAATCTTGTTTGAAAAGAGGAAGCATTTTATACGAGTAGGGCTCTTGTAGTAATTGTGCCTGATGAATAACAAAATATTTAAAATACTTAACTTAATATGGTGGAAAACATATTTAATATTTTTCCTTCAACATTCATGGTTTTAAAGTATTTCAAACACAATAAAGAAAAAAAAATTAAAAGAATTTTTAATTTCGCACCAATAGATCACGTATTATTATAAGGTAAAAAAAAAATCCAAGATGGCGGAATCCGCCATCTTGAATTTGGTTTTTTAGGTGTTTAAATAAAACTTTATGACGATTTTAAAGCATTTTATAATAAAATATACAAGTAAAACTGAAAGAATTTTTAACTTCGAGCCAGTGTATCACGTAATATTAGAAGGTGAAAAATCCAAGATGGCGGAAGCCGCCATCTTGATTTTGGATTTTTTGAATTTTTAAGTAATTATTTACGACAAAATGCACCTATGAAAGAAAAAAAAAATTAAATTTGGCCTAAAAGAACCCGAAAAATTGAATTAGGAAGAAAATCCAATATGGCGGAAGACGCCATCTTAATTATTAAAAAAATACTCAAAACTAGCGAAAAAAATATCTTCTAAATTAATAATCTACATATTAAAACTGAAATAGAAACTAAAATTAAGATATAACTAAAATAAAAAGAATTTTTAATTTAGGACAAGTTTATCGCTTTATATAAACGGGGAAAAAATCCAATATGGCGGATGCCGCCATCTTGATTTTTTATATTTTCTTCAAAATAATGTTGTATAGTAACTAGGTATAAAAAATATAGTTAAAATATACATATTTTGTTTTGTTAAATATAAAACAAAAATATAAAAAGTGAAAAATCCAATATGGGGGATTCCGCCATTTTGAATTTTTTATTTTTGAAATTTTCTTTATAATTGTATATCTTTATTACTTAATGCATCTATAAAGACAAAAACTATTCACTTTGGTTGAATAGATCGTCAAATATTAAGATTACAAAATTCAAGATGGCGGAGACGCCATCTTGAATAACTAAAAATGCTCAAGGGTACCAAAAAAGTACCTTCCAGATTCGTAATCTACACCCTCGAATCTATAAGAATCATCAATAAAAAAAACTTAACCGCTCAGTGCAGGGTTCGGCCAAAAATCGGGGTTTGGCGACCTGACTATAATGGAAAAATCAAGATAATAAAATATCTGTGTATACATTTGAGAGGTAGATTTGAGCAAATTTCCTTGACACTAAAGTTGCTGTTTTTTGCATTGCAAATTATAAGTTGTGAGTAGAAAAGATGTCATTTATAGATTTAATAGTTGTGTCCCAATTTTTTTTTTATTGCACTCTCTTATCTACCAGGAAGCGGAAATTGGCCTTCCAGGATGCGGTTGTTAATTTAAATAGTTCAGATTGTAGAACTAAAAATATAATCCATTTATTAGTATTCATGGTTTTTAAAAGAATAAATTTGAAATATTCTTCATTTTAAGCTTATATTATTTTTTAAGTAACAAGTAAAAAAGTCGGTAATCAAATTCCCAAGAATATGCAAGATAGTATGCAATTATTGCCTTAACAAATTTTAAACTTTTATACATTAATGCAATGCGTCTAAATTTTCGAGATATTTGATGGCAGTATTATTACTTGTACTTGTTCTCTATAAATTAACAGGAATTTTTCCTCGGTTTTAAAAGTTTTGACAGTAGAATATTATTTAAACAATGTATTTACATCATTATTATTTGTATTAAATCACAACTGCTACTTCATTAATATTGAGTTCAATATTGTTAAGTCTAGGAATTATTCAGTTGAAAGTTTTTAAATGTATAATTCTGCTTAGCTAGTTTCTATAAAATTGCAGCTGTTTTGTTCATATTATGTGTAATATATACAATAAATATTTGTTTGCATAATAAAGTGAAAATTTTAAAATGTTGTTTCTTATCTGTGTGAACAAAATAAAAAATGCTTTATTGTAAACTTTGATGAAAAATAAAGTCAAGCTGATATAAAATTTTATATTTGTCAGTTCATTACCATTAGGAAGAATGTATTCTATGCATTCAAATTTATTAATGGATTTTTTTTAAATCTTAACTTGATTTTAATAATATCTTACAAATGATTTAACTTAACTGTCAAATGGTAATAAATTGAAACAAAATTTCTCGATAATTTGAAAGAAATTGATTTCCATTGTAATTTTTGTACTTTTTAATTAGCCAGGTTCAGTGGTGCCTATAAGTACTGGTTGGGGGGTTAAAAAAATAAAACATTTTTTCGTGCTAATTGATAGTAGATAGTCATCTTTGTAATCAGTGGATTAAGAAGCTGCTATCATACCCTGTTTTCTTAATACTTCATATGTTTCATTCCTGAATTATCGCAGAAAGGTATAAAGAAATTACTATTACAAAACACAATATGAGCTTGGAATAAAGAATAAAATTAGTGTTTTCCCAAGTAGAACATTGTCCTTTTTTAAAACTCTTATCATCACTAGCTGCATTTCTGCTTATCTTCAATTGATGAATTAAGGAGATTTTGAAAAATTATGGCAATTCAATAAGTTTTTGTCAACAAAATGCATGAATGAAATACGAAAATGATATTTTAAGTTTTTATTGCTTGTTGGAGTATGTCAGCTTATGCTGTGCTGGATATGAAACCTTAAATATTAGTTCAGTATTGCTAATAAATGAATTATAACAAAAGAGATCTTTCAATAAAGCAGTTGCTTTCCCTTAAATTCTAAGATTTTAACTTATCAGAATATAAATTGTTAATGTTTATAATTATCTTTAAAATCTTGTGCCTAAAGCTAATGTGATCAAATTTCTAAATAAAAACATATTTCCTATAACTCTCATAATAAACAACGAATAATTGAGAAATAATCGTAATTATTATCTTTATAGTAATAAAGGTATAAAAACTATTTAGTATTTTAGTGTCATATTAATATTTAAAAAAAAAATTATATAGCAAAAATTTTGTCAAATCAACCTGTATAATTTTTAAATCGGATTTATAAAAACAAAATCTTCATATACATGGTGAAGATGCATTTTGTGAACCTCATTTATTCAAAAACAAAAAAGTTCACTTTGCAACAGATAGTTTACGTTAGAACGTCGCAACATGATGAAGCAATAAATGATAAGGAATGCATTACATAATTTACTTAGAGGGGGCAAAGAATTATACAGGGGGGATGATCAAGTTTGTGAATTTTTCTTTTTTGGCAAAGGTATTGGGTTTGAAATACACTGCAATAAATAAAATTAACCAAAGGTAAAATTAACTCTAAGACAGTTTTAGAAAATAAATTGACCCTAAATTTTTTAGGGTCAATTTAGGGTGTTCTTGCATTTTTTAGATGTTTAAAAATAGATTTCAACTTCTTTTTTTAACAAATAAAGTTTTGAAAAGATTGCTGTTCTAATTTAGAAGTTTTTTCTAATGTTTTTTACTATTTCTTTCCGGATGTATTATGAACCTAATTTCACAAATTCTAGATTTTTAGAATGAAAATTAAAAAGTTGGGAGTGAAGTAAAAGTTGGAAGTAAAACGTGCTCGCTAATTGCGTTGATCAGTGTATATTAATTAATGCTAAGGAGGGGCTTTTCACGTTCGAGATTTACCCACATAAAAGGTAACCTAGTTTGTAACAGACTTTTTATACTTGAGTACCTGTACCACCAGATAATTTTACTACGCCCAGATGTAAGGAATATATAATTTAATATAAGTAGTGAGACTAAGCGAATCCGTTACATAAAAAAAAAACCAAAAGCATAGAAAATATGTTAAGTTTTTTTCATAGGAAGTTCTTTGGTTTGTACAGCGATACCTTGATCTTAACCTATAGCAAGCAAAATGATTCTACTAAATTTATTAAATAAATTAATTAAATCAAATGTTATTTGTTGAAGGGAACATCAGTTTTCAAGAAACACCAAACGTATTAAAAAAACTAATTATTCATGATTTTTTTTTAATTTGCATAAAAAACTAATTATAATTTTGCATAAAAAAACTAATTATTTATCAACAAATGTTTAAATTTGCATAAAAACTTATTTATAATTCGTATAAAAATTAAAAAAAAACATATTTATGTATTCAGAAAATAACAGTACAACACTGCAACCGCTTGGAAATTTCCAATTTCGTAAACATTGTAGAAATTAATACATTAATACAAGTGGCGATATAATGCCAAATCTGGTTTCCATCTGGACACCAGTTTCTAAAGCTACGACAGTCGGACGAGGTTCCGACTGTCGTATACGGCTGGCGGAACCGATATGATTGGTTGCTATTTGACTTCCTGGCGGCCGTGTAGCAACGGCCTTAAACTTAACTAAAGTTATAAAAGAGCATCAGTAACAAACACCAAACTGAAACGTACAATAACAATACAACAATTGATTTCGTAATTTTAAGACTTTTCGGTATTCTATCAGAATTTACCAACAGGAAAACTCTTACCTATACGTGCTCTCACAATTGTCCTTATGCTGTGTGGGAAAAAAAAAGAATGCATAAAAAACCCGCATGCGTAAACAACATATAGTAGATGACGTCATTTTGAGATGTCACCAATCAGGTCTCAGCAGAAGTCGGATATTTCCTCTCAGTAAATGAAGCTCACCCGGAAACGTGTGGGAAGACAAGCATGCGCATACATATCATGACGTCAGTTAGAGACGTGGCCAATCGGATGGCAGATATTCCTCTCAGTAAACGTTGACGAACAAGACACTTGATTGGCCAAGTATGAAAATGACGTCACTCAGCGCATGCGCGTACACTCAGGCAAATTTATTTTTTCCCCACACATTTTCGGGAAGACGTCGTTTACAGAGAGGAAATATCTTATAATTGCAAGACGTGATTGGCCATTTTTTAAAATGACGTCATCAACTGTATGTTATTTGCGCATGCGCTCTTTTTTATGCTACCTGCTCTTTTTTCCCACACCATATCGGGACCATCGGAAAGACCCAAATTGTATGCGTACATCGAGTTACTAAGGGGTGGAGGAAGCTAGTCTACGGAAAGCTTCGGCGGCTCGCGTCCCAGCACCTATCACGTGACTCGTAGAAAAAGGTAGTACTATTTGGCACTGAATCTCTTTTTTCTTAGCGAGAATCGGTTACTTTCAAGCGCCTGAATGAAGTTTTTCACGCACAGCGCCCATCGGAATGTCAACAATGCGTGTATTGCCAAGTATTTCAAGCGATTTCAAACGCGTATAACTAATTAATATAAAAATATCGTACAAAAGTTATTATAGTTAAGGAAAACGCAATTTTAAATCCCAAAAAAAATCTCGCGTTTTCAAGTTATTATTTTTTTTTTTTGCACTTTACACTTTTTTTTTCATTATTTTAAGGCAGTTTTGACAAAAATAACCAGTTATTTATAAATGGGGTCCTTGCAAAGATGGAACGACAAGTTAGCATTTAGAGGGTTATGGTTTGAAATTATAAAAAACTACCTATGTAGTTTTTAAGGTAGTTTGCCAAAGTTAAATATACGATGTAAAAAAAGAAGTCTTCTAAAGCGTGGTACTTAATGTGCAAGTTCTATTGATAACATTTCTGATTAAATTAAAAGCAAATTTAAATAAACTGAAAATTAAGTGTATTTCCTATATGTAATAGAGCTTCTTAAGCACCTTACTACATCAAATATGGTTTATTTTGCATGTTATTAAAACAGTTTGATTTAGAAATTAAACTATTAATGAAATATTTTTTGTATCACATTTCTTACTTACATATATATTTGGAAACGATTTTTTTAAAAAAGAAATGTTAAAAATACTTTGTTTTGTTTGATAGTATAAACATTGATAAGTAACTGCGACAAAATTAAGTTGCATATAAATTACTTTTTATTTTCCTTAGATATAATCTCTTTTAATTTCTATTTTTCTTTTCAAAAACAATATAATTCTACATCATTTCAGACAAAATTAGTACAACAAACGACTTTGCATAAACAAATACTAGTTTATTACTAATGCATATTCAAACTATTCCAAACAATTTGTGTGAAATATATGGTAATAATATTGTGGCATTCAATTAAATCTTTTAAATAATTAATGGTAAAATTTTTATGATGCCTCCAAGCTTGGAAGTATCAAAGTATTCTGATAAAAAGTGCTTTGAACAAATCTTGCTACATCTTTGTTGCTTTGAAGTCAGCTATTTTCATTTTTGACACCAATAGCTTACATCTCTCAGGATCTTTTGGGAAACTAAAAAAAATAATAAATAAAATGTGTGTACAATAAATTTAGTTTTTATTATAAATACACAACAATTTATTAATTTACATGTTAAGATATTAGGATTTATTTAGATGAGTTCAAATGAAGCCAAAAAACTATATAAGTAATTTAAGGGGCCATAGGAGTCTTAGAAATGTGCAAAGAAGGTACTACAAAGTATTGTTTGATCTTTCATGTAATTTTTTAACTACTCAATATATAAGTATATTTTTTTATGAAATTCTATAAGATTTATTTAATATAAAAATTTTTTAAAATTTACGAAACTTTAGCCAAAACTAAAATAAATGATATTGAACAGAAAGGTATTTGAAGTTGAACACATTGGGATTAGGCTTGCGCCTTGAGCGGCAAATTTTGAGGTCAAAATTGAAAAAATGACCAAGAAAATGACTTTATATTGCACATATCTGTACAAACTAGAACTTATACCTAAATTCTCATCTCAATTTTAGTTAGAAATTATTTAGAAAAAAATTAAAATCAAAATTTTAAAAATTTTAGTAATTTTTCAAAAAAAAGTTCTTAAAAAAATTTCTAATTAAAATTGAGCTGAGAATTTAGGTATAAGTCCTAGTTTGTACATATTTGTACAATATAAAGTCATTTTCTTGGTCATTTTTTCCATTTTGAACTCAAAATTTACCGTGCAAGCCTAATCCCAATGTGTTCAAATAGCTTTATGTTTAATATTAAATAAATCTTATAGAATTACATATAAAAAATATGACCCCCTAATCATTTATATATTTAAATAAAAAATATTCAAAATTTAAAACAAAACGAAACCAAAACTCCTCAATACAATTTGTAAAAATATATTTGCATAATAAATAAATTTAAGTTTTTATAACTTAAGTTTTTAAAATACAAATATGTTTACTAGTTACTTATACATTGTATTTTTTAAAGCTGTTTAGTAATATTTATATATTTTTTGCACAATCTTCTAATATTGAAAGTACTATTCAAGACTAACTACAAGTTTCTCACTTTAATACCAAATTGTAAGCATCTGATATTACCTTTGTATTTTGAGTTATCAATTTATTAAACCCATACTAAGTTCCTAATCACTAACTCAAAACCCTCACTAACGATGCATTCGCACCCACAACTTAGCAATGAAAATCTACATACAAAACGAACTAAGAAAAATTTTAATTAGTTTCCGGAACAAGTAAAACAAATCTTGGAATAAAATCTGATATAAATATATTTTAATAAGTTAATAAACTAAAATAAATTACTTTTGTTGCTGTTTAGCTTACGTCCAATAGAACGCGCCAAAACCGAACAATCGGTCGCCAAACAGACATTTTCGGGTACATAAAAAAAACCTCTAGAATAACATTATATTGAGACAATAAGTCTTAATTATTGAAATTATTGCTTTAAGAAACTATTAAATAATCATCTATTTTTAAAATAAACATCATTAAACAACAATATTACAGTTTTATTCTAGTTCAATTACAGAGTAAAAAGCCAGTGCTAAGTACAAAATCATATTATAAAAAATATAACTGCAATATAAAGTAGATATAACGGTGCTTACCTGTGAAACGTTACATTACGGCTGCGC
This sequence comes from Hylyphantes graminicola, assembly GCA_023701765.1. Lineage (NCBI taxonomy): Eukaryota > Metazoa > Arthropoda > Arachnida > Araneae > Linyphiidae > Hylyphantes > Hylyphantes graminicola. The sequence goes on along the minus strand of CM043117.1, from coordinate 2,771,033 downwards.
TTCCGCAGACCAACCGTTGGCAACCCTATGGCACGCTTTCTACCACGCTTGGCGACATTTTTCGACTTCCGCAGAGCGACCGTTGGTTTTTCCCTTTCTGGATATGAGAGAGGGAGAATCACGTTCGGTAGTTTCCCTAAAGATGCGAAAATAATGAAGATTTTTCCTTTTCTTAATTGTTGAATGTTGTCGTGTATTTAGCTTTCCTAACAGTTTTCTTTTCTTCTAATATTAGGCTAGGTGTAGGATGGTAGATTAGGTAAGGGGGTAAAAATTTTGACACGTGTGTCTGTGGTGTCTTCGTTGTTTTCCGTGATCACTTTTATAGCCGTTTTATTGGATCAAAATGTCATTTAAACTCTGTTTAGTGTTCTGGTGGCGTCAAACTGCGTTTTTTACACGTTTTGAAAGGGCGCGGTGCTGATTTTTTTAAATGTTTTTTTCAACCTCGGTCATGGGGTAGGCTGCCCTGCCGTATAACTTTGGTTTTAAAGGTATTTCTGAAAAACGAAAAAAGCTACACACTTCAAAATTGGTCCACGAATTACCAGTATGTGTCGTGTACGTCATTATAAGGTTTTCGAGAAAACTGCGAAGTTGAAAGGGGTAGCTGCGATTAAAAAAAGCGGTAAAAAAGAAGTGGGGGGGGGGGGGGACACCTATAATTTGGGTGCATGTACAGTAAAGGTTTGTTATAAAATAACGTCGCTATTCGGAGCGAGGGGGGAAAATAATGGAATCATAAAAAACATAGAATCATAAAAAAGAATAATCATAAAAAACAAACTCGTCTCTTACCAGGGTTCTATATACGAAGCGTAGTCAACCATGGCCCATTTCGGCCAACACAGCTAATTACGTCTCGTAATTTAGAACACTGGTCAAGAGACGAGTTTCTTTTTTTTCTCGAAAAAGAAGCAAATCATAAAATAGAAACTCGTCTCTTAACCAGGGTTCTAAATACGATGGTGAACCCAATTATGGCCAACACAGCCAATTATGTCTCGTAATTTAGAACCTTGGTCAAAAGACGAATATATTTTTTATGATTCCATTCTTCCCCCCCCCCCCCCCTTCTTGATTAGTAGGTTATCTCAAAGTTCGTTGCATTTGGATCATTCCTTGAAGCTACAGACCACTCCGAACAGCGAGCGTTATTTTATAACCACCCTGTACTTACCCCCCCCCCTCCCCCTTAAAAAATTGCAATTTAATCTGTAGCTCGTACAAAGTCATGTTACAATATTTTAGTGCATATTCGGCATCCTTTTTTCACTTGGAGCCATAAGATAAAATAAATGAAGTATTTATATTATGTATTAGCTTAGAAGTGATCTAGGTTAGGTTTGAATTATCGTCGCACTAGAGTTACACGAGGGCTATTGGCGACGGGCGTCGTATTTTAGAACCACAGTCAGGTGACGAGCCAACACCTGAATAGGCACCCAACGCAACCGTTAAGGGCGACATCGTACGCAGCGTTAGGACTTTGAAGAATATTTAACGTGCACTATCCCTTACACGGTATTATTCGTCGAACATTTTTGGCTGCACGGGCCGATTATAGGTCAGCAGCTATTTTGGCGATGCCCGGACCCGAACCTGTTACCTTCCGCGTGCTAAACGAGTGCTTAACCGACTGGGCTCCTCAGCCCCCTTGGAAGAGAACTAGAGCTGTTGCACAATTATGTTTGGTTTAGTTTGAATTATCGTGGCACTAGAGCTACGCGAGGACTATTGACGACGGGCGTCGTATTTTAGAACCAAAAGCAAGTGACGAGCCAACATCTGAGTAGGCATCCAACGCAACCGTTAAGTGCGACATTGTACGCAGCGTTAGGACTTTGAAGGACATTTAACGTGCACTATCTCTTACACGGGGTATTATCCGTCGAACACTTTTGGCTACACATGCCACTTATAGGTCGGCAGCTATTTTGGCGATGCCCGGACCCGAACCTGGGACCTTTCGCATGCTAGGCGAGTACCTAACCGACTGGGCTCCCCAACCTTTAAATTTTAATAGTTATAAAATAAAGAAATTAAATTAAAATTTGAAGATGAATTAAGCTTAGTCTAAGATGTGTTCGAATATCGGTTACTGTGTGTGTGGCCAGTGCAATCCAATAATACTACCTGATCAGATCTACTTATTTAGCTGCCTAGTAATTTTCACGAAAACCGTCGATGAGGTCACATTGCCTGAAAATTATTATTTTTTTTTTTGCCTTTGAGTGATCGGGAGAGCGCCTCGTTTCTTTAGTAGCTCGAGTTCAGGTCAATCGGCCCAACCAGAATACTTACCTTTAATCAAATATTCGTGAGTATTGTGATCTTGTTAACACAAGAACAGCTCGATTTTCTTTTGCGTTTGATTTTTTTTTTGTTGTTGCTTGGAAAGAAGGCTTACTATGTAGTTAAGGGGTCTAAGGAGTCTTAAAAATGTGCAAAGAAGGAACTACAAAGTATAGTTTGATCTGTCATGTAATTTTTTAACTACTCAATATACAAGTATAATTTTTTTATATGTAATTCTACAAGATTTATTTATTATAAAACAAATTTTAAAATTTATGAAACTTTAGCCAAAACTAAAATAAATGATATTAAACATAAAGCTATTTTAACACATTGTGATTAGGCTTGCGCGGCAAATTTTGAGGGCAAAATTGAAAAAATGACCCAGAAAATGACTTTATATTGTACAAATATGTACAAACTAGGACTTATACCTAAATTCTCAGCTCAATTTTAATTAGAAATTATTTAAAAATGAATTCAAAATCAAAATTTAAAAAATTTTATTAATTTTTTTAGAAAAAAAGTTCTTAAAATAATTTCTAATTAAAATTGAGCTGAGAATTTAGGTATAAGTCCTAGTTTGTACATATTTGTACAATATAAAGTCATTTTCTTGGTCATTTTTTCAATTTTGACCTCAAAATTTGCCGCGCAAGCCTAATCACAATGTGTTAAAATAGCTTTATGTTTAATATCATTTATTTTAGTTTTGGCTAAAGTTTCATAAATTTTAAATTTTGTTTTATAATAAATAAATCTTGTAGAATTACATATAAAAAAATTATACTTGTATATTGAGTAGTTAAAAAATTACATGACAGATCAAACTATACTTTGTAGTTCCTTCTTTGCACATTTTTAAGACTCCTTAGACCCCTTAAGTAACAAGGTAAAGAGTTTATGATTTTTGTACACAATTCTATTTGAACATACGATCACCCTCGCTAAGTTTACGCAGGGAGCTTGTTCACTTTATTTAAATTTGCAAATATAAAAATAAAACAGCTAAATACTAACGAATGTACTTGGAATTGAAAATTGGAAAAAAAAACTATTTCAATGTCATTGCTTCTTAAATCAAGATAAAACGAGCCGATAAAACTCTAATGAATCAATAAAGTAATTATTATTTTTTTAATTAAAAAATTATCATGCAAACTCCCTTTATTTCACATTATTAAGATCCTAAAAAAGAACGTAAATCAAGGTAGAAAATGGATTTTTTTTTCCATTAAAAATCATTTTAATTAAATTTAATTTTTCAAAAATATTAATTTGAATAAGTTTTTCTCTTAACTGAAACTATTCTCCTCTTAAAATAATCTTAAAATTTAAACCAAGCAGTGACATTATAAGGTTGAATTAAAAAATAAAACAAAACAATAGAATCCAAAAAAGCCCAATAAAACCCACCCGGACTGAGCTTTTTTTAAAGTTTTTTTTTTCAAACCCTGGCTGCTAGCTGCTAGTTTAAAGTATGTTTAGTTCTCTTTTTTTTTTACCTAATTAGAGGATGAAACGAACTGTGAACCATTCAAAATTCGGTATTCGAACCCTGAAACTAACTGTTACACGTTAAGGGGTCACAGGAGTCTTAGAAATGTGCAAAGATGGTACTACAACACATAGTTTGATCTTTCATGTAATTTTTGAACTGCTCAATGCATAAGTATAATTTTTTTATATGTAATTCTACAAGATTTATTTATTATAAAACAATTTTTAAAATTTATGAAACTTTAGCCAAAACTAAAATAAATGATACTAAACATGAAGCTATTTGAACACATTGTGATTAGGCTTGCGCGGCAAATTGTGAGGACAAAATTGAAAAAATGACCAAGAAAATGACTTTATATTGTATACAAATATGTACAAACAAAGACTTATACCTAAATTCTCAGCTCAATTTTAGTTAGAAATTATTTTAAGAACTTTTTTCTAAAAAAATTAATAAAAATTTAAAAATTTTGATTTAAAATTTTTTAAAAATAATTTCTAATTAAAATTGAGCTGAGAATTTAGGTATAAGTCTTTGTTTGCACATATTTGTACAATATAAAGTCATTTTCTTGGTAATTTTTTCAATTTTGACCTCACAATTTGCCGCGCAAGCCTAATCACAATGTGTTCAAATACAGGGTGTTTCATAATTGACCGGAATAGGAATTGATGCAATTCCGAAATATTGAGCCGGCCCCTCCGAAAAATAGTAAAAAGCCAATTGATCACGGGTTTTGGTCGTGGTTGCATACTTGAACTAGGGCAGCACGAGAATGTGTTGACGAAGGGATGCATTTGTTTTGAGTTCGGTTTGGTTGAATCGACATATTGCCTAGTAATTTTACAATTTGCAGATTCTGTTACATCACAGTTCCTAAAACAGCTAAAAATGATTAATAACTACGAAAATGGAATTTTTGTGTTTGGATTTCGATTTAAATAATTTGGTGTGTTTCAAATTCGAGCTGGATGTTTGAAAATTGGAAGGAGCTAAACGTTTTGCGATAGAAGTGTACAGTTTGTCGAAATGTGCATGTGTTGGGACCAATTAGTTCCATAGTAGGGTAGAGACTGAACCTACCAATCGCACCATCTACCAACACGGAGACAATTTAGGGTGTCATGTGGGGATCGATGGCCGAGGGGTTTGGATCGCAGGCCATATCGCTAGCAGTCCGCGTGCTGTAAAGGGTACTACCCAATTTTTTTTTCAAAATTAAATTAAAGGGTGATATAAAGTTTAGCTTTCACATTTAGAACAAAAGAGGCAATTTTACCCATCTACTTTACTTATTGCAAATGATATATAAAAGTACTAGCTTTATAAACCCGGCGTTGCACGGGTGTACCCTTAATAACGGATATTTTTTTTATGTAAACAATTATTTTATACCAATTGATCCCTTCCCCACTGGCCAGTACTCCATCGGTAAATTATAATCGCTATTCAAGTGACACCTACGACATAAAAAGAATATTTTAATAAAATTTGGTAGCTGTACCTTCAGTAATTTTGGCTAGGCGTTGAGTGAGTCAATCAGTGAGTTAGGACTTTGCCTTTTATGTATATAAATTGAATTTAAGAAAGAAAATCCATAAAAATTGCTTATTTATAACACTTAAAATTGAACTAAAAGCTGTGCTAAATGATTTTTGTCTAAGATATATAAATAAATCTTGTGTGGAAAATGGGCTCTAAGTAACAATTTTTTGTAAAAAAACGACTTTTCCACATTTTTTATCGAAAAAATAAGAACAAATGTCAAAAAAATATTTCTATTTCCACTTTTTGTCAAATACTAATTATACTTCTGATTGAAAATCAAAATGTCGTGCTTGTAAAATAAATAAACTACAGCTTGGCAACTTGGCTCAATATGACATGAACATTTGGCTTCAACAAAACAGAACCATGACGTCAGTGTAGCGAACAGTCACCAGATTCACCTGATTGGCTGATGGGAAAAGTGTCGCGAGGAGTCGGGGAATATTTAAATCGCCTTTCTGCTGAAAGCGTGTGCTTTTCATTAATCTCCAGCTTGCTGTGAAGATATGGTTTATTCTTTAGAGGAGAGGATTTTTTTGGTGTTGGAATTTCACCGCCTAGAACACAATGTTAATGCAACAAAACGGAGTTTCAAAAAGAAGTTTAATGTTACCAAAGGACCAAAATTCGACACAATAAGGATGCTGTTTGAAAAATTTCAACGAACTGGGAACGTGAATGATGAGAGAGCTGGATTTGTCGGGAGAAGATTTTCGCAAACAACCACTGCTAATGCTCAGCTGGTGGAAACAGTAATACGAAAGCAGCCTTGTATATCCGTCCGCCGTGTTGCAACTACGGTTCAAATCAAGCCAACGTCGACGTATCGTCTCATGCGGCAGGGCTTGCACATGTTTCCATACAGAATTCAAACTCGGCAACCTCTCACCGCTGCTTCAATTAATTCACGGGAGACATTCGCTAACGATATGGTGCAAATGATTGATGTTGGTGATATAAATGTAGACAACATTTGGTTTTCGGATGAAGCCTACTTTCAGCTGGATGGCTACGTTAATAAACAGAACTGGCGCATATGGGGAACAGAAAACCCCCATGTTGCAGTTCCATCATCTCTGCATCCACCAAAAGTAATGGTTTGGGCCGCCATTTCGTCCAAAGGACTCATTGGCCCCTTTTTCAGAACCGGAACTATTACTGCCCTCCGCTACCTAGAGATTCTTCGTGAATTTGTGGCGATTCAAAATGCCTTAGATGACGCTGAAAGCACTTCGTGGTTCATGCAAGACGGTGCCCGACCCCATCGCACGGCCGACGTGTTTAATTTCTTGAGCGAACATTTCAATAACCGTGTGATTGCATTGGACTATCCCACACATACAGGAAGTGGTATGGATTGGCCTCCTCTTTCACCAGACTTGACCCCCTGTGATTTCTTTCTGTGGGGATATTTAAAAGATCAAGTGTACCGTCGCAATCCCGAAACAATTGAGGAACTAAAGCAATACATCTCTGCTGCATGTGACGCCATCCCACCAGAAATTTTCAAACAGGCGGCCGGTAATTTTGCTCTAAGACTGCGTCACGTTATTGCTGCTAATGGCGGATATGTAGAAAATATCGTAGTATGAGTAAACACATAATTTCACCCACCCTATATTTTCGTTTGTTTTCAACTTTATTTGCAAACACATGAACAAATTTTTGAAGGGTCGATTCTTTTTTAGGATCGACCCATAAAAAACAATAGCAGAACCACTACACATACATGCACCGTTAAGCCATACAAACCCTCCTTCTTTGTGCTGTTTACTATTTTTTTCCTTTTATTAATATAAATAAGCAGGTGCCCGGATGTTGTAATGGTTTGGATCGCAGACAATTACGCTAGCAGTCTGCGCGCTGTAACGGGTGCGATTCCCGCCTTCGCCCTGGGTGTACTTCCTTTCTCTGTCAGTAATAAGTCCTTCTGTGGTTGTCTTACTTGACGAAATCTTATAAGCGGGTGCCTCTGGAGCTGCTGGGTCCGGGTTCGAATCCCGTTCAGGCATGGATGTTTGTGTTTGTCGAGTATATGCGGAGTACGTGCTCGTAAAATCTGTTGGGTCCGAAAGTCCTGTGGGCGGTCATTGCGCAGTTCACCATGGGTACAGGTCAATGGAGAAAATTTCCCTACCCTTCAGGGACATGTCTAAATTGCGGAGGTGGCGACAGATGGCAACATCTGTCATAAGTGTTTGTGTGTGTCTTGTGCTGTCCTACTTGACGATGGTTTATAAGCGGGTCCTTGCGACCAAGCACACAAGCCTGAAAATATATGTCCACCAACCAACCAACCAATAAGCGGGTCTCTGATCATGCACACAAGCCGGAATATATATGTACATACCTACCCAGCATAAATATGAAAAATACAATAATTGTTATGTTTAAACTGATGGTCAACATCAAGTTTTTTTTAACAATAATGCAACAACCTATCAAAATGAACAGCATCCTAATTTTTTTTTTTTGAAAACTAGTTGAACCTGTAATTTTTATCAGATGTAAATTCAAACAAACCAAACTAAAAGTACTACATTCTTGTGTAGCTCCAGTGCAAGATTTCATGCACGACCGAAAGGGCGGCCAATTAGTTAGCCGTTTTTCATTGGCGGGGGCCGGGTAAATATTTAGGAATTGCGTCCTATACTATTCCGGTCAATTATGGAACACCCTGTAGCTTCATGTTTAATATCATTTATTTTAGTTTTGGCTAAAGTTTCATAAATTTTAAAACTTGTTTTATAATAAATAAATCTTGTAGAATTACATATAAAAAATTATACTTATACATTGAGTAGTTCAAAAATGACATGAAAGATCAAACTATGTTTTGTAGTACCTTCTTTGCACATTTTTAAGACTCCTGTGACCCCTTAACACACAGCAGAAGCACTGCAAATATACGAAAAGCCATTGGAATGGAACGGAAAATATACCAACTCTAAACCGAAAGAAATATTCATAGGAAATCTGGAACCGGAAAACAACTGTAATTAATAATTATAGAAAATTTGCCGGAGAGTAATCGAAAAACCAAAGCAAAGGTTAAGAGGACCCCCTTTGAATTCCACATCTTGAAAATCGTAATGTTATTCCTATGGAAAACATTCGCAAGTCAATTACCGCCACAATTTTAATAAAAGGTTACTAGTTTTTTGTATCATTGTGAAGAACGAAAGGAGTAGAATTTGTAACATTAATTTGTTTTGTGAAAATCACACATTTAGTATTTTTAGTAATTTTTTGAAGCCAGAACTTAATGCGTACTCCATTTTTGACTTACTTCAAAAAATTACTAAAAATACTAAATGTGTGATTTTCACAAAACAAATTAATTTTACAAAATCTACTCCTTTCGTTCTTTACAATGATACCAAAAACTAGTAACCTTTTATTAAAATTGTGGCGGTAATTGACTTGCGAATGTTTTCCATAGGAATAACATTACGATTTTCAAGATGTGGAATTCCAAGGGAGTCCTCTTAAGGGGTCATAGGAGTCTTAAAATTTGTTTTATAATAAATAAATCTTATAGAATTGCATATAAAAAAATTATACATATATATTGAGTAGTTAAAAAATTACATCAGGTTGGTTACAAAATCCTAGAAAAAAAGTTCCCTGATATTTCCAGGATTTCCCTGATACTTTCACAAAAATTTCCCTGATTTTACAATTACCTAGAAAACATGCAATACACACAATTCAATGTAGTACTGAAAATTTAATCCAGACATCGCGGGTATTTAAGACTTTCCGCCGGAATATGTAAGGCTACGTAACTTTTCTTCATTTCCGAAAATCTGAATAAATTTAGAGGAATCATGTGATTAGAAAATTATTTTATAACATGATCAGTGAGAGAGATTAATCCTTCCTCCATGATTGGTCCTTCAGGAAAATCGGATCAACCAGAATATTTTTTTTTAATCAAAAGTCCGTAGTAGTGATCCCAACAACCTAAACCTGCTGTTTAAGTAATCCAAAAAAGAAAAAAATCCCTGATATTTTGCAAAATTTGAAAAATTCCATGATAATCCCCTGATATTTCCAGAATTAAAAAGTTCAAAGAGTATTCCCTGATTTCCAGGTTTTCCAGGTTCTGTTACCACCCTGTACATGAAAGATGAAACTATACTTTGTAGTACCTTCTTTGCACATTTTTAAGACTCCTATGACCCCCTTAACCTTTGCTTTGGTTTTTCGATTACTCTCCGGCAAATTTTCTATAATTATTAATTACAGTTGTTTTCCGGTTCCAGATTTCCTATGAATATTTCTTTCGGTTTAGAGTTGGTATATTTTCCGTTCCATTCCAATGGCTTTTCGTATTTGCAGTGCTTCTGTTGTGTGTTAACGTGTAACAGTTAGTTTCAGGGTTCGAATACCGAATTTTGACTCCTATGACCCCTTAAACAACTCTAACGTTAAATATTAAAAAAAAAGGGGGGGAGGGGGGAAATAGAAATTTAATGAAATGGAACTTGAGAATAGAAAACACTTAAGCTTTATTACTTCCCTTGAAAACTGTATTATGACGTCTAATAGGTATACCAAATTTTACTTAAAAAAATATTTTTTTTGAACATTTCTTAAAAATGAGATTCCTGAAGGTTAAATGTTTTATTTATAAATCTTGAAAGTCTGGTACAAAAATGTACTTGATTTATTTCAGTCATGCCTGTAGATATAATTGGTTTTAAATGAGACATAAAAGAAATGAGGCAAGAAGCATTGGGCGCCTCCGTGTCTCCAAGTTCAAATAGCGCTTTCGAAAAGAAAAAGGGTATAAATTTCCTTCTATGGCGTCAACCGGCGGAGGATTCTGACATTTCCAATAAACAATCCGATCACTGTATCAAAGTATTAATAATCTGGTAGTAATGTAGGGAGGGGCAGATTATACCGCTTAAACTAATTTTATTTTAAATTGTAAAACTGGGCTATCTCAAATTTTAATAAAAATTTCTATAAAAAATAATGAATGTTATTTTTTTTAATCAAGCTTTAGTTGCTGTTTTAATTGTGCTATAAATGTTGGCAATAAAAAAGTTGTTTAGTTGGTTTAAAAATAAAATAAATTACATTTGATAGGCAATTGAATTTCTTTCTATATTAATGAAATAAAATATGTTTTTAATATTTATACTATCAATTCCACAAACAATAACACGTTAATTAGTTCCGAAATGGACGTGGTCCGATAGAAGAAGATCCAAATATTAGCCTTAGTTTTCAGCCTTTGATTATTGGTATCAGTCATCGATTTCCATAAAAAATGAAGTTGGACGAGGGTCAATACGATACTAGAGTTCTTTAAAAAAAAATTCAAACTTTTAGAAAAGTTCTTTTAGTTGGTAATTTTAAAGGCATTTTTCATTAAAAACAACGTTGAAGTAATCTGTTAACTACAAATAAGAGACACTGCGTTTTTTGCTGCATTTATAGCACAATAAAATTTGTATTTTTAGAGTTTAAGGCTTGTCCCTAGTAATTGTTAAACATTTTTTTTTTTAATTTCTTTGCAAAAATACTTTTTAGCATATATTTGTACGAAAATTATGTTTAGATTAACGCGTTTTGGGGGAAAACTTGTTTTAGGTTCCGCACTACGTTTATTGCGTAAAAAGCGGAAGATATTAGAATAGTTAAGTCCGTCCGTCACCCACTTTCATAGCCCAAACTACAAATGATGCGTCTCTGATCGTTAACTTTGACCATAAATAGTTGAATCAAATTCTAATAATGTGTTACAGATTTCGTTTATTTTTAAAACAGTTCAAAGTATAAATCTTTTTTCCAATTAATAATTTCACACAAAGTAAATCTTTCAAAACTGTTTCATGCGTGTCGATAAATTACATATGCAGTTCTTTGCACTTTATTTTTGATTTTTATTTATACAAAGCACATACAGAATTGGAATTTTAAACTAGGTGGTTGTCAGAACATCGCAATCGCAATTGTTACTCATTTCTTCTAATCTATATTTTTGCCTACTTGGTTTTTTTTTAATTCGAAAGAATTTTTTAAAAAATCGAAAAAATAGGTAGTGACATGCGGTCGATGTCCGTCCGTACCCCCCTTCCAAAATCGGTTCTATCAATCCGATCTTAAAAATTCTTTAAGATATGACCTCAGAAACCCAACTTTCATACTTTTTGTCTGTCTACGATAGGACGGACAATTTTTTATTTTGGTTATAAATCGGTTTAGAATGACGTCAAGAATGTGATTATGTGTTTACTAATAAAGTGTCAAGGAATTTTTTTGCGTATAATCCTGATTACTTTTAATTTGCATTTCCTTCCATTCGCCTTCCTATTTTAAGTGCATTTTGGTGTAGTTTCATGGTTTTTGTTCTGCGAATAATTAAATATTTATTTATAACTGTAAATAAATCAGGAAGACGATAAGTAATACTTTTTTTATTCGCGATAGAAAATTAATGAAAAAATTGATTTGGCTTTCAGAAGTTTAAATTATAGCTGGATGCTGTGTTTAGGGAAATTTATTCTAATGCATATAAATTCGATGTAGAGAAGTTGTAGATGACACTTACTGTTAAGAACCTAGTTCTTTCCCGATAAGAATTTCAGTAAGTATTTAAGTAACAGAAAAGTAGGCTATATAAATCTTTAAGAACTTCTTGTTTCACTTTTTGTACGGCGCCTGCCGGTCACGTAACCGGCAGGTGTCTTTTTTTTTATGAGAAGTGTAGATGTAACATTAGAAAGAGAGGTTGTAGTTTAGATGAATTAATTTTAAATTTCTGTTACGCTGAAGTTAGCTTCATGTTGTTGAACAGGCATAGTTTTCGGAAGCGCGGTTTATTTCCTACAAATTTGAGAAGTAAAGACAATTATCCCTGTTTAAATTAGTTAATAACTTAACACACAGGGTGCCCAGCAGAATTGCTGGTAAAAATTCAAGCTCATTTCAAGGCTCATTTCCAAATTTTTTACGGACATTCGCATAATCAATTATACCACTACATTTTCAAATATGCTTAACAACTAGCTAACAGAAATATTGGGCAAAAATGAGAAAATATTTAAGTTATGAATTGTTTTAGCACTAATAAACAGTCAGCCTAGTTATAGTCTCCTACAAATATGATGCATTAATACAGCTCAAAGAAGTAAGAATAATATAATTTTTAATATTTCTATTTTTTTTAGTTACTAGACTTATGTAGTTTCTGCTAAATATTTATTAGTGTTTCGTGTACTACACAAACAAAAAAAGAAGTTCCAAAAGAACTAAAATAGCCTACTTTCCTGTTACTTAAATACTTACTAAAATTCTTATCTTGAAAAAACTAGGTTCGTAACAGTAAGTGACATCAATAACCGTTTCTACATTAAATTTATATACAACATTAGAATAAATTTCACTAAACAAAGCATCCAGCTATAATTTCAACTTCTTTGAGCCAAATCAATTATTTTCATTAATTTTCTATCGCCAATAAAACAAATATTACTTATCGTCCTCATGATTTATTTGCAGTTATACATAAATATGTAATTATTCGTAGAACAAAAACTTTTGCCCACCAAAAACTTTTTTACACAGTCAACTTAATTTTTAAAGTCAATTACTAAAACAAGTAATAGTTAAGTCGTTTTAATTTATATTATTTGTATTTTGATTTTACTAAAAAAATACTGAAATACACTAATATAACCAAAAAAGTATCCCGTTTTAGGTGTCAAGGTTTAGACCGATCAGATATGAAGACTTGAAGAGTGCACGGGAAAAACCGATTGATTTTGTAGAGAAGTTTCCTTAGCAGGCCACTTTGGCAATGATAGCGAGTGATCGCATAAACTTGTGTAAGGAGACCAGTTAATACCACAGAGATCATAGTTAAAGTAATAGAGTGGCAGTCACGTGACCTCCAATGCTAACGTCGGGACGCGCAGTTAATGAAGCCAGTGATGTAGGTCACGTGATCTGTCACTCTAATACTTTAACTAGTATCTCTGTGGTTCCTAGCTCCCGAGATTCAGGCGATTGACGATCCCGGCGATTGGACCAAGCGAAGAAGAAAGAGAGAAACTGGTTTTCTGCCGCCAACGTCCGCCAAGTAGACAATTGCTGGCGTCCGCCTAATAAATCAATCGGTTCTTCCCGTGTACACTTCATATGAATTGACCCTTATGAATCAGACAATATTTATTAAAAATGATTTGTAATACATTAGTGTAAGGGTTTACTGACCAGTGAATGAACAGTTGGTAAATACATTTAAAAAGTAAGGATTAAAAATCATTCCACTGGTTGGATTGTCAACACTGACTTCCTCTCATCTAGTAGGAAGCTATCTGACATCTGATTGGTTGTACTGGTCATTAATTAAAATCCAACATGTTTATTAACTGGAAATTTTTGCGTTCATTCACCGGTAAAAGTACTGTTCATTCACTTGGCTTTTGCACCACTTTTTATTTGGACCCCCCAATAGACCAAAGCAATGCAATATAAAGTCACCACCTTTTTTTTTTTTTTTGTAAAATTTACATATAATGACATATGTGTTCACATTGTTATAAACCCACAAGTTATATATTTTCTTAAAATGTATGAATTTTCTTAAAACAAATTGTGCTTAAGCGTACATTCACTGGTTAGTCTACCCTATAAGAAAAAGATAAGGTCATTCCCTAAATAAATGAGAGTTTAAAATTTCACTAGGAGATTACCCTGAAATAAACCAACCTATTAATATTACGCAACACCCCACCTCCCCAAATCAAAGCTATGTCGCCCAGTGAAAAGTTCTTAAAAAAAATTCACTGTTGCAAATTCCCTAAAAGTCGTCAAATCATAAATTTCGAAAATCGGCGTTTTGCGAACCATTTAATTCAAGCACAAAAATCCCGAAGATCTATCATCAGACATTACAACTAACGACTCCTTAAAAATCCATAAATTCCGAAATTATGAAACGTAAAATTAAAAATCAGTAAAATAGCGGAAATGGCAGATTTTCGGAAATGGGCTAATCAGTACAGAATCGTTAATCCAGACATTCATAATCCGAACACTTATAAATTTCGCGGATAGTCCGATTTAAAAAAAAAAAATGTATTTAATCAAAAACCCCAGAATAAGCCGAAGTAGAAAAAATTCCGAAAAAGTAAGTTTAAAACGTAAACAAAAAATCAAAAAATTCTTGTAGTAACAAGAGGGCTGGGGAGCCCAGTCGGTTAGGCACTCGGCCTAGCATGCGAAAGGTCCCGAGTTCGGGTCGGGGCATCGCCAAAAAAACTGCCGACCTATAAACGGCCCGTGCAGCCAAATGACCAACGAATAATTACCCCGTGTAAGGGAGTACACGTTAAATATCCTTTAAAGTCCTGCGTACGATGTCGCCCTTAACAGTTGCGTTGGGTGCCTACTCAGGTGTCGGCTCGTCACTTGACTGTGGTTCTAAAATACGACGCCCGTCGCCAATAGCCCTCGTGCAGCTCTAGTGCGACGATAATTCAAAACGTAACCTAATAAAAAGAGGTCAAATACTAATGATCAAAAGAAATTATTCTGGTTGGTCCGATTGGCCTGAACCGGAGCTACAAAAGTAACGAGACGCTCTTCCGATTATGCAGAGGCAAAAAAAAACTGTCAATCACTGTGAGACAATGCGACCTTATCGCTGGATTTCGTGAAAATTACTAGGCAGCAAAATAAGTAAATCAAGAAGCATCATTGGATTATACTGGCCGGTAACTACTATTCAAATACATCTTAGTGTAATCAAATCTAAATTAATCTTCACATTTTAACAGAAATTTTTATATTTATTATTAAAATTTATTATTTGAACTTGTTGTTTTGTACTGTAATTCAAAAACAGGAGTCGACGATTCACTGATCCTTACAAATAGACCAATCACAACAAAACTCGAAGATCGCTTTATCGTGAAACCCTGAAAATCGGCAAATAAAAAACCCCCCATCAAATATCAGTAAAAGCAACGAACTCGCAAATCCGGAATATTTGAGTCGCGAAAATGAAAATGTGCAAAGCGTGCATCTTCAAAAATCCGCAATTGATCGAAGACTCTTGAAAATAAACGAACAGGGAAAAAAATTAACAAATCACATAACTTTTAATTTCACCCAAATATAAATCTACGCTAACTGCAAAACCACGGAAAATCGAGTATCTTCGAAAATTGAATCGCGAACCTAAGTGCAGTCAAAAATGTCCAACGAATAATACCCCGTGTAAGGAAGTGCACGTTAAATGTCCTTCAAAGTCCTAACGCTGTGTGCGATGTCGCCCTTCTCGACGGCTAGACTGTTGTAAAAAAAAAAATCCCTCCGAAACATGCGTAACATCAATTTTTCCTAATTGTCAAACAGATATTATTTAACTAACGTAATAACAGTATTTTTAATGAACACAAAAAATAATTTATTGAACATTAACTAACATTTCCACAACCACAAACCTAGCACTAACACAAAATAATTCCTAACCACATATAAACATTAACAAAACATTAACGTAACAAAAATAAAATTAAACATTTCGATATGCCTATAAATTAAATAAAAACAAAAGAAGTACTGTTCAATAGCCGTATCAGTAACTCGTATGAAGCTATTTCCTGTTCCTACTGCTTAACTTAAAATTTCCCCAAGTTTTCCCTTTAAACGAGCAGTTTCTGTATAAATACTATTTATCGCTCTTTTACTTGGCACCATTTCTTATCTGTCGCCAATAAAAAGCCGAACGGCTCATCTGCGGAAGCGCAGCCTACATTACTTCCTTTTAAACAAGTTTTGTGGCAGTTTAAAGCTCTAAAGGGTTCACAATCTGGAAATTTTTGATCACTAATGCACAGCAGAGATGTCTTTTAGCCATCCGCCATTGAAATTCTATGTGGAAAAGATGTCGGGCGGGAAAAAAAACATTTAGGTTTCAACGAGTCACGTGTCAAGGTCTTGTGCCTTCTCAGGGTTGCCAATGCTCCCTCCACCTCTTAATATCTCGATGTATGCGTATGATTAAGGATTTTCCTGTTGGTTAATCCTGATAGAATACCGAAAGGCGAAAGGTTTTTTATTTTAAAATTACGAAGACAATGTTATAAGTGAAAGTGATGGTAAATTAACATCCAATTTATTGTCTTCGTAACTGAAAAAGGCATAAATTAATTGAAAAGTCCTTTAAATGAAATTTTCAACAAAACAAAAGTTTAGAAATAACTTAAGATTTTAACTTTTTTATTATATCTGTTCTAAGTTTTTGTTTATGTATTGAAAATTACGTATTTTTTAAACGTTTCCCTTGGAATATTTGGTTTAAAAAACTTTTTGAACTTGCCCGATTTCCATTTGATTCGTCCCAAATTTGTAAATATTGTTGTTTTAGGAATTTATTAGACATTAAAATATACGGAAGTTAAAAAAATGGAAAATTGTAAGTGTGTGTATTGTATTTGTGTATTTGAATACACAAATACAATACACACACAAAATTTAATTTGCAGACAATGAAGAAAATTATGCAGTAAAACTTATATATTCATACTAAAGCAGAGATGTTGAGAATATTAAATAACATCCACATAGAAAAGGCTGCATATTTAATTTCTTTTAATAGAATAATCCAAACAAGAATATAGAATTTTGTGTGCGTTCTGAACACCTTTGAAAATTTAAAGAATTTTTTTCCTTGTCTTAAAAAAAGAGGGGAAGTAAAGAGCCGGCCCTGTGTCAAAATCAACTGCCTACAAAAGCCCCTATACCTCACCACAGTTTAAGTATGCAGTATACAAATGTTCTACGGGAGAAAAGAGTAAATACACTGCTCAAAACAATTAGGGGAGCACATGTTTTAAACTCTTTCGCTCCCAATGATTCCATTGGGAATCATCAGCTTGTGATTTTTTTTTTCTGACTAAGTTAAATTCGCCACTTATGTATCGTTAGATACATTGTTAGATGGAAGAATAACGTATTTTGAAGAATTTAATATTTTTTCATATTAATGAAAATATGAAAAATATGGTAAAATAAATTTCACTTTAAAACAGTTTTAGAAAATAAATTGACCCTAAATTTTTCATGCTTGCATTTTTTAGATGTTTAAAAATATATTTCAACTATTTTTAGCAAAAAAAAGTTTTGAAATAATTATTGTTATAATTTAGTAAAAAGTTATTATTCCATTTCTTCCCCTTGTAAGTATTAAAAACTTAAGATTTTTTCTCATGTTTTTTACTATTTCATTTCGAATGCACAGTGAACCTATTTAACAAATTTTAGATTTATAGGATAAAAATTAAAAAGTTGGGAGTGAAGTTAAAGTTGGAATTAAAAAGTGCTCCCCTAATTGTTTTGAGCAGTGTAGTTGTAATTTCCAAGTGCGAGAATCGAATAAAAAAAGGTTTTTCTCATTCAATAAATCACTTTATTCATTATTTCAAGAAATATTTTTTTTCTCCTTCAGTTAGAGTGTAATATTAATTATTTTTCCTTTGATTTTGACGTAACAGGGCGAACGTATAGCGTACGAGCGACCAGTCAGAGAGGCAAAATTCCGTTTGTTTACGCGCGTTTCCTCCGCGTAGAACATTTTAATGCTGCAAACTTAAGGTGTGTTTTGGTATAGGCTGTTTAATCAGTCCCAGAAATGCTGAATGAAAATATGTTCTATCTCAAGCTTCGATTGGTAAATCAAAGTCACATGGGAACACAGCACCAACCAAGACAAGAATGAAAGCTGCGAAACAAGTTTATTTGTTGAGTAATAATTTTTTTCTGTGAAGTCAAGCTTAATTTAGTAGCTAAAATTGCATATATACCTATCTTGTTTAAAGTTTGCTTCAATTGAACTTCTGATTTTTTTTCAGAGTTAGTATACCTATGAAAAATATTGGAACACACCATTCTGAAGTGACTTATAGTGAACGAATCACCTCATCCTGAAGTGTTTCACAGATTTCTCATTTAATAACTTAGCTTAATGATTACATACATTAGTTTAGAATCTTGTATGACCATTTATTATCTGAGTTTTATTTTAAGTTTGATTTTTTTATTTCAAATAAACATGAATTATCATCAAACCAAATAAAAGTTATAATCTATTTCCCCATATGTATACTTTTTTCTCAATAATTGGTACACATTAATTTTTTTTATTTTTAGATTCTTTGATAAATTATTGGGCATGTTTCATGCGAGTGGCAACTGGTCCAGCGGCATTGTTTTCACTTTTTGTCCTGCAGGAATTATATTTGTTTCGAACAATCCAATTATTTTCAATCTAACCTTACTGAAAAGATTCCTGTAAACGAACCTTTCTTTCAGTAGAAATAAAGCTCTTCTCTACAAGGGAATCATGCTTAATTGTTGTAGTAGAATTTCTGTTAATTTCACTATAAACACATCTAAACAGTCTCTTGACAACATTGACGTTTTGATAATGCTTTGCATACTTGAAATTTAATCAATTTAATATCAATGAATAGCAGGAATAAAAACTAGTTGCATGAAATTAACACAAAAACAAAAATAAGCAGATGATAAAACTTATTTTGGAAAGCGACCAACCCAGGAAGCCCAAAATAAAAACTGTTAAGTTACGTCTTCTGAAACAACCTCATTGAAAATATTCAGTGCAGCCATTGTGACCTTGCACACCATTGTCACACTAGAATTTGGTAAAGAAAAATTCAAAAATGGATAATATTAATAATTAATAATGGATAATGATTGTTGGGTGAAAAAAAATCATTTAATCACAATATATAATTTTTTATTCAGGACGTTTGCTTAGTGGTTATTACAAAGCTTGAAGCAAAAAGCTTAGAGTACAAATTGTATCACAAGTATACACACACTAGAAAAACACATAACTCAAACAAAAAAAATACTGTACTGTACAAAAGATAAATAACACTATACTATGAGATTAAAATTACATTTTAAAAATTACATGAAAGCTAACAAAATGAAATTCAATAAAGAGAAAAAGCCAACTTGCAAACGCAATTAAATTATTAAAAAGACAGCTTTTTGAGGATTATTTGAGATTATCAAACAAACCTTGGCTAAAAAATGAAGAGCTTAGAGGAAGAACATGATAAGTGGCCAAAAGGTCAAAACGAGAAAGTGAACTTAAAAGTACTTATACCTCTCCCGACCTTAAGTTTGCAGAATACAAATGCTCTACGAGAAAGAGGGTAAATAGTTCTCATTTTTGAGGGCGAGAATCGAATACAAAAAGATATTTAACATTCAATAAACAAACTTATTTGTTATTTCAAGATATAAATTTATTATTTTTATTAGTTTAGCTTCAGTAAGAGTGTTAGTTTAATTATTTTTTTCCTTCGATTTTGACGTAACAGGGCTCACGAATATCAGGGTCAAATTATCAACCAATCGGAGCAGGCGAAGCTTCGGCGCCAGCCGCGTTGTTTACGCAAATTCCTCCGCGTAGTACATTTCTCTGCTGCAAACTTAAGGTCGGTTTTGGTATAGTCTACACCCGGATCTGTAATCAAGACTTGCAAACCGTAAAAAAAGTATACAAAAATTTATGAAAACATGGAAACTTGCTATCATTAAAAATAGTAGTTAGTATTGACACAAAAATCTCAATTTTGTTTTCAAAAATGTCACTTAGCACAAATCTCAATTTTTTTTCAAAAATGTCACTTAGCACATTCTTCCACTAAGCTATTCAATTTTAGTTTGTAATGATAAAAAATACATTGCACTAACAGCAATGTAATTAGTAAAGCTACTCACCATAACTCAAATATTATTAAAAGGAACAAAAACCACAAACGTAAAGAGAAAAGTCAGTTATGTATTTGTTCACAATATAATTTTTTAATATATGATTCTTTTCGTTATAGAATTACTTAAACTATAATATATAGAAACTATAAGACACTACAAAATCTAATCATTGGGAAATTATTCAGTGACTAGTAAACTTTTTTCAAAGCGACTTGAGTATAAATATAAAAATATCTGCTTTATATATCAAGGCAATTTTTAGAAATATATGTGCAAGTATGAAATCTACGTATAAAATTGATATAATTTTAATTATAAATAAATGCCTGTAGCTCTATTTAGTACATAGTATTAAATGTAAGATTATTTTAAGATATAAAGGCAATGGCAAAAACATTTCAGATCATTCAAAGAAAATTAAAATATACATAGACACTAAACAAAGTATTAATACAATATAAAAAAAATCAGAATGCACACACATTTTGCAATTAAAAACTTTTATCGAATCTTTTTATATTAAAAATATCTAAAGTTAGCATTTATCTGCAATCTAAAAATAGTTAAGTAATTTGTTATGAATATAGCTATAATTAAAAATAATATATAGTATTGTACAATTTCATAAAAGATTTAGTGCTAAATCTTTATTAAAAGCAGCACCACATGTATCAAAAGTAAATATATTGCTATTTTATATTTAGCTAATATAATGTTTACATTTAGTACCATTACTAAAGGATTTCATATGTATCCAACATCAAAAAATAAAGAATCTCGAAATAAAGTAGAAAGTTTGAAACTCTTTTAACCAATCAACAACAATTGTCAAGAAAATGTGCTGCTGATAGGTTGAATTTCAAGCAAAATAATAAAAATTATAATTAGATTTTTTTAACCGAAGCAAAAAATAAGGCTTAAAACATTCATTTTAGTAATACTTGCAAATACATGTTTTTATACAAGAAAAAAATAATAGGATTATAAAATTCTAATAATTGTTTATATATTTTATTGCTAATTTTTTTTATAGATCATTAACGTTAATAAAACGTTTAAGACCTAATGGAAAAAATATCTTATTGTCATAAAAAATTTAATCAAAGAGCAATTTAAACAATGAAATCTTCAGAAAAAAAACCTCAAATATGCTTTTTATCTATAATTTGATAAAAATATCAGTCTAGAATTCTACAAATTTGACTACATTACAGAAAAATGTAAAAAATTATCATTAATTTTTATACTAATATTCTAGATTTATAAAGAATATAAAATTTCACTGTGCATCTATCATGTATTATGGTGGCTGTGAAAGAACAACTTCAAAATAAACTTCAACAATGTTTTAAGGATATTAAACCATCCTAATTTTAGGTACATGAAGCTAAAAAAAAAAAAGCTATTATTCAAGAAATGTTTGTATAAAATATTTTGTTATTATAGCACCAAAACTTGTTGCTATAATGCTTATAAAAATGGGTACAACAGGCCTCTCTATGGGCTGTTGCACTATTGAGTTTAGCTTAGAATTTATGGTAAAAAGTTGTCCAGGGTTCCCACACAATACTTACTCAATACTCAATGTAAATTTTTTAGAAGGCTATATAAAGACACAAAGTCAGAGAATATACCGATATCTCATGACTTTTTAATGGAGCCACATCCTAAAATCCAGTTTCAAGTGGACTACAATAGATAGTGTTTTAGCTTTTTTTTGTAAATGAACAAAAGCAAAAATTGAAATGGTAATTTCTAGGGTCTCCTCGATAGTTTAAGAGCGAATTTAGGGTCTTCAGACAAGAAGCGTGCATAAAATAGACGATAAACAGATAAATGATTCTGACATGTGATGAGCTTTCAATTACATTGGAGCTACATCCTTAAAAACCAGTTTTAGGTGAACTACAATAGTGTTTTACCTCTTTATAAACGAATACAAAAGCAAAAGTAGACATTCGAATTTTTAGAGCCTTTTGATAGTTTAACACTGAATTTAGAACAAACAAGAAACGTAGGAACCCTGGACAATTAACAGTTGTTGAAGTCAATTACAAAGCCGTTCCACCTGCATCTACACTAATGATTTTTTCAAAACATGACAATACAAAAAACCTGATATTTGGTTCACAGAGAGACCAGTTTCCCAGGGGTCATCGAATCAGGACTAGACAGATCACTGCTTGAGCTTCGCTGTTGGCCGCCACAGGAAGAGGATATCACAAACCCGCCATTGGACGCCGGAGTGTTCCCGCCCCCTTCCATCAGCGAATCAAACTGGAAGAGACCAGTAGAGGGCGTGTTTAGGGAGGTGTTTAACCCGGAGAGATCGGAAGAAGACTTATTACGATTGGCTGTGTTACCTGTTGAAAATAGCACAGTTTATATATTTTCCCTAAAAGGAAAAACTTCCAACACTTTTTCCCTACTGCTATTTTATCCAGTTGTTTACGTTTCAGTCAGTTCAGTTTTTTATGGTTGTTGAGTTAATTATCTTATATGGCATTCTGTGTTGAAAAATGAAGTTACTTGGGTTTATACTTTTTGCTAAAGAGGTACACATACATAGACCTCTGTAGAATTGACTTCACAACTTCAGTTTACAAATTTTCTTAATACTCACTTTATTATAAACAATAATATTCAAGCGCGCCAAAATACTGATACTGAAGCAGCGGCTTTAATAATCGCTCTAAAAAGTGACGTACCAAGCAGATTTCAGAGATCAGAACAGTTTTATCAGCATCAAAAGTTATGTAATGGAATATTAATCACAAATTAACGACAGAGCTTTATTTGTTTATTCATGGTACACCAAAAATATGTATTTTTACGGCTCAAAACCTCAAATTTTACTAAAGTGATGCGACCCCCCTGAAATGCCAAATGCTATTTTTTTTTTCCAAAATTACTTGCTAAACATACTTCTAAATATATATATTGCTGAAAAATATATTTACATCGTATATTTTTTTCTTACTTTTTTATTTTAAAATAACCTTTAATTTTGCCCCTGAGATTACATCAACATTTACTCGTCACATTCTAACATTACCTCCTTCGTTGTTGGTGTTGTAACTGGACGACAGTGGCAGGGTCGTCGGCCGGTTGTAGTTTTTCAGGCGATTGACTTTGGACTCTTCGAGAGGCTTGCCTTTCGTTGTCTGTTGTTGTTGTTGCAAGTGCCGGTTGCCACCCTGTTGCAACTTGCATGTAGCCTTGTGGGCCTCCAAGATGAACTCCAGCTCTTCTTTTTGGCAGTTCAGGATTTGGATCTCGTTCTGGAGGTTTTGGCGCTTCTCTTCGAGGCCGTCGGTCTCCTGAAATAGTGTCGGTAATTAAGTCCAGGGTTCCTACTTGAAACGTATAACGAAATGTAGGGGCTGCTTACGGGATTGTTGGGGACAACTTGAAATATGTTAAAAGCAACATACAAACATCTTTCCAAACACATGGAGTTAAGAGAATCCCTAATTTTAATTGCTTTTTCAAGCCATTGATTATGAATTTTAAAAACTGATGTTTCTCTACGACTGGGATGCATTACAATGAGTTTCTATTAGCAATATTGAAATATTCATTGAAAGAAATTATGGCCATTAATAGTTGAAAAATTAAATTCCACATGCATCATAAAGCCCAGTTTTAGGAAGGACTATAATAGTGCTCTTCCTCCTTATCAATGAGTACAACGAAAAACACGAGTTGAAATGGGATTTTTTTTTAGTAAAAAGAAAATTTTAGGTGTTTTCAGTGAATCCATTTTAAAATGTAGTTTGATTTTAAAGAGACGTAGGACCCCAGAATTTAAACACTTTATGTCTAGCCTCTAAAATTATTGCGAGTTTCTTTTAATAGCAGAAAACTAAAATAAATAATTACTTTATATCAAATCCAGAACCAACAAAGTTGCCTCGAGGCCAAATAACATATAGCTTAAAGTTCTAGCTTCAAACTATGAATGTTTAAAAAAAAAAAATTGTTACAGGGAATGATCATTAAATTAAAAAAAAATATATTTGTTTTAATTGCTCTTATATGTTAACTTTATAATAATAAAAATTTCTCAATGAATTAAAATACCTTCAAGCTTATTTTAATCAACACACACACCATGAGTAATATTTTACACATACTTCACTCTCCCAAGCCACTTACATTCATCAAATTGCTGGTGAGCTCCATGCGTCTTTTTCGACAGCGAGCCGCAGCCAACTTGTTCCTCTCTCTTCGGACACGCCTCCTCTCTTCTTCTTCAGGACTTAGCTAAAGACCCCAAACAGATAAAAACTTAAGGTTTCACATACTAAATATTACAAAAACAAACATATTCAGCAGTTTTGAAATATTTTTGCTCCTTGATTGACTTTCATAAAGGTTTTGAGAAAAGCTTTAAACCACCTGTAAGGCCACAGAAATATAAAATGACTGCTAGCTTTTATAGCAAGATGTATGATTTCAATAATATGAAGACATTAATAAACCAGGTAAATTTTAATATGATGCAGTAAAAACAAGTTTACTTAAGAGACACTAAAATGTTTTTTTCTTTTATCTAGGAGTGATCCATTCCAAGAAATTTTATATTATTTTCCCCACAAATATGTGTTCTAGTATTTGGTAAATGGTATTTTCTTGTTTTTTTCTTAAAGAAAGAGGTTTTTTCCTGGTATTTACCAATTTTTCCCACTGGGATGGAAAATATTTTTGAATGGGAAAAAACCAACTTCGTATTGTAATCCAAGGTCTACCCCCAGAAGCAGAATTTTCTGAATGTGGCTGTAGCAGGACTTTCCAAGGTAAAAATTTGTATGCAGGAATACCCCCCCCCCTTCCGGAACGACATTATCAAAAGGATTACCGTACACCACAAAGCGGCTGTGTTTAGTCTCTGGAAATAGGAAATTGAGAGCTTTACAAAAATATACACTACTCACTATTCTGCAGTGCAAGAAAATGTGTATATATCACAAATGTATAATTTAAATATAAAATTTGTCTTGCATACATTTTCAATGGATTCATCTCAAACAGGTAAAACTTTAAAAAAAAAAAGACCAGTGTTTCAAACATTTAACAAAAAAACATTTATTACTTAAAACAGGGCAAACAATTATCAGAGGTTTCAGTTACTCTTTTAGCAACTTTTGAGGTTACACAATTGTTGTACACATTCTTTTGTGATGTATGTGTAAAGTAATGGTAGCACGAAATGCCATATTTCTCTGTTAATGCTGCTTTTAATAACTTCTCCAAGTTTTTATAACCAGCACCAGGTTAACAAAACATAGCATGTCTGTGGTGCAAATTTTTTCCGAGAGAACCATCGGTCTTTTTGACATATTATTTACAACAGACCTAGGGCCCGATCATGATAAGTCGGGGCCCTGGGCTCATACTTTTTGGGGGCCCCCTAGAAAAATCTGTATTTGTTAAAAGATTTTATATATATAAAATAGTCAAATAAATAAAACATCACAATTACATAAATTTTTCCACTTTAATCGAATTGAATTTTTCTCGCTTTTCTTTTGGAAAATTCAGCGATTATGTCACTATAATCTATTTTTTGTGTTATATCTCCTTCAATGCACAGCAACGCCAAGGAACTTAGTTTTTCCTGCAAAATAGATGATCGTAACGATGACTTTAATCTTTTAAGTAAAGAAAATGATCGTTCACCTGAACAGTTTGATATTGGTAATGTAAGTAGAATACGTAATGCTGTTTCAACATTGGGGAAACAGGGCTGCCAGTGCCAGAAAGCTTTGAAAATAGTTGCTTTAGTAGCCTCAGATGATAAAAAATAGTAGCCAAAATAGTATCCTCTTTTACCTAATAATTGTTAGATGTTTTTTTTAAATATTTGCATTGAAGGTTATGCGAAATTAAATAAAATTTCCAAAAAAGTGATAAATTAGTTTAATATGCTTAGATGCAAAAATTTAAAAACTAAAACTTAAGACTTATTCAGTGCAGATCTTAGAATTGTAGCACCAACACTCGGTTAAAAGGATTGATAAAACTGCCAATAGTTTTTGGGATGTATTGCAACAGAAAATTTCATGTTAAATTATGAAACCAATTTATATATAACTGTTAGAGAACATAAATTAGGAGAAAATAATTTAAGTCTACTTATTTGTATTAGAATTTAATTAGCAATTGCATAAAAATTTTCAAAAAACAAAAACATTAAATTAACGATTGGATAAGAAACAGCCATAAAAGTGCCTTTTTTTTTATCTTTCAAAAATATATATGTATGGCATATATATTTATTTTTTAATTTTTGATTAGTTTTTAGTGAAAAAATCTAAGAAAAACCAACATTCATCTAGAAAAAGCCTATAATTTTACAGAAGCGAGTAGGAAGAAGTTAAAATGCTAAATTGTGCAAAAAAAATTTAAGACCGCAACTTAAATTTACAAATTGCAACACCAACTTTCAAATGAAAGGATTGATACTGCCGATAAAATTTACTTGAAAATAAATTTAATTAAAAAATATATTATAAAATAAAAACAAGTTTTTTTAAATAGTTATCAGTTATTCAAGAAACATAAGGATCAATACTAATCCATGTAAATATGTTTCACTGAAATATCCCGCAGCTTTAAAATACAAGGATGGCTGAATTAAAACTATTAAATGCAAGTATTCTTATTTAACACGATCCATAATCATCGAAATTCACAAGTAAAATATAACCTTTTTTTTTATATGATTCTTTTTGATATCGCCAAATTACTTAATAAAAAAATAAAACTTCAAAATAAAGTAAATTAATAAGAAACAAACAGATGTCAATTCTATCCCCAAATGCAGGTTTTAAAAAAAATCGTTTAAAAGCATACAAAATCAAAGTTTTAGTTTCCATAAACTTTACATAGGCTGCTAAAAAAAAATCACAAGTCAAGTGCTATTTCAAAAACACATGGTTTTGCTTTTGTTTTGTGCAAAACTTGATGAGAACTTTTGATTTGAAAACCAAACAAAAACAATAGGCATCATCTGCACTTCACGTTTTGCGCATCGGTAGAATCCTGGTGGCGCCATCTATGGAAAAATTATGTAACTTAAAATAGTCGCCCAAGACTGAAAATAGTTGAAGGTTTTGCTTAAAATAGTCGTTTTAGGCCCTTTTTAGTCTTAAATAGTTGCCATAGTCGCCTAGAGGCTAAAATAGTCGCTTTAGTAGCATTTTAAGTCGCCACTGGCAGCCCTGGGGAAAGTGTCCTCCAGTCGCAACTTCTTCAGTTTTTGCACCATTTCAGTTGCCGACTCACCGTTTACAACTAGAGAAGAAAATTGCTGGAGCTCATCAGGAAAGCTAGTGGCAATATCAGAGGGGTAAGATTTGGGCAATTGTGATGAGTTCTTTGTGACAGTAGAATCCGAAATTGTCAAGATGCATTCAAACTTTTCTATGATATCCTGATATGGTGCTTTTCGTTTATTTAAATGGGAAATCAATGAATCACATATAGCATAATGGGTGTTTCGTATGTAGTTTTGACGTGCCGTCATATGCAACTCAGGAGCATCAATTGCATGGGGATCTTTGCTCTTTGGTACTTTTTTTTAAGCGAGTAATTTCATATTCAGGTTTTTCACAGATTTCTTTTGCCATTTCTTCATATAAGGAAAAATTATCTCTCACAAACTGTGTAAAATGAACTAATGATTCATACAAAGGTACAACCTGGCATAAATTTAAAGATGGTTTCTGCAGTTCGATACTTGTTGCATTAAGTCTCTGTAAAAGAGTATCCCATATCACAATACTAAGTACGGTTTCAAATTTGTTAAGTTTTTTCTTCAAACTAATAGCTTCAGCTATCGTTGTTTGATTTTCTTCGTTACTTGAAGCTAATGCAGAGAGAGTGCTTAAGACAGAAGCATAATTTTGCCTCATTGATTTGACTGCTTGAGAATCTGCACACCACCTAGTAGTTGAACAATTCTTCAAGGTTAAATTACCACCATTATCTTTTATTGATTCATTGAGGCATTGCCAACGATGGGTTGAAGCTGAAAAAAAATTGTACACCTTTTTTATAAGCATAAAAAACTGAATTGCACCACTGCAAGCTTCTACAGCATTAACCCCAACTAAATTCAGAGAGTGTGCTGCACACGGAACAAAGTCTGCTACAGGGCAAGCAGCCTTTATGCGTGCTTGAACTCCAGAATATTTACCTGCCAAATTGCTGGCATTGTCGTAACTTTGCCCCCTGCAATTTAAGATGTCAATGCCAAATTCATGCAAAGTGTTCAAAATAAGTTCCGCTAAGTCTTGTGATTTATGGCTGTACATAGGGATAAAACTTATGAAACGCTCTATTGGCTGAGCTTCAATCACATATCGAACAACAAAACACAATTGATCAAGATGTGTGATATCAGGTGTGGAATCAACAATCACTGAAAAATATTTAGCAGATAAAATCTCTTTAATTACCTCCTTCATGACTTCCTTAGACATTATTTCAATGAACTCATTAATAGATGTTGATGATAAATAATTAACATTTCCCTTGCCTGGGTTTCCGAATTTCTGTAAATGACCTTTCAGAAAAGGGTCAAACTCTGCAATAAGTTCTAAACACCCTAAGAAATTACCATTATGCCGAGATCCAATTGTTTCATCATTGCCAAAAAATGGTAAAGCACGCATTGATAAAAACTTCACAACTGCAACAACTCGATTAAGAACAGCAACCCAATAGTTAGTCTCTTCTTCTAGCTGTTTAACAAGAGAACAGTCGATTCTCTGTGATGAATTCATTCGCTGAGACATCTGCATTATAGCCTGTCTATGAGGTGCAGAGTTTTCATGTTCAGAAAGGCGGACACCTACATGTTTCCAGTCACTGAATCCTGTTATTAACTGCCCTGTTGATGAAACAGTAAATAACTTACACACCCAACAGAACAGTTTTTTTTCTGATGCTGACAAAACCAACCACTTTCTGATGACCTTCTCTTTGTTTTGCTTCACATAATAAAAGTGTGCTTCTGTAAGCGATCTTTTTTTATCGCCGTAATTTTTCTCTGTGTAATTTAGCATAGTCATATTCTGGGGTGGGGGATTGTTGATGAAGTGATCTATCATTTCACTGCTAATTGAAATCCACATTGCTGGATCAGAGTCAAAACATTGGGAAGCAACGCAAGTGCCATTAGAAAAATCGCAATCATTCCTTATATTTAAACTATTGTCAGAGTTTATTTTAGGAATGGGAGGGTAAAGAGCTTCACTGCAATTATTATTCTGACTATTGTTCTGTTCTAAATTCTCACTGTTTAATTTCTTTGGAGAGGGCTCGTTACAGTCACTAGTTTGTTCATTATTAGTACATTGATCAAGACGAACTGTATATTTTTCTAAGGAACCAGCCAATTTCTTTTCAAACAATTCTTTTCTCTTCTTCAATTTCCGTTTATCACACCCAGAGGCATAATTTCTTGCAGCCATTTTCCAAGGAGCCAAGAAATTTTAGAACACTCAATTTAAATCAAAATAATTTCAATTTCACAAATGTGTTATTTAGCTGAAAATGGATTGAGCGGTAAAAGCTTTTTGTAAAGTAAACAATATAAACCATCAATAAACAAGAACAAGCTGCGTCACAGTGTTGCCAAAACTTCAACGAAAAATTACTAAAGACGTGGTGCTGCTCTGTTGGCGAATGAGACGAGATTGCAACGCGTTCTTGTTTGGTTTGTTTGAATTTAAGTCCAATTAAAGCCACACGAGGGTTATTAAACGGATGATCACTTTAAAAAACGCAGATTTGGAAAGACCATGGGTACATTTTTACTTATATTTGGGCTATTTCTGTATTCTTCACACAAAAAAATCTTAAATTGGACTTTTTGGGGGCCCCTTAAAATCGGGGGGCCCTGGGCACAGGCCCCGTGTGCCCATGCGGTAATAGGGCCGACCCCCAGCTTTCACAAACGGCTTCAGACACTGGTATGCAAAGACACAACATTAAAAGATTAACAATGTTTGGGCATTGATTTTTAAATTCAAAAACAGCTTGTTTTAAAAACAACTCTAAATCACAATAGGCATTTCCAGCCCTGATGTCATGCATTTTCTTTGCAGCCCACAAACACAATTGCTTATACTCAAATAACATGTCAGAAACATAACTTTTGTTTGCAAAAGGAAATTTTGTTAAGTATGTTTCAAAGTTTTCTTATTACAAAGGCATATGTCCTCAACATCAGATTGAGGAAAAATTAAGTGGTCAAAACTAAACATTGACCCTACTATTTTTAAAACATTATCTATGTCTTGTTTGTCGTTACATGTATAGTTTTGGAATTGTTCCAATACATAATTCAAAAGAGTAAAAACCTTGCAAATCTATGCAATAATTTTCTTTTGAGGTGCAGTCACTGTTAATAGCTCTTGAGCTACTACTAAAAAAAGTTTGAAGTTTGAAACCAAATCATCAGCAGTTTCAAGTTGGTACAAAGAATTTAAATGGTATGACATGATTTCCAAATGGTACTCAAGTCTTTTCAGAATCCTGAAATACTCCCAAGGAAGATTTTTATCTGATTGCATCAGTTTGGGGACATCTTAGATAAGAGTGAATAAACATCTGTCATGAATAAGGCAGCAAACAGTATTCTCTTGTTGAGCAAACAATCTCTTAAAATAAACAAATCAGGATTGCTTTCACAGGATGACACAAAAAACTTAAAATCACCTAAATAACTTTGGGAAAACATCTAAAGAGTAACAAGCAAATTTCATAGTTTTAAAAATTTTAGGTTTGTATAAAAATTCACCAAAATCTTCTTCAGCACATTGAGCAAGCTTCTCAAACCTTAAGGCCTGTCTTGAACTCTTTCATAGAATCAAGGTATGACTGCATGTTTTTGCATCAATTCAATGTGGTGCATCAAATCCCAAGATGCAAAAACATTCGGCAAATTCAACTCTTCCTTTATGTGATGAGCAACCTCTAATTTGATGTATTGACCATCTACAGCCAAGCCAGCTGAATGGCTGCTTACATAAGGGGCATCAAAGCCAAATTTATTTAGAGTACCAATTATGCTATTGCATAATCCTTTAACAGTATAATCAGTAACAAAATTATGCTCTAAATCAGAGGTTCCCAACCGGTGGTACGCGGGAAATTTTCAGGTGGGACCTGAGGAAGTTTTATCTATCGTACATAAAATAAATCCATGAAAGATCATTTTAAAGAGAAATCTTTTATTACCTACATAATCGGATGTAAATCCGAGTACCCTTTGATCTTCCGTCATGCTACGCTACTTTTGATGCCATTTGTTACAAGTTACTTAGTATGAGAGGCACAGAACATAGGTTTGAGATTGTACATTACAAATATACATAGAATCACAATAAGTACTATGATCCCAATGATGATATTTTTGTCACAACCAAATAATAATAACAAGTTTAGCACTAAATACTATAAAAGTATATTTTGTATAATGATAAATTTTTGCTGAGTTTGTACGAATTTTTTAGCTGTAAGTCAAGTGGTACGCGGGTGTAAAAAGGTTGGGAACCACTGCTCTAAATAAATAGAAGGATACAGATTACTTCGATTTAGATCGAAAATGGGAACTCTTAACTCCTACAACATGCCTGCTGCGATGGTTCACAGTCACCTTGTCAACAACTACTACACCGATGGGTAGATCGTTGCTCTTAATGTAAGTTGTCACTTCCTTAACCAACACAGAATGGACTGTGGGTAATAATAAGCGTGGAAACTCCTTCGAGTGATTTTTGGTTCCAACATCACAACCACAATCATACATCATTCCTACACTAAATCTTCAAATGACGCATATGATAAGTCTTTCTTGTATGCAAAGTATGCTGCACTAGCACATAGCATTTACTTTAACTGGATTTTTCAATCTCTGCTGTCTTTACTTGAGCATCAAGAAAAGTCAATGGACCTGTCCGAAGAGTTCACGTAGTTGTCCGCCTATCGCTCATCCATTGAACACATTTAAGCCCTATGTGCTATTAATCGTAGTTTAATTCCCCTTCAGCCCATTGTAACCAAGTTATACTGTAATTAGGGTTGCCACACAAGTTGGAAAACCGAATTCCCTGACTTTTCCCAGAGAATTGGAGGAAAATTCCAGGTTTTATCGACAGGAATTAAAAATATAATATTAAACTTTTTCACTTTAAGAAGCCATGTGTAATATGTGCTAAAGTAACAAGAACCATTCGTTTCTTAAATGGACTAGTGTAAACCTTGAAAACTGTTTTTTTTTAAATCTCAGGAAATTTAAAATTAGTTGTTTGAAAAAATATGTAAGTCAAGATTGCTTGTTTTCTTGTTGTTATAATATAGTAACTATAAATTAAGAAAAATATAAATTATTCATCAACAACTTAGTATAGTAGTAAGGCACTAAGGTAATTACTAACTAAAGTAACAACTAACAAACCACGGTAAAACAGGGTTCAGACTATTTTTGATAGTGAAATTCAGAAGTTTTAAGGAGTTATTTTAGGAATACCATAATTCAAGACATAACAAACATTAAAGTATTCACAGAGACAATGTGTATCATGAAAATAAAAGTAAAACAACAAAAGTAAACCAAGATCAACAAATTACAGTGCCTTGAAATAGTCAGGGGTGAAACTGCCCTCCACTAAAAAATCCTGAAAACTGAAAAAACTAAAAACGAGTCTTGGGGGGGGGAGAGAGAGATAACTAAGTTGAGGTAAAAGTGTGAAAAATTAATACATTTGATTTTGTTGAAAAACATATGGGGTTTTTAAATCATCAA
This sequence comes from Hylyphantes graminicola, assembly GCA_023701765.1. Classification (NCBI taxonomy): domain Eukaryota; kingdom Metazoa; phylum Arthropoda; class Arachnida; order Araneae; family Linyphiidae; genus Hylyphantes; species Hylyphantes graminicola. The sequence continues at coordinate 2,738,085 of CM043117.1, read as the reverse complement.
ATAACTGCATACAGTTACACAGGGGTGTAGAAGATTTTTTTACTCCAAACATTTCCCCCAATCCGTTTGAAAATTTCCCTCCTTAAATTTTACCATATGTTATAGACTTACATAAATTATGTCTTGCCTTAAGTATAGAAAATTTTAAGATATACAGGGAGAGGGATGTTAGTGCTTGTTGAACAAAAATGATGAAATCCAAACCAAATGCTTGGTTTGAAAAACCAAAAAAGCTATCACGACAATATAAATTTTAATAATTATATAATACTAAACTGCTAAATGCATTTTTAATATATTTATATACACTTTAAAACAAGTACATTTTCCTTTATTTATTATGCTACGGGGTCATATTCATCATATTTATCTATGAACTTGTTTGTTTTGCGGTCATTCACTTGGTGTATTACTTTTAAGTTTTAGCTGTTAGGCAGTTTTATCAGGCTAGAAATTTAGGCATCAGGTTTTGAAAGAAAAAAACCCTTGACTGCCTTTTTGGGATTGAAATCCTCAACTTTTGGTCTTTTTTGTTAAGAAAAAAAATTCAAGTACTTTTCCAGAAAAAATCCCACTAGAAATGTACTACCCAACATAAAAATCTAAATATATAAAGCGTGTATACGCCGACACTCCATTAAAAAAAAACTAAAAATTATCTAAAATCAGAAACCCCAGTAAATGCCGAAGTAGAAAAAAAGGCCCAAATGTAAAACAAAAAGTATTTTAACCCTTTAACCTCACAAGGTAGGAGAATTTCTCATTCCCGAAATACGAGTTTTTCTAGGCAGGAAAAAAGCGAAATGGAATCGTCCTGTATCAAAAAATACCCAAGTGATTATTTCGGCCGTTAGTCATCCTATGGAATCGGACCTTTTTGACTTTGTGAATAAATAACATTCTAAGTTGATTGCATGAAACAAAATTTTCATAAGGGGAGGATGAATTATTAAAAATGTTAACAACTTTGAAATTTCCTATAGTAACATCCATATTTGATTATTTAGAAATGTTAAGCATCCTCGAAAACCCCTAAATCTTAGTTTTAGTTACATTTGGATGAATATTTAACGAGTTATTCCATCGAATCACTTGATATCCTATGGGGGACCATCTCAAGGTTGTTGGTTTAATGATGTTTATCTTCCTTTCCAAAGCCGTATTTGCTTATCAAGCTCATATATAATCTTTTACACTGTCCCCTGAAGCGCAATTAAAAAGTATTTTATGATTTACTCAGCAAATTATGAATAAAAGTAATTAAAAATTTGGGTTTCGCTTAAACTTTCTGTCTTAAATATATTTCTGTAAAAATTTTGAGGGGTTTCTATTCATAATTTTTTTAAAAATTAAAATAATAATTATTTTAAAATATAAAAATTGTTTTAAATACCCCAATATTAAATGCATTTTGTTTGGGATGTTATAATTTCTTTTCAGTAAAAAATTCGTTTCATTATCTTAATTATTTATAGATTGGGATAGTTTTTTATGTGCTACTCATTTAACATTATGGCACCTAAACTTTGCACGTCTCTAACTCCCCTAATAATGCTTAAAAACTAGCAAAATTTGGCATTTCGTATTGACATAGGTCATAGATTAGAAATAAGGACTCAAAAAGGGGTGTTGCCATTGGAAATGTTAAAGTTAGTAACATTTTTAATATGAAGACGGCCCCTTATGCAAATTTTGCGTCATGCAATTAACTCAGAATGTTATTTTTATACAAAGTCAAAGAGGTCCGATTATATAGGATGACTAACAACCGAAATGATCACTAGGGGATACTTTTTTTCCACAGCACGCTTAATTTTTAACATACCCAACACCCCTACTTGTGAAACGAAACGGCCGAAACCGGCCTTCCCGATGTTTGCTGGTAGAGCCGTCCTGGGCCGGTTTCGAGGTTAAAGGGTTAACATTCAAGCTGTTTTTGTGATCACCACTCAAGGACGCTGCGAGTACGACACTTAATCCGAAAAAATATCCTGGTCGTCTGACTAAGCCTGAACCGGAGCTACAAACTCAAGGAAGCAGCGAGTATTACAATTGATCAGAAAAAAATATCCTGGTCGTCTGACTTGGCCTGAACCGGAGCTACAGGCAATGAAAACGAAATAACTTTTTTTTTCCCCTTTCTTCACCGGTTGCTATGGTGATTGTCGTCTCTGGTAGGTAGGTTTGAATTATCGTCGCACTTGAGCTTTGTCATCTTTGGATTAGAGTAGTAATAGCGAGATATTGGCAATTAACGATTGTTTGGTGCGAAATGTCACCTAAGGAATTTTTCCCTGATTTTTAATAGACATAACGAATTTCCTTGACTTCTCCAGACTTTTCTTTAGCATCCCGATTCTGTCGACAAACTGTATGACGTCACAAAGTCACGTACTCTTGTCCGATCTCCGTGAAAAGTGCAGAGCTAATGCGATTTGATGCAAATGTGATGTAAAAAGTACGAACTTAATTTTTTTGAAAACAGTTAACAAAATTTTTGGTCAAAAATAAAACCCGGAGTTCCGGGGGAAGAATATTAAAAAAATCCGGAATTCCGGGGTACCCCCGGAAAAGTTTCACCCCTGAATAGTATAAAGTAAAACTCATATTAAGTTTGCAGTATAGAAATGTTCTACGAGAAAAAAGGTAAACAGTTCTCATTTTCGAGTGCGAGAATCAAATAAAAAAATGATTTCACACTCAATAAACCAATTTATATGTTATTTCAAGACATATTTTTATTAGATTTTTCTTCAGTTAGAATTAAATATTAATTATTTTTTCTTTCGATTTTGACGTAATGGGGCACACTAATATCAGGATGAACATATCGCAAAGTAGCGACCAATCAGAGCAGGCCAAATTTCGGCGCCAGCAGCGTTGTTTACACCGTTTCCTCCGCCTAGCACATTTCAATGCTGCAAACTTAAGGTGTGTTTTGGTATTAGGTCTATACCAAAACCGACCTTAAGTTTGCAGCAGAGAAATGTACTGCGCGGAGGAATTTGCGTAAACAACGCGGCTGGCGCCGAAGCTTCGCCTGCTCCGATTGGTCGATAATTTGACCCTGATATTCGTGCGCCCTGTTACGTCAAAATCGAAGGAAAAAAATAATTAAAATAACACTCTAACTGAAGCTAAACCAATAAAAATAATACATTTATGTCTTGAAATAACAAATAAATTTGTTTATTGAATGTTAAATACCTTTATGTATTCGATTCTCGCCCTCAAAAATGAGAACTATTTACCCTCTTTCTCGTAGAACATTTGTTTACTGCAAACTTAAGGTCAGGAAAGGTATAGCACATTTCAATGCTGCAAATTTAAGGTGTGTTTTGGTATAAGGCCTACCTGTTCATCTTTGATGGGCCTCCTCCCCCCGCTCCTTCCTGTCCTGGACGTCCTCACGGACCCCACCGAGGCCTCGGAGGGGGGGCAGGGGGAGTCCATGGACCTGTCGGATGAGTTCATGCAGTCGTCCGCCCATTGGTCCTCCTGGGAGAAGAAAATATCATTAAACATTACGCAGTGTGGTTACAAAATCCTAGAAAAAAAGTTCCCTGATACTTTCACAAAAAATTCGCTGATTTTGCAATTACCTAGAAAACATGCAATACACACAATTCAATGAAATACAGAACATTTAATCCAGATATCGCAGGAATTAAGACTTTCCAGATTATGGGTTAGCCTACCTAACTTTCCTACATTTCCGAAAATCTGAATAAGTTTAGAGGAACCACATGATCATAGAATCATGTTATAACATGATTCGTCAGAGAGATTGATCCTTCCACCAAGATTGGTCCACCAGGCAAATCAGATCAACCAGAATATTTTTTTTAATCAAGTGTCCTTTAGTAGAGATCACAAGAACCTAAACCTGCTGTAGGTTCTTGTGATCCAAAATGGAAAAAATTCCCTGATATTTTGCAAAATTTGAAAATTTCCATGAGAATTCCCTGATATTTCCAGAATTAAAAAATTCAATGATTTCCAGGTTCAGTTGAAAACAATTTCCACTACATAAAAAAATGAGGGGCCTTTAAAGCATCTAGTGGCCAAACCTCACATTCTACAACACAGATAGCACAGCAGTATTGTATTGGCCAATTTCGGATCATACCCATCGCCCAATGCATAATGGACTACGTTTTACCGCTGCTGGGACATAATATTTGCCTTTTACACTTGCAAAATACTATAAGATTGCAGTAAAATTAAGTACTACACTTTTCGTAAATATTGGTAGGACACCTCAAAGAATGGGGAAAGAAGTTTAATTCTACCAATCATAGAATGAACAATAAGAAAATTGTGGTTCAGGAGATCGCCTGTCCTTTTGGCTTGAGAGTAGGAGCAAAACTGATGTCTCGTTCGGTTCGAATCTCACTGGGAATGAATTTGCCACGCTTAAGGGATTGGTTAAAAGAATGTATTAACATTTATAATATTGGGTGAGAAATTTGTGTGACAGATCTTGGGTTTTAGTTCGCAATTTTACAGGATTCAGGTGCAAAAAGAGAAGTACCATGTTGTGTGCAAAAATTTCGCTTTCCAAAATGGGGTGCCAAAACTAAGAAATTAAATTAACCAAGATTCACCACAGGAGTATACCTGTTGGAAAACTTAAGAAAACTAATGAAACATAACTAATTTTTAAAAGGTAACTGACGTTTATTGAAAAAACATAAGCAGTGTAAAAAGGAACAGGAACAACATAAAATAAATGCAACATGCGTTATATACCCAATACCGAGACAATGTCCTGGACATCAGCTTCTTTAGAAAAACTCAGAGGATTGGTTGGCCAACCAGAGCTGTAATCAAACGTGGCGATCCGCCGATACCGCCATGAACTAACTATCACCATGAGACGTTATCGGTGGCTGCCGTGAAAAATTACTGGGTGCTAAAAATCTCATAACCCACTACTTGCTTATACAATACCATTAGTGTATTATGTGCTCCTTTTCCGTACCTGTTTTGGTAGGCTGGCGAACGATATGACGGGCGGTGCAAACCCTGCCTGGTGCTGGTGTTCCAGAGGGGCAGGGGGGATGGAGCTCATCTCAAACAACGATTCCTCGATGTTCTTCAAGGTCGTTGGGGTCAGGGTGGGGGTGGTGCGAGTGGGGATGCCGCACGTCAGGCCCTCCATAGTAGAACACTGCAGAGGAAATAAAATATTTTTTTTCTACAGTTGAGCAAACCATAAAGAGGAATTTTTGCAGTTAAAGAAAAGTTAAAGACTCCGAAATCACCAAATAAGTACAGTCGTAGAGCCTGGTGGGAGAATGTGCAAAGTGACAAAAAGATGAAAAACAAATTAAATTTAAATGCATAATACCGTATATACTCGTGTATAACCCGACTCCGTGTATAACCCGACCCCCCTTTTTTTAACCAAATATCCTTCCAAAATCAGTAACCCGTGTATAAGTCGAGGTAGAAAATAAGCTTCTGAAGACAATATTAGAAGAAACCGGCTCATGACTGGACTAATTTTTTTTTTACTTGCAAGCAAAATTTCAACCCCAATAAAAACAGGTTTCAGCTTTGATGTCCTTGACATTGCTGACCCTGAATGGAGAGGCTAAGTTTAAACTATGCTCAGTGAAGCGTGAATACTACGCTGCCAAGGTCGCTGATTGACAACGTTTCTTTGCACACTTGAAGACTGGTTGACTGAACTGCCCTGTGCCAGAGCTACACGTGCTAATATGTATCACACAAAAACAGGTTTCCGCTTTGATGTCCTTGACATTGCTGACCCTGAACGAAGAAGCTAAGTTTAAACTATGTTCAGTGAAGCGTGAAGATCCCACTGCCAAGGTCACGGACTGACAACGTTTCTTTACACCTCTTGAAGACTGGTTGACTGAACTGTCCTGTGCCAGACCTACATGTGCAATTACGCTTCACGCCAAGAACTAACAATTTTAACATCTTTAAGGTAGAGATTGTGAATAGATACCAATCTTATTTCATCTTCAGAATTTAACTGCTTTTGTGTCTTTATTTTTAATGGTTAGTAGTTAAATCTTAAGTTTGAATGAAATTTGGTTTTAGTTTAAAGATTAAGGGATTTTTCCGCTCCCGGAAATTTGATGTCTCGTGTATAAGTCGACCCCGTTTTTCACGGCACTAAATTTGACCAAAATTTCTCGGGTTATACACGGGTATATACGGTAATTAAATTTGGTATGGTATAAAATGGTAGAGCACTGGGGAGGAAAGAGAAAATTTTTACAGTTGATCTTTTACATGCCACATAATCATATGACCAGCGTAGATTTTCCAACCCAGAAAATCTGTCGACTCAACTGGGGCTGCATACTAAGGCTCAGCCCGCAAGCTTGGGCTTATGAGGAGGACACATAACTTAAATATTCCTGTTTTAACCTGGACATTTCCTTCACTAAGCTCTTAAAATATAGTAACCTGTTGATCTGAATAAAACATTGGCAAGCTTAATCAGTTTAATCCCACAGTCTTTATTTATCACCTTTACTTGCTCTTTTGCTACTTTTCTGGTGAACACACTAAACCCGAAAATTCTCTCGGGTTAAAAAAACGGATCAGATTTACTGTACGGTAACCATTGGCGCAGGTCTTTCGGATTTGGCGATAAATCATTTTTTGTGTCAACCTGTCTGAATTTGACTGATGATTCGAATTCTTTGACTTTGCAACGATGACGTATTCAGGCAACCCTATATGAACATGAACGTTATTTGTTCATTTTGGTTGGGTTTCTGTTCTGGAAAGTCGTCAGAATCCGGACTTTTGGCACGTTTTCGGAAAGTTGGCAAATGGTTACCGTCACTTAATTATCTACCAATGGTAGAAACTCTTCCAAATAAGGAAACATTTCGATTTTGCAAATTTATTTAAGGGATCTTCCTAACTGACTATGAACTCGGAACAGATGAATAGAACTAAAATTATTACTATCTCTAAATATCACAATAGTACATTTAATCACTTTTTTTTTAAAGCAGGACATTAATCAGGCTGCGTGGAGACAACCGATGTTTAATCTTAATTTTAAAAGAGTGAAACTGAAATTATAAAAATCATATCACATCAAATAAAATCCCTCAATTATTGCGTTAAACTTTTTAACAAATGAGGTGCAATCAGAAAAACATAAAGCGATATAACAACTTCTTTATAAACAAAAACTAATACAAACATAACCAAATCAAGGTTTAATTAATACATAGCACTTGTCAAATACATGGAAACTTACGTATCAAGCGATCGAATTGCATATCATTCTAGATTCGTTCATATGCAAGGAAAATTTAATCAAAATACAGAAAACTTACGGGAACAGAAGGAGACGATTCTTCATGACCATTCGACATGGATGATAATAAAGCACCTTTGTATCGTTCTACGGATGAACTATTATCATTAGCAGAGAAATACATAAGATTTTAGCAAAATATGTACAGTGTTTATGAAAAACTTTAAAAAACGAAAAAAGTCAATAGAAAATTACATCATCACGAGGGATCTTTCCAATTCTGAGAAATGAGTCATGCAACGATGACATCATTATGCAAAAATAAAATTTACAGCTTGTTCTTCTTCTATACAAAATTTTTTGACTTTTCTTTTAATACTAAAATATTGATGTTTAGCACTCTAAAACTACCTTTTGCAATATTTGTTATAAGTTCACGGGCATAATGTTCTTTTAAATCTAAAAAACAAACAATATTTCTTTAAATAAAAAAAATCCGTACTTTAAAGTTTACTTTCAGCCGTATTTTTATACGCAGTTTATCAAAACTAATGGGATATAACGACTGTGTGTTTGGCGACATTATTTGTTGCCAACTGGCGAACACTTCACGAATATAGTAAACACTTCCAATAAATTTAATACAACTTGAAAACTAGTGCAACCTTACTTTTCTAGCCAAATGTCGCCAACTATCACCAGCCCTTATATCCTAAAAATACCTTCATGCTGATTGGCTGATTATATTAGCTATAATCCGTATTTTTACACGCAGTTTATCAAAAGTAATGGGATATAACGGCTGCGCGTTTGGCGACATTATTTGTTGCCAACTGGCGAGCACTTCATGAATATGGCAAACACTTCCCATAAATTTAATACAACTTGAAAAACCATTGCAACCTTACTTTTCTAGCCAAATGTTGCCAAATATTACCAGCCCTTATATCACAAAGATGCCTTCATGCTGATTGGCTGATTTTGGCATTTGGACTTTGTTTATTCTCATTTTCAAACATTTTCATCAAAACTATACAGAAAAAAACCTTGTTTTTTAAAAATAAATCACATTTTTGGGGGATTTATTTTATGCAGATAGAAAAAATTTATTTTGTTTGAAACTTATATAAAATTTAAGCAATGTGAAAAGAACTTTAACTTTTCATTCATTGTTTGCCGTTGTTGTTTGTTCGCGTTCTAAAAGTTTCGTTTTAAATTTTAAATATTTTTAAAAACTTACTTAAATTATAAAACTTTACCAAGATTCTGAATATTCAAGTAAACCTCCTGATAGTTTTTTGTTAGTCCATTCAAGTAGACATGTTTGATTTATTTTTATTTATATGCCATGACATTTCCAAATTGAAAATTCATTCCTTAAGTTAGATAACAAACTTTAAAAATTTATTGCATCGAAATTTCATGAAAACTTTGCTCTGTGATATTGCGTCTAATGATTGTTTTTTTTTTAAGATAAAAAAATATTGTTTTTTTCTGAAAGCAAATATATTCGAAAATAAATATTTTAAATAGTTAAAATTGCTACTTTTTAGAAGTACGATCTACTCTTTATTGATTTCCCTTGGGATTATAATTATGTTTGTTTTCGCAGTAATGGCCCAAAACTATGCAGAAGTGTTCTCTGTCTTCCAAAAGTACATGGAACAAGAAGAAAATGTTCGTGATGTAAGTGTTGGTTGTGATGGATTTATGCCGCTGTATCCCTCAAATGGCCGATTAATCATAAATCATGATTGTTTTAATCAATAAATCATAAATATGCACTATTTTGAATGCTTATTGAAACTGTTCCATATTTTAGGCTATAAGACTTATCGTTAAAGAAATGGAACAGACTAGTCGAGAAATTATCACCATGCTTCAGGGGGTCCACAAGCCAAGAGGGATGGCAGAAAGTAATTCATCTATTATTTACCATTTCCTTAAACATGTTATAGAGTACCATTTGGATTTTTCCTAAATTAAAGATTCATAGCATACCAAGTTTTTGTATCATTGCTTTCAGGGGCTGGGGCCCAATGATTAACCCTCTAATGCATGAATTTTTATTTTCATCCCAAAAAAATATATATGTATCTTTAATACTCACACATTATGAGAAAAATACTAAAAAAAATTTAACTGCGTTAGAATTTAAATAATTTCAATTTAAATTTGTTTTCCATGTGACAAAAACCAACCGCAAAATTCCAATTTTGATACTAATGACTAGAAAACTACTGAAAATATTTCAAAATAACCCTTTTTAACTATGATGAATTTTTCAAAACAATTTATTAGTATTTAGTACTAATATTATTATTCTTTGAATACTGCCAAAAACATAATTTCACAAAAGTTAATAACCTCACTCTTTAATTTTGAATACACTTTTACTACTGTCATCTATGACGATTATTAGTAACTAAAACTTTAAAATGAAATGTAATAGATGAAAAAACACATATTTGTTTAGGAGGAGCTCTAATTTATTAGAATAAAGTGGATTATATTACTTGTTACCAAACGGTAACATTATGCATTAGAGGGTTAAGCTACTTGCCTTGCATGCAAAAGGTCCTAGGTTCAGGCATGGGCAATGCCAAAATAAATGGCGACCTATCTGTGCAGCCGATGAATAATACCATGAGCAGAGAGAGTGAAAGCAAATTCCTGACGCTGTGTATATTGTTGCTTCTGAAATGTTTGTTGGGTGCCTATTCAGGCGTCAGCTTGTCCCTTGAATGCAATCCTAAAGTATGATGCCTATACCTCGTGTTGCTGTAGTGTAACCTTAATTCTTTTACTCGAACTGCTTTTGTAACTTGCTTCTCATTAATATTTCTACGAAAGATTTGGTTTTGTTATTTACTGGAAGCTAGAATTAATTTTATACCAGCTGTTTTAAGCCTTGAAAATGTTTTTAGCTATCAAAATGTAGGGCCTCTGTTCTATAAATTCTCGAATTAAAGGAAATTATTTCAAAAATTTTATTGTTAATTTTATACCTATAATTGATTTTTTAATAATGTAATGCTTTCAGTTTTATTGATGGTATAATTAGTATATTTAATTGAATCATGATTAAGGCGATATATTGCATGTATACAGATAAAATGTATAATTTGTAAATTATAAATGTATTTTTTTACTTCCATTAACTTAGTCTCCTCGGTGTGTCTGAAAGCAAGAGAAGAGTTTACTTTGGTGAAAAAGCAATATTCGTCTCTTCGAGAAAAGGTTCCAGTTGATGAATTCTATAGGTAAGGTACACAATTTCTAAACTGTGGCTGAGAGGTTAAACGTGTCCGCCTCGTGAGCTCAAGATAACGGGTTCCAGCCCCGGCTGAGTCGGCGTATTTTCTGGATGGGAAAATCTTGGGTCCTTGCTAAGATCCCTGCAGGGCCCATATGGCTTGGTTCTCTCAGCAAAATTAAATCTTGGCATACTAACATCCACAGATAGCTCAGATTCATTGTATTGTAATCTGCACATCAAAATCAGTGGCCAGAATTGCCTAGTTGGTGCCACACAAAAAAATGGCTTTCAGTTCTGGGGAATCTGCTGAGTCTGCAATGGCTTCACCACCAATGTTGCAGCCCCCATTAGAGAAAAAAAAACAATTTCTAAGCTATGGCTATTGTTCTCAATCTTTGAGGTCCATAACTTATGTTTAGGGGAGATTGATCCAAGGAATCATACCAACATGCAATGAAAAAATCTCTTTGTGAAATATGTTTACATCATTTCAAATTGATTTATGTTTCAAAAATAAATTTCTTTTAATTTATTATTTAAAAGAAATAAAGTTTCTCAAACGATTACTTGGAATGGCAAAGATGATTTAATAATTCTTATAAAAATGGCTTCTTATGCTTTTTTGAATAAACAGGAAATTTTGCAGTGTTGAAGTACATTGAATTAAAAAGTTGAAGAGTACATAGAAAAGTACTGAATTAAAAAAAAATTCAGAGATTCTTTGTTTTCTGATTGTGATGTGCTGAATTTTTTGATGTCCTAAACTTACATTTGTTGTTTGGGCTGTGAAAGTGGTTGACAAACGGACTGAACGATTTTAATACCTTCTACTTTTTATTAAGTAGTGTGGAAGCTAAAATATATTGTACTTTATCTACTTTTCTTATGTATATCTTCTTTTTAGGTAAAGGTCTTAGACTTCTTAGGTCTGCTTCTAAGGTTGCTTCTTAGTTTATATATATGATTATTTAACACTTATTTAACAGTGTTTTTCATGTCCCCAGGTATCACGAGCATTGGCGTTTCGTCAGCCAACGGTTCATCTTTTCCGCCGCGTTCATTGTGTACTTAGAAAGCGGAAAACTCCTTGGAAGGGAAGAGGCAGCTGAATTTTTAGGAAGTTAGTCTCTCATTTATTTAAAAGTTTCAGTGAGTGTCTATTATGAAACTACTTACATTGTTGTTGGTATTGTCTAATACAGTGGTTCTCAACTGGTGGGTCGCAACCCCCTGGGGGGTCGCGAAGGGATCCTAGGGGGGTCACAAAAAGATTTTAAAAATAAAAAAGATATATTTAAGTAAGGTTTTATCCAATAATTTTCCAACTAGAATGTAAGAAAAAAAAATCACACATTATTTTACTCTATATCTAGGTTAATTTATCTTTCAACTTTTTTTATGTTATTATTACAGAATTTTAATTCTAGTATGTTACGTTGCAACAAGCTAATGAGAAACTTGTGCTTGTCGGAACTTTTCGGAACCTTTTAAATTCGTAACATAAATGGAAGGAAGTTTTCAAAATTATATTTCTTAACTTTAGCAGCATAAACATTCAGTTTCTTTAAGAATTCATTAATTTTGTCTTGGGTTTTGATTATTGTTATATTTCGACCTTGTTACATTTAGTTGCATAAATATGTCTGCTAAGTATAAAAGTTGAAACAACCAAGTTGGGGAGCTAAAAAAAAATCCGACTAATTCTGGTTTAGCATCTTGTTAAAAAATAATATCAAATCAGCATTTCAGGTCGCAGCTCTAATAGCTTGTTCAAAACCTTCCCACTGGACAGCCATCATAAAACTAAAAAATAAATAAATAAATTCCAAATGTAATAGTTAATAAAGAGTACCGCATGTGTGGGACAGAGGGGGGGGGGGGGGGGGTCGCGAAGTTATTTTGTGACATCAAGGGGTCGTCACCTACAAAAGGTTGAGAACTACTGGTCTAATATTAAGTCAAGTATACATTCATTGTGTTACTTAAATTGTTATTTTGAATATAGAGAAAATTGAATGTAATAGTCATTAAAAAACTGGTGGCATGCAAGATTAAGCGACTTTAAATTAACATTCACAATAAATTAATACATTTAAAGGTAGTTAGTTATGTACCCTATAAGTTAATTTCAATAACTTCTTTAAAATCAAAAAATTTTGAACCAAAAAACTATGTTGTCTGACAGGTACTGGAATTCATTTACTAAATTTGAGCTTTACTAAGTCTAGCTTTTTTGTTTTTCAGTGATACATTTAAAACCTAAAAAGTTCTATAGTAGCTATTCTTTGTGCATTCACAATGTTCTCGAAAACTGTATCATGACGTCTGACTGATACCAGGAACTCGTGTATCAAATTTCAAGATCTTAGCTCTTTTAGTTCGAGCTGTAGAGTGGTTTCAGACAGGCAGCTAGACCTATGTTTAAAAAAAATGCATACTTTCATTACCTCATTTTTCATAATATTGTAACTGAAAGTAGAAAATATTTGTTAACTAAATAAGCACTGACAAATAGTGTAATACAATGAATCTTTGCTATATCAGCTATTCATTTCCCACTTATTCAATTACTAAGATCTAAGATGCTTTTATTTCAGGCAATGTGTCAAAAGTAATTTTACTTATTGAGGTATAAATAAAGTTTTATTTTAATTACATTTAATATAACTCTACTTTGTAGATTTTTTAAAGAGAGATTGTCAGTCCCATAGAGTTAATGCATTAGTTTTGGAAGCACAACTTCCACAGAAGTATTGCTTTGCCATGTTAACCCTTTTTCCTCAGGTATAGAAATCAACACAACATCGAAATAATACAAATTTGAACTGAAAATGTTATCTAGTTATTTGATTACATAATTTAAATGTTTTAAAGCTTTATCCATTAATAATTCAATAACCGGATGTTATTTGCTTTTATTTTGTTTTAAATTGATGTTATGATTCCCATACCTTTTGAAAATGGGTTAACATGGCACAGCAATTCTTTTGCAAGAGTTATGATTTCAAAACTAATGCTCTATGGGACTGACAGTCCTTCTTAAGTCATCATAGCAAAGGCAATTTTGAAAGCCTTTAGATTTTTTTTAGGAATATATTTAAAATCACAATCATGTATACTATATTTAACCTTCTGTTTTGATTTTTTAAAAATTGAATCTCATGTTACCTAATCTTGTAATTCAAAGAGTGTTGTTGAACTATGAACCACAAGACCGCCTGTTTCAGTCTAAAAATTAAATCTTTTTATTTTGGCATTTTTTTTTAAATAACTCTTACAGACTTTTTGTAAATCTAAGATAAATATATTAAAAAAAATTCTTGTGCAAATGAAACTTAAGTAAATGTTTTTTTTTAATATTTAGTCAGTGCTGATCCTGCAGATAGCTTTCATATAGAACTAGATGATTTCCTTCTTGGTCTGCTGTTGCTTGCAGAAGAGTTGGTAAGTTAAAAATTTTAGTGCATAAAATTTATATTTTAAATAATGTTGAAGCCATTGTTACATAACTCTTGCATTTACCTACAGTGTGTTTTTAAAACTACTTGGTTTTGCAATCTTTATAGTAATGTGTTTTTAGTTCGTTATTAACTGTGCTGATTATTATGTCTTGAACCTAATGCAAAAATTGTTGACACCACCTTTTCTTATATTAGTTAAGTTGTAAAATGTTTATTAATGACACCTATATATTCCAAATTTCAAATAAATGTTAAACTTAAAATTTTGCCAAGGTTGGTTAGCAATTGGGGAAATTGAGTCCTGGATTAAATTTAATGTAAAGACACGTTAATCAATGTGTCAATTCTAAGACGTAGGAACTTATGACCAGCAAGTTTTGCTTTTGCAATGTGTTACTTGTTTAGTCCTGTAATTGTTTTTTTATAAATATATTATTTTTTCAAAGTTTAGAAAGATAGTTAAGGTAGATAACATTCAAAAGCATTTTAGTTCTAACATTTCCATAACAATTGTCAGCTGTATTAATGATACATTAATTTTTTAATGTTTTTTTAAACTGTTTTATTTTATTAAGAGTTTTATTTCCAAATCCTCTTTTAACCCTCTAACGCATACTGTTGGCCTTTGGCAACAAGTAACATAATCCACTTTTTATATTAAAGTAGAGCTCCCTTTCGACAAATTTGTGTTTTTTCATCTATTACATTCCATTTTGAAGGTTTAGTTATAATAACCCTCATAGATGATAGTACTAAAAGTGTATTCAAAATTAAAGAGTGAGTTTATTAACTGTTGTGTGAAATTAAGTTTTTTTGGCAGTATTCAAAGAATAATAATATTAGTACTAAATATACAAATAAATTGTTTTGAAAAATTAATTTTAGTTGAAAGGGGTTATGTTATTTTGAAATTTATTAAGTATTTTTCTAGTCATTCTTATCAAAATTGGAATTTTGTAGTTGGGTCTTGTCATATGGAAAATTTAAAAATTGGAACTATTTAAATTCTAATGCAGTAAAAAAAATTTCAGTATTTTATTTTCCCCATAATGTATGAGTATTAAAGATTGTAACATTTTTTATTTTCATCCCAAAAAAATATATATGTAGTATTAAAGATACATATATATTTTTTCAGGATGAAAATAGAAATTCATGCATTAGAGGGTTAACTGTAGGGGTAAGTGGTGTACCTTGGACGTATGTGTACCTCGAACCTATGCTGATTCTAGCTCGATTAGCTTAGATATTGAAACAACACCACATGCAGTTAAAGTATTTGCTACCAGGGATCTCAGTGAAGTTCTAACTGTTTGTTTAAAAGGTCAATTTATTAAAGAGGTTTCGAAAAACTAAATTCACAGTTCAAAAGTAAATTTTTGTCAGATTCTTTAGTGTAATTTTATACTCAAACATGTAGTATTTATTCAGAAACGATGGTTATGCAATATAAAGCAAAGTTTTAGCTATAAAACAGTGTGCTTGAAATTAAGTTAAGTCTAACCTTAACTTGGTGATTAACTATTTTGTTTTTAATATCCAAGTGGTGTACCTCGAACCTAATACAAGTGGTGTACCTTGGACTGGTCCAAGGTACACTACTAATAGGTCTTATGTGCTTCAGATTGTTGAAAACCTTTTTTAAAATTCAAGTAAATTCTTTCCTTTGAAAAATTAAGTATTTTAAGCTATTAATATGCAACCCTGATTTGTAAAATCTAGAAAAATGGATATTTGTAAGAAATTTTGATATGATGTGATAAAGAATTTCTTTTGTAGTTAATTATTTAGATTTATGGAAGCCTATAAAATTTTTACCATATTGATATAATATAGAAAATAATTATTGCATGCTCATCTAAAAAGATATTTTTTATAATAAATATCTAAGTAGAACATCCTTTTTACGTTTAGGCCTAGTTAAATAAACATAGGGGGAAATATTTGAGTTTTTTTTTTCAAATTTAAGACAGAAAGATAGCCAAATGTTTTTCTATGGTATGAAATAACAGTTTAATTTTATGCTGCATTTTAACGAATACACCCGAGGAAGATTGCATTGCAGCTGAAAAAGCCAAAAGGGCACTAAAAAAACTAAGGCAATAAAACCCCTTACTGAGCCAATTGACCTAACATAACCAATTACTACAATCTTGGCTAGAAATAAGAGTAGGTTGTAAAATGTATTTTTGAATTTTATGTGGCTAATAAATATTGGTTTTCGGACTGTAAATCGGGTCTCTATACCTATTAATAATTGGTCCAAGGTACACTACCGGTTGGACCAAGGTACACCGCCGGTGGTGTACCTTGGTCCTAATTACAATTTTCTGTATTTATTTTTTTAATAGTTGAAATCATTTAAATAACATGTTAAAATAAATATATGTTGTATATAACAACATAAAGTATTCAGTAAAAATATTTTTATTCACTTTTTGCAAGCAATTAAGAATATAAAAATTGAAAAGTACAAATAGGTCCGAGGTAACCCACCTTCCCCTACTAATCCCCCCTTTCAAAACCCTTCCAGACCCGTCTATCGCTGAACTGTGCTACTCACGGCGATTACAGTCGACCCGTACAAATCGCCGAATTCGTGACCGAAATGAACGTCGGCTTTCGACTCCTCAACTTGAAGAACGACCTCTTGAGAAAGAAATTCGACGGACTGAAATACAACCTGAAAAAAGTGGAAGAAGTAGTCTATGATTTGTCCATTCGTGGTTTAAGGCCAACAGAAGTTCCTCAGTCTTCGGAAGAAAAGGTTTGATTGTTTTAATGTCTGCAGGTACAGATCTTTTTTTGTAAAACATGAGCAGAAATATTGCGAGGAATTCGGATTTTAATACCAAATGATCTGTTGTTTGTTTAAATGTTTTGTAATAAAAAGTTTAATACTTTAAGGTTTAGTTTTCTGTTTGTATTGTCTAGTTTATGTAAAAATTAACCTACAAATTGTTTTGCGACCCATCTTGCTACACAATCTGTGTACTTAAAACACTTGTATTTAAAACATAAATAATAATTTCATTGACTACTGACTTTATCTGCCATCATTTCTATCTAAATGTAACTTGCATATATTTAAACTTACAATCTAAGTACAGTTTTAAGAACTCTCTTGCATGTAATATCTTTTTTGATATTTTGACTAATTTACAATCCAAGAGTAAAACACAAAAGTTCATGAAATGTTAATCAGGTTAGTGTAATGCCTATTTTCATTTACTATTCCATTCATTTAAAAAAAAAAATTTTTACTTTTTAACTGTTATCAAAACTTTATTCTGCTGTTTTAGTTTTTTTGGGAAAGTTAAATTTTTTTCAGGAAACACAGTTGTAAGAACAGTTATTATAAGTAAATATATAAGTAAGTAGCCAATGTGACTAACATTTTGGATCCTGATAGTTTACTTTCAGCTTAACTTGGCAGCCAAATCCGTACTTCTGTTGCCATTCTGACCTTAGAAATATATATTTAAATATGACTGTGGTAAATTATTGTATACTGAGGTACCTTAGCTTATAGCTGTTGAATTCTTACATCCATCGAATATTCACAGCTTCAAAATGATATGATTTTAAGAAAATGGATTGAGGTTAGTTATTAAACCAAAATCTTGTTTTTTTTTTTATCTTTTATATATTTTTATTTTAGGGTTTTGATCAGTAGTTTTTAAACTTAATTGTGTGCTAGAAGTTTTATGTAAACTAGAAACAAAATTATTCTTTTTACGTAAATTATGTTCAGTTACATTATTTCTTTGTGGCTGTTTGTTACATGTAATACCAAGTATCTTTTATTTAGCTTAAAAGCTTGCATGGATTGTTTATAAAAAATTTAATTTTCTCCATTAAACTTTCCCCTCTTTTTTTGTCAAATTGTAATTCAAAAGTTTTATTTTTCAAAAAATGAAACAAATATCTTTTAAAAAATTAATAATTATTAATCTTATTTTCATCATCATCTTTGATACATAGCAATATGTAAAACACAACAAAAAATACTTTCCATTTTTTTATCACATTTAAAAACCTAATTAAATTATAATTTAATAATTATTTCATACTTCTTAAACTTTTCACAGAAAAAAACATTTATTTTAATTAAATTAAAATATACATCAAATACATAAACAACAAACAACTTTCACAACAAATATATAATACTTTTTTTTTCAATATTTTCCTCTTTTTTGTATGTTAACTATGCACTACAATCCTTTTTTTTTCTTTTTAAACTGCACTGATATTCTTTTCAGATATTAAACATCAATATCGAATACAATTTGAACTTTTTTTACTATGTTATTTACTTAGCTTTAAAACTGAATAATGTTTTTACAGTTTTAATCTATGAGTCACAATTTTAAAAAAAATGGCTACCCAAATAATGTTGATAAGATAACACAGATAATTTTGTTACTAATTTTGTGAGAATCAGTGTAAATATATTACTGTGTATGTTTATTTTTGTTTGATATTCTTTTGTTATTGACCCATGTAACATTCTATATAAAATGTTGCTTGTGAAGATGTACCATTTTGTGTTAAATGATTGGTCAAATATTTTACATAGGGAAGCCACATTCGTTATACACTTGTTCATTACCAGCATTCAGTATCAGCCTTTAAACAAAGCATTTGATGTTTTTTTTTTAAATGTTAATCTGGTTGCGACTTTATTTAATATAAATGTTAAACACATCTAACCTGGATTGAGTTATAGGATATAGAAGTAAAAGAGTAATTCGTAAAATTCTACGAGACAACTCATTATACTTTTAATAATTTATTTTGATTAAATAGTTTTTAGTTAACTGATTTCTATGTTTGATTTTTTTTATGTAGAGATCCAGTTTTAACTTATTTAAACCTTGTACGCAATATCAGTATCTCTATTGTAATAGTTTTTTTTTCTCTTTAAAACCATTCATCCAATAAACACTAATGTAAGCTTGTTTCACTGTATGGGATAAAAAAAATATTTTTAAATTATCAAATTTAGAACTATCTATTTTTAAATTTGTCAGTTTTAATTGTTTTTAAAAAGCTCCTCAATGCTTTAAATTGATAGAATTGTAAAATTCCTTGATTTTTAAAAAGTTATTTATAATTAAATAACTGACAATCCATGGTCGGGTTTATCTGCCGCTATTCTTTGGTTTTTAAATACTTCTCTCTCTAGCAAGATCTAGATCATTTCTATTTTTGTGAGTAAACTTTGAAACTCAATCTTGCTATTGCGCACCCAGCTATTAAAAAAATGAGTTTAAAAATATACTCACAACTTCCAAAATTTTAATTTTTTTAAAAAAGTTGCACACATGTGTTGTTTGAATAATTGACAATCCATGTTTTTTTTTATAGATGTGTGGATTCTTTTAGAGTTTTTAAGGTCATCTCTCCAGCAAGCTCTAGATTATTAGGTAAGGTTTTTTTATGAGTAAACTTCAAAACTCAATACTTTGCTCTTATATTGTCACACCTACATACATTTTTACATGCTCTTGGAAGCTACGTTTTATAATACCGTTAATTACAACTTCATATTGCATCATCATGAGCTTAAGCACGCAACATTTCAAGGCTGCATAATGTTGTCATTTTTATCTATATTGCCCGTCATAGTTCCGTAGGAGTGGTGTTTCTTGTTTATGGATTCTTCGATGTCTGAATCGACCAATGGTAGGAGCTGTTGATATCCTTTGTTGTAGTTGCGAACAAAATCAGCAGTAGCGGCCATCATGAACATCATAGTTGTCACTCCGCATATCAGGTACACTGTGAAATGTGAAAGACTTTTAAATATTTGAAAAATAGATTTGTAATTATTTTTAAAGTTTGTTGTTGTTGTTGTGTACCTCCAGGCCATAGCCTGGAAGCAAGAGGGTTTCAGTGGAATCCGTTGGCACAAGGTTTTGAGTACCCACGAGAGGGTGGATGTCTGACTTCTACTCTGACCTAAGATGGCGCCACCTCCTCAATTTAGGCAAGTCGCTGGAGGGGAGTTTAATTGGTTTTTGATTTAATTCCCAACTTACTTTTCTTTAAAATGAAAAAAAAAACATCAATATAGTTCTTAAATAATACAATTCGAAACTAGCGGTAATGTATTCAGCTAGCTAGTACAAATATATTGGTATTAAAGTGAATGATAAAAAAATTCAGGTATAAATTTTTGCCACTTTTTGTTGTTGACAACTTGGCGATTTTCGTCCATATGTCCATACGTACCCCTCCTGAATTCTGTTCTAACCATCTGATACATATTTTTTAAAGATATGACATTGATGTTTTATATTTAGTGTTCTTTTGTCTGTGCGCTATTTCAAAGTGGGAGGAGTTGGAGATCACAGAGAAAAATGCGAATGTGGATTATTATTCTAGGATTAAGCAGTGTTATTCAGTGGCGCGTTTATGGATGTTGGGACCATTGGCGGCTACCGAATTCGGGGCCCCTCGCCATTGAAAGAAATGCACAGCTTTTAAAATTAATGAAGTACACATTTCAATGAAGAATGTTTAATAAGAACACAATTAATATTCAAATATATAAAGCGACGAGACAATAACAGATTATTAAAAAAATACTTAAGAATACCATTCAAATTACGTGGAGGAAGCAGATAGCAACAAGAAGGGGGAAGATTGGACCATTTTGAGTCGGGGAAAGGCCCGTTTGGAGACGGTCTAGGTGGTTTGATAGGGGAGCGATCGAAGCTCTCCTATAGAAAACGACTTGGGAATTCTCGGGTGTGACGTCATGCTTGTATAGCTTGGTAATAGGAGACACGAAAAATAGACAATTCGCCGGTCAATAATTATGTTAGTAAGCACGAACAGTTGTAAGTCCAGGCATTTAGTTATTAATTTTGAAATTTGGGGGCCCTCGCAATCTTGGGGCCACAGGCAACCGCCTCTAACGCCTATTGGTAAACGCGTCACTGGTGTTATTTAAATCAATGATCACTCTCAGAAATAACACTTTTATTTTTGACGATTCATGAATCCTCAAGCCTCATTTCGTTAATTTTGAGGATTGTTTCGTCAAACTAGTATCACGTGACTTTTGAGTAAGCGCGAATCCTCACTTTAACGATCTTGATTTGACGATTCTGTATCTTGATTTTGAGGAAACTGAATCTCATTGCTGTACTCACATGCTCAAAAATGACGAAATATTTCTTTAGATTAGACGACATTCGAATCCTCATAAAAAGGACGAATCAAATTTCCACACTTTGAGGAAAGAAAAACTCGGAGCATTTGTCAGTAAATGGATAGTTAAAATTAAGGAAAATTTCGTCGTTTTTGAGCATTCATTTCTGAGAGTGTGATTGAATCCACATTATAACACAATTTCTTCATGTTAGAAGTAAGAAATAAGACAATACAGCCAAAGTTTCCAGTAGTACTTACGCGCTGCCCCGAACCTGTACAGGTCGACGTAGGGGTGCTTCTGCGCGGTCCCGGCACGAAGTCCCCTAGGCCGATGGTGGTGAGCGAGATGACGCAGAAGTAGAGCGCGTCCAGGTAGGTCCACTGCACCTCCACCCAGCAGAACACCCAGGCTGGAAGGATGAAGCAGCCCAGCAGGATGAACACCTTTTGACGAGGAAGAAACCACCGGCGGATTAGTACGTATTAATTATTAACCCTTTCAGTCCCAAAAATTTACTGCACTACAGAAACATCTGATATTCACAAAATAAGCTTATTTTAGGTCAAATATACGAATTCCATAAGAAAAAAAAATTCATTAAATTTTTTTATGTTTTTTGAAATAATGCAAAAAATGTTTAACTGTGGAAAACAACAAAATAAAAATATATATAAAACCTAAAAACCCTTCGAGTTATATATTTTAAGGCATCTGACCATATTATTAAAAAAAAGTAATAATTATTTTAACCGAAATAGTTTAAATTGTGTTTTAAATATGTGGAACTGAAGTGAACTTTTCAAAAATCAGGTGAAACGCTTGTTGACTATTTTCTGAATAAAAAAAATAGTAGATCTGATTTCTATTGAGATTAATGTAAAATATTGTCGAATAGAACAGAGTGTGAAGAATCGAATGATGTGTGGATGTCATAACGGGGCATAAACATTTAGAAAAAAAATATTGAAAGTGATGATGCCAAATGGCATCACTGGGACTGAAAGGGTTAAGGGGGGAATGGAAATGGATTACGACTGGAAGTAAAAGACCTACACTCTTAAAACAAGAGTGAAATACATTCCAATAGGAGAAGTGCATTTTCGACACTGGAAAGGAGTGAATATTAACTCAGACTGAATTAAAAGCACTCGTTTGGAGTGATCCTGTCGCAAATTCAACATACAAAAAGGACTCATATATTGGAAGTACATTTTCTAGACTGGACGAGTGAAAAATAACTCAGACTGAGTGAAAATCGCTCGGTTTTTTTTAAGAGTGTATGTATTCTCGCTCTGTTAATCCAATGGATTAACACAGTTGGTAATAGTTATTGAAATTTAAAATTAGAAAAGGTGCCGAACCAACATCGTGGCGTTTCCGTCTGTCCGTACCCCCTTCCCCCCTTTGTTAATTGATGAACTAAATAAAGGAACTTAAATTACGATTCAAATAAACGCTTCGCTCAAAATAATTATTTATACGTACACCAATACAAAATAATTATTAATACGTACTGTATATTTAATCTAATTGTGGAACTAATTAATACGTCCTTTCAATTGTTATTTTATTTCCGACCAAGAGTTGTAATCAACACAAATGTCCTGGCACCAACATCGGAAACAGGAAGTTTATCAAATTAATGATAAGAATATTTTTAATGGAAGAATTTTTGTTTCTATATATCCCGGAAGTTACTGCAATTGCACTACGTAGAACTAAAATAATTAAAAGACACTAGCTGGAATCGATAATTCTTACAATTCCCTGCTTGGTTATTAAAAATAGTTAGTTCCCTCTAGTTATTAAAAATTAAGCATATGCTCACTATGATTGTAAAGTAGTGTAACGACTAGATTTTAATTGTAAGTGTAATCAATTGAAAACGAGAAACATATGCCTTTCCCCTAGTTTTTTCATCATTCCATTGTCGTAATGATGTAATTTAAAAATTTTGTACTGTGTTCCTTGCTTTAAATCTATCTGTGGTGGTCCATTTTTTGTTTTTCGCAGACGTTTCAGTATTGGGTTTTCATGCAAGGTACCGCGATCTAAACCGAATCGGCCCGCACCTCTGTATATATATTTTATTACCAAGCCCCAAAGCATTATTTCAATCACTTGCACTCCGTGTACATTTGGATAAAAACAAAGAGTAAAAAGGCAGACGGAAAAGCGCGATTGGTCCTTTAGTTTTAAACTCATCTTAAGGTAATACAAAATGATACATACAAAATGGTCTTTATACAATTTAACCAAAATACACTTTTCATTCTGGTAAAATTGCTAAATATTCTCAAATAATATTCAAATCTGTTGGACCTTAAATGAAAGTAATGAATGTTTTAAATATGTTTCCTGGATGGATTCAGTAATGTATGGAACTCTTTACATGAGCGGAAGGATCTCCTCCATAGCATATTTCTATTTACCCAACTTAGGTTGGCAAGGAGTGTAGACTGAACTTCTTGGCGATATTTGCTTTAGTACCGTAGGACTTCAACACTAGACTCGCCATGACGGTGGCGTAGTGCACGAGCCTGATAATGTGCCTGACGTGCTCTCGAGCCTTCGTAAGAGCTTCTTTTTGTAGTGCTTCGAGAGGTACAGGCAGGGACGTGCCAACAGGGGAGGCCGGGGGGTTCTTCGCCCCCTCAGCTTTAGAGGTGAGGGGGCGAACTATATATTTCACCCCCCCAGAAAAAATTTTGGTTTCATATTATAAATTTATATTTAAATAGCACACGAGTAAGTAGGCACAAGTATACCGTCAGTATAGATATCGCGTTAAATGGGAAACCTTGATGGCTTCCATTATGGTTTCCTGGCCTCGTTCTATGGTTTAACTATCTCTATACAAATGGACTTCAGTACTGGACTCACCATGACGGTGGCGTAGTGCACGAGCCTGATGACTGGGGCCTGACGTGCCTCCCGAGTAAGAGCTTCTATTTGTAGTGCTTCGAGAGGCACACGAGTGAGGAGGCACTAAGTATACCGTCAGTATAGATATCGCGTTAAATGGGAAACCTTGGCTTGCATGATATGGTTTCCTGGCCACTGGTTCTACGGTTTTACTGTCTCTAAATAGATGCACTTATGGACTTCAACAAGGTACTCACCATGACGGTGGCGTAGTGCACGAGCCTGATGATGTGAGGTCGCACGTGCCTCCCGAGCCTCCGGAAGAGGTTCTCCTTGAAGTGCTCCGAGAGGCACACGAGCCTGTCCACGTAGAGCGCGAGAAGGAGCAGGGTTAAGGGGATGCCAATGCTGGAGTAGCAGAGGGTGGCCACTTTACCCACGCTGGTGGACGGGGACAGGTGCCCGTAGCCTGGGAGAAGAAACAAGTAACTGACACCTAGAACCACTTCCAGGTTTATACACTTTGGGAAAGAAATCGACAAACATTAAGACATTTAAGGGGGTTCAATACCCAAAAATCGGTGAAAAAATCAAAACAAAAATTATTGGCCTAAAATACTATGACAACCTTTATTAATAATGTCACAAAGTATCAAGACGATTGGAAAAATATTTCTGACATTAAAAGCAATTTTAATGCCATGGCTTCGTAAGGAAATGGGTTAACAATAAAAACTTTAAATGCGTTTTTCTCAGAACTTGATTTTTTGAACTTCGATGTACCTTTTCTCAAAAACTATGCTATGTTTTCTCGTAAACTTTTTTTATATGATGTCATACATAGTATAGATTAATCTGATTTTATAAATTTTAATAAAACTAAAGTGAAAAAATTTTATGGGGCAAAAAAGTGAAAAAGTTCATGATTTTTTGGGTACTTTAAAACTTATTTTATTTAAAAAAAATCTAACAGTTATTTCAAAAAACTTTTAACCTCAGATTAATATATAAGGTTGGTATAACACACACAGAAAATTTCAAGATGATCTGATCAGTAGTTATTGTGAAAAGGTACATTGCAATTGGCCAATTTAACATTACCGATATACAACATACTGAACCCCCTTAAATAATAGGTGACCTTAGCCTACAGAAAGGGAAATATATCTTATAATGTTGAAGTGCTCGAAATGAACAGTCACTAGTCACAAGATGAGACAGATGCCTTCAATAATTTGAAAAAATCATTTTAGTCGCAGTTATCATGACAAATTTTTCAAAATAGTGATTCTATAACCGCAAAACTCCGGTGGTTTCATAAGTTAGTATCTCCGGCGAACTTAAAATTGTCCAGTTTAACACTGTAGACGTTTAAAATTCTCACAGCTCCCAATTTTTCTCACAATAAATTAAAAAAATATATATCGAATTTGCTTTTCACCAAAAATAAACTATGCATGACTTTTTTTTTATCAAATTTTCCGTAAAATATTTTATCTATTCCCATTTAATAAAACTGTAAACGTATAAACGTTTTGTAAAACGCTCCTACACATTTACAACAAAAATTTTCTTTTAAATGAATCTCTCTAATAATGTTACGTACCGACTGTTGTGAGTAAAGTGACCGAGAACAAGAGAGAGTTTCCGTAGGTCCACTTCGCGGTCGAATTGCCCACCACGATCCCTTTCACGCCGTTCGCCGTCAGTTCTTGGAAGATCTCGTCAACAGCTTCACCTTGAAGGGAAAAAAGAATTACATTTCAATGGGCACGTTTTGAGTGGCAACAGTTCCAGAGGAATGAAAATATGATCTCGTTCGGTTAGTCAAATTAGAGATGTTTACTGATCAAACCACCAATGAAATCCAGGAATGGTTTACGTCACGCGAATTAAGCCAACTTAGAAAAGGTTTAGCAGCAATGATGAGTAATTACTAATCAATTACCGTAAATAAATTGTTTTGTGTTGTTGTTAATGATAACTTATTAATTAGTTTACTGTAATTGTACCGATCAAATCCACGTTGCTCCCTTTCAAGGGGGTGTGAGAGCGCAGTTGGTAAAAGCTGTGTCTTCATCGGATTTGATGCAGTTTTCGACAATGCTCTAAAAAGTGAGATTAAATGCACGCTCAGGGGGGGGGGGGGGGGGGGGGGGAAATGTATTCTGGTGTTAAGTTGGCTTATCTCAGTCCCCCCCCCTCCCCCTAGAGCGGTAATTTGGCAATTTATTAAAGTTAAAAATTAATTTATTACACTGCTCAAAAGAATTAGGGGAATTCATGGTTTAAATAATTTCACCCCCAACGATTCCATTTGGAATCATCAGCATGCGATTTTTTTTCCTCATTAAGTTGAGCTTGCACTTATTTATTGTCAGGTGAAAGATGAAAGAATCATGTATTTTAAAGAAATAAATAACGTTGCTTTTAATTAATGAAAATATGAAATTTTAATAAAATTCACTCCCAAAAAAATTTATGAAAATAATTTGACCCCGAACTCTTAACGCTTGCAATTCTTAGATGTTATAAAAGTGTTTTTAACGTTTTTAATAAGTAAAATTTTGGAAAAAAATGTTGTAATAATTTATTCAAAAGATATGATTACATTTTTTCCCTCTTAAGTTTTAGTTTGAAAAATGTAGATTTTCCCCCTAATTTTTACCGTATCATTATGGATGCATAATGAATGCATTTCACGAATTTTAGATTTTTTTTAAATAAAAATTTTTTTTAAAAACTTTGGAACTGACAGGGTTAACAAAAGTACGCGAAGTGCTCCCCTAATTGTTTTGAGCAGTGTATATTGGATAATGTATATTATCTAATAGCTTAACTTAATTATCTTTAAAACTAGGAGTGCATAAATTACACGATTTGAATTACCACTCCATAAATCAATCATTGATTTTTAAATATTATAATCTACAAAAAAATTTCAAACTCTTTAAAACCTGAAATGTTCTATAGCAGCGCGTTTTCCAAAAAAAATCCTATGGTGTCCGACAGGTACTGAGAACTCGTCTACCAAATTTAAAGTCTGTAGCTTGTTTTTCGTTTTCAACAATACTTTTAAATACACAAAAGCGTCAACTATCCTAGTGCATGCGCGATTTTCTCAAACAGCTTAATTTTATTTGAAATGAGATATTTATGCTGGTTATTTTCTCAATTAAAGACAACTTTTGACGACGACTTTGAATTATGTACGTTTTTCTGAAGACGTTTTAGGAAATAGAATATTCCAGACAAAAATCTCTCAAGCACAAGCTGTACCTCTACTTCATTAGCTGCTGAATTTCGCAATAGGGCGCTGATGATAACTGAAATGCCGTGATGTGTATTTTAAAGTTCGATATTCTTTGACACAACTGCGCGGAAACACGGATAAGATACACCGACAATCAGAAAGCGATAATATCTCTCTCAAAACTGCTTTTGCCCACTTTAGTTAGAGAGGAAAATATCTGGATTTTGGCGGTCCTTCATCTTTAAGTATGAGTCTCCCATACGGAAAACAAAACATTACACATAAAAAAATTCTAAGTCAGACGTTTTTATCAGTATTTCTGAGCAAGAAATTATCGCATATTATACAATGTCAAGATTTCTATAGGCTACCTAAGATTTTCTATTCTTGATCTTGAAAAAAGAAGGAAATATCAAAACCCTTGTGTAAAACTCTAACTAAAGATTTTTTTTATGTATTTGTATGTAACTTACTTTAACAGCATTATAGGGAAATAAATGGAAATTTTTACATTTAAACTATAAATTTATTTATTAATCGTAAATAAATAAACCAATAAATTAATGAAAGATACATTTTAAGCTATTATTCAACTATTTGTCACATTTTTTAAAGAATTTAAATTAATTGTCTGTATCCAATGTTTCAGCCCATAAAATTTTTAAAAATTTCTACCTAAAGTCATAACATAACTATTGAGGTTTTTTTTAATATTTTTCTATTATAATGAGCAATATTTAATAATAAACTTTATTAATTTTCAAAGCACATCTATTCAGTTATACAGCAAATTTTTCATACCTTGAGTTTTATTAAAGAATTTTAAATGACAAAAACATAAATTCAAATTATATTATGGAAACAAATTCAAGTGCATTAGAGTTCAAATAATTTAAATTTTTAATTTTTTTTTCATATGACAAAAACCAACTACAAAATTCCAATTTTGACTAGAAAATAAATAATGACTAGAAAAATTCTAAATATATTTCAAAATAACCCTTTTTAACTATAATTAATTTTTTAAACAATTTATTTGTATTTAGTACTTATATTATTATACTTTGAATACTGCCAAAAACGTAATTTCACAACAATTAATAACCTCAATCTTTAATTTTGAATACACTTCTACTACTGTCATCTATGAGGATTATCAGTAACTAAAACTTCAAATAGGAATGTAATAGATGAAAAAAACCAGATTTGTCGAAAGGGAGCTCTAATGTAATAGAACAAAGTGGATTATGTTACTTGTTGCCAAACGGCAAGAGTATGCATTAGAGGGTTAAACATAATAGTCTTTGCCAGAAAGCTATCTGGAATTTCAAACTGCAACTGTTGACTGTGGTCCCCCGTTCTAATTTCGTCTCCAAACAGTCCACTGTCCAAAATTAGCCACTCTGATCTCGGGTCAGAGACTTGTGTACTGGAACTTTAACTATTTGCACATCGTACGATGGTTAATCTTATCACCAATGTTTAGTTACTATAGAAACTAAAATCGGTTCATGTTTGTGTGCCTTTAATTCGCTTTCTTTTAGAAATGAGTAATTATTTATCTTATATTTGTTCAATATGTACTAAGGCTTTTGGGGAACAACCTGAAATTTTTAAATATATATATTTACTTTTAATTGTCCAATATGAAATATAAGTTAATGAAAATATATGTGAGGTAGTGGTAATATAAGGTTAGGAAAAACTGAAATGGAAATTTTATATTTTTTCACATTTTGATTAAGAAACATAACTTAAAATTATTACTACAGTCCTTCTGCTTTCCGTCCTGTTCCTGTTCCTTTCGCAAAATTATTCAGTTGACAGAAGTTTTTTAATACTTAAAAACCAAATATATTCCAAACAGTTTTTTGATGCTTTACATTTAGGGAGGGGGGGGGGTGAGTGCGCTGGACCGGGGACCGGGGATCTTCAAACTCAAGTGCCTTAATATTAATCCAATGGGAAAAAAACCATTTTTGCTGCCACATTTCTCCGACTGTATTGATGTTTTTTTTTACAATCGTTTTTTTTTAATATAGATAACTTACAGGCCTCTATCTTCCCACTTTTTTAAATTGCTTCGAATATTTTGTGTAAAATTATTTATTAAAAATTTAACAAAAAATATTCGAACTTATATCAAAAAGTGGGATTGTCCTGGCCTATTAGTCAGCTACATTTATCACATAAGAATAAGTTTGTAAAAATATTCAATACAGTCTGAGAAATGTGGCAGAGAAAATAATTTTTTCTCCATTGGATTAACACTGAGGCACTTTGCTATTTGAGACCCGCGATCCAGCGCGCCCATTCTCCCTTAAAAATAAAATATACTTAAAACAACTAATTAAAAAAGTCCTTCTTAAAACCTTAAAGAAAGACGCATTTGATAACATCATTAGCACCTTCATTTCCGAATAAAAACTTTTTATGTTTTTAAAATTCGTCTTTTGTTTAACCTAATTTGTTTTAATATAAAGTGTTCATTTCTATGATCTTCAATATTTTATTTATTTAGTTAAACCTATGAGGAGAAAGCTCAATTTCGCTTGGTAAATTTTCTTCCTTTAATGAGTTAAATATGAAATAAAGATGAACGTTGAGAAAAGTAGTTTAAACTGGTTCTCCTGAATTATTAAACTGCCGATAATTACCAATTTACTTGAAGGTCAAATATGGCAGATATATAGTTGACAAAAAAGAAAATTCATAAAAAAAATTGCATCATCTTCAACTGAAGGTTATTTGACTACTTTGTCGCATTTATCTAATTTTCCACTATCTAAAACATTTAAAACTATTTTTTTTAAATTCTCTTCTTCTTAAATTTTATTTGTTTTATTATTCATACCGATTGTGTAAATTATCTACTGTTCAAAATTCCTATTCCAATCTGATAGTTAAAGTTAATAACATTCGGATAAATAATATCGGAATAATAATTTAGTTGAAATTCCGATGTTTTTTAAGTCTCAAAGGTGCATTTTTAACGTATCATTTAAATTTCATGTCGTCAAAAACCATATCAAATGACGTACTTTTTAAATAAGATATCATTTAATCAAAACTTTTATGATTGCACATCAATTGTTTTGTTTCATTTATCATTTTTATCTCTAACTTATTGTTTATCCTTGTTTTTATCGATAGAAATTAAAATGTATGCTGCATTCCCCATTTAATAGAATCATTAACAATAAATGTATGAGAAAAAGTTAAAATCGCAATAGTATAATTAACATTACTAAAAATTAAATCACAATCAATAAAAAAAAAGTCGGGGTTTCCTTTTGCTAATAATTAATTGTATAAAGTGTTTATGCAATAAATCTTTTAAAAAATTTAAACAATGCATTACAAAAAATTTAATTGAAAAACAGACTTTTCAAGTTTATATAATTGCTGTAATGTCATCTCATCAAATTTTCAAAACAAGAAACCCCTCCTCTTCCCTCTCCCCCACCTCCAAAAATATTCATATAAATCCCTCTAACCTACTTACATTTAAAAAAAAAAGACATAATTAATAAGGCAAGGTAATGATTATAAGAAAAGCAAGCAGATAGTTAAAAAAATTCGAGTTATCGCAAATATAATTTTTTAAAAAAATATTAAAATAAATAGGTCAAACCTAGAAATAAGGTCATTAAAACGTTTTTAACAAAGACTATCCAAATAGTTTTTGTGAAATCTATGTTTTATTCGTATTTTCTCCGTTTTGGGGGACTTTGAAAGAACAGAAAAGCGGGACGTTTTGGTGGGACACCCGTTCCAAGAGACAGTGAGACAAGAACCTGGTCTATCCCAACAAAAACGGGACGTTTAGCCACATTGAATTACTTGCAACTACAACTTTATCGCCTCCTACCTACGAAATCATTACTGCACTTCATGATCCTCTGTTACAAACCGGGCATGATTTTCGGGAGTGCAAATGGGCCTTAACCTTAAATTTTCTAAAGGAACATTAATGTTCAATATAACTGCACCAAAACTTAACTTCTTAATATGATGTGTACAAAAAGAATTAGAGATTCATGAAAAGTTGACTGTGAAATTTTTAAATTATGGTTAAACTCAGATTTAATCAATTCATAAAAAATACTAATAATTTTGGGGGCATCTAGTATGTATTCCAAGCAAATCACTACTGCTTTTTTTTTTAGTGTACACTGAAATGTAAAAAAAAAACCCAAATATTTTATAGAGGAATGTTTTCCCTCCACACTCTTAAAACAAAAGAGCGAAATCCACTTCTGTAAGAGAAGTGCATTTTCCACACTGGAAAGGAGTGAATATTAACGCAGACTGAGTTAAAATCATTTGTTTGGAGGTATCTGTCACAGGTGTAACATACTAAGGATCCACTCCTATTGGGGAAGTGCATTTTCGACACTGGAGAAGTGAAAATTAACTCAGACTGAGTTGAAATCGCTCGTTTGTTTTAAGAGTGCACCCCCTTCGATTTCCTGGTGCCCGGGGGCCCCTAATGTTGTAAGTTGGGGCCCTGCTATTATAAACAGTTCAAATGCGTGTACTCACTCGGAAGCTGGGGATACTTCTTCAGCATGTTGGCCTTCACGTTCTCGGTCTTGCCTATCTCCAGCCTCTCCTGCGGACCTTCGATCACCAAGAACAGAAGTCCGCCCAAAGCGAGATACCCGGCGAATCCGATGGTGAAAGCAACCAACAGAATCCCTTTCTTGTTCTCTTCGAAAAGTTGTTTTGGGCATGCCAGGTAGGAAGCCAGCACGGCCATGTTTATATATGAAATAGTCTTGTCCGGCACCAACAGAAATCTTTAAAAAAAAATAATTCAAAAGGCTTCGATCAGCACACAAGGGCCCTCTGGTCATCTAACTTGCCCGTAAATCCAATGGAGCTGTTTGGAACAAGTCAACTTGGACGAAGAACACATGATTTCCTTAAAGTTCATCTGGAGCGCGAAGTCTGTCTTGCTGGTGATGTTGTTGGTTGATCCGTCAAGTTAAGAAAATAAAATTGCACTTTTTTTGGTACTATATTCGATATCAAGAATGGCTTAAAAAGTTATTCGTTTTCTTAAGATGAAGAAGATAAACGCAATTTTGAAGGCAAGTGGGAGGTGAAGTCTTTAAGTTCCTGTTTACAGCAAAAGAGTATTTTAATTTGCAGTGGGAAGCGTTAAAAAATGAAAAGGCTATTATCAACAAGTTACGAACCACGAATGGGTTCAAATAAAAGTTCCAATGTCTTTGAGATAAAAGACTTTAAGAAAAGTCAAGTCCATACACTCACAAAACTAAACCAAATATTGATTCACTACTCGCGGGAACAAAACATTCTCTTTCTTCGTGGAATCATTTTATGGAACACTCTTTTCGAAAAACTATCAGAATCCGAAGAAGATGGTGAAACCCAAGATCAAATCAAATCCCCAAGATTCAGAAAACTCCCATTCGTTTTTAAGCACAAGAGAAGTAAGAGGAACTAGTGATGAAAAAGCGAAAAGAATTTTTCTGAAGCCCGGGGATTTTGATCTGGGTCGGCAGCGCAAATTAAGAACGCAGGCGACAGCTCTGGATAATTCGTCAAGTTGTGACTGGGCAGCGTTCGATAACCGGTATAAATAGCAACATGTGATACTCCGATAACACCTTCCCGTGATATCGTTAGTTCTTCACTTTGCTTATCAGCCGTTTCTGATTATAATATTTTTTATTCCTCATCAATGTGACAGATTTTGAAATAGGAATATTCGCGTTTTTGTACTATACCTACGTTCTTCCATGACTCAGCATAAAAAAAAATCATTAAACTATTTAAGTTAAAGTTACGCTAATTAAAAGTCCTTAACACTTACAATAAAAAAATAATGAATGCATTAAAAAACCTCCAAAACTAATTAAATTGAATTGAAGCAAAGATTTCAATTTTTATTCTCCCATGATCAGTTAAACTGGTATTTTTTGTAAGGCGCAGTGTACCAAGTATCTATCAAATAATCAATTCATCTTGACTTACTTATTGATTTAAGTCTCTTAACGCTGAAGTGGCGCATGAGTCCACAAGCATAGCTTCCATCCCCTCCGGTCACGTGCTGCCTCCTTTGCGATCCCCCAGCTCGGCCATCTAAAACTGTTCCTCTCCTTTATAGCCATCTGACGCCAGGTTAGTTTAGGTCCAGGTTAGTTATCTTTCCTCTTTCCGTCAGGTGCCCAAGTGAGGGCAATGCGCGTTGGGTCTGATGGGGGCATCAATTCATCTACCAATCATCAAACATTTTTTAATGGTCAAGAAATATTTTATGTATGGTAATTTTTTTTCGCAACAACCCTCCCCTCTACACACATTTGTTTTAAAGTATATGAATTATTCCGCTAACTATATGCTCATGCTATTGATTTCACCTCTAACTGTTAAAAAAAAAAAAAAGAGGAATTCTTTTAAACAGAGAGTGTATTGAAATGTTGCCGTAGGGAAGATTTTTCTACCAGGGTGTTGCGAATAGAGGGAAAAAAGGTTAAAACGCCCCCGCC
The DNA here is from genome assembly GCA_023701765.1 of Hylyphantes graminicola. NCBI lineage: Eukaryota > Metazoa > Arthropoda > Arachnida > Araneae > Linyphiidae > Hylyphantes > Hylyphantes graminicola. The sequence goes on along the minus strand of CM043117.1, from coordinate 2,704,300 downwards.
TAATAGGTCTATCAAATGTGTTACTTTTCCTAATTATTTTCGTCGTTTAGTCAAACTCACTATCGTTTGTTCATCAATAAGTATTTTCATTCTACTCTAACACATCATATTTGTGGGGGCTGGGGAGCCCAATCGGTAAGGGGCTTGCCTTGCTTGCGAAAGATCCCACGTTTGGGTCCAAACATTGCCAAAATAACTACTGACCTATACGGTATGTGGAAGAAAAAGTGTGACGAAAAAAACCGTTTTGTGGGAGCACATTAAATATGCTGCAAAGTCTCGAAACTGCGTACGCATGTCATCCTTAAGAGGACTCCCTTGGAATTCCACATCTTGAAAATCGTAATGTTATTCCTATGGAGAATATTCGCAAGTCAATTACCGCCACAATTTTAATAAAAGTTTACTAGTTTCTTGTATCATTGTAAAGAACAAAAGGAACTAAAAGGATAAAACTAATTTGTTTTGTGAAAATCACATATTTAGTATTTTTAATAATTTTTTGAAGTTAGTAAAAAATGGAGTAAGCATTAAGTTCTAATTTAAAAAAAATTATTAAAAATACTAAATATGTGATTTTCACAAAACAAATTAGTTTTATCCTTTTAGTTCCTTTCGTTCTTTGCAATGATACAAGGAAACTAGTATCCTTTTAATAAAATTGTGGCGGTAATTGACTTGCGAATGTTTTCCATAGGAATAACATTACGAGTTTCAAGATGTGGAATCCAAAGAGAGTCCTCTTAATAGCTCCAGTATTTGTCAATGGCGTTTCACACTAACTTTAGTTGGTGTATCGGACGCAGGACACGTCACTCGATAAACAAAACGTAGATATCGTAAGTCTCCGTACTTCGGACGACTGCCCTCGATCCGTTTTGTTGACAGAGATAAAGAAAAAACCGTGCGCTCCCGCACTTTATATCTAGGTGGGGCACGTTTGCTATTCGGTTCAAATTTGTGTAAAAATTTTCTTTTTAAGACGCGAGTGTTTATACTATTAATATATATTTTTTTCAGTTATTAAATGCACTTCTTGTTGCATGCTAAACTGGGTTTGTACAGAACAAATGTGTTTGCATACTATGATTGATCTTTGTTCTTTGTTGTAAGTTTTTTTTTTGTGAAATCCGAATTCTTTTTTAGAAACCAATAAGTTAAATATATAATCGTTTAAAGTAATGAACACATTAAGAAATTAATGTAAACTTTCTAAATTAGGAAAGAAACATATACAAATTGAGGATGGATTTTTTTACATCGGTTAAGAATATATTATTTAGAATGCCATTGGGCTTTGTGAATCCATTTCGAAACGAAAGTGTCAAGGCTCGTCATCACGTGTCCCATCTAGATAGTGGTGTGCCGCAGCGCACGGTTTTCTATATCTGGTTGTTGACAACTGTCCCACCCTCCAGTACACAAACCTTTGTTCGAGGCTTCCATGGACTCGTGGCTAGCACATTCAAATGAAAGCTAAGTAAAAAGTTTGTAGGGAAAAATTGTACAAATTGTGTAACTAAATATCTTATTAAAAAAAACTTTTCTGTCTGTCTGAATCTGAAGGGGGACTAATAACGCAACGTTGGCGTTGAAGGCCGCCCTCAACGCCGACACGGACGAGTTCACATGCAGTGCAGTCGAGGACAGCACTACTACCAAACTATCTGGTTTGGGTTTACTACTCAAATTACGCCTTTCGTGGTCAACGCGATAAAGGGAATCACTATACTGATCGCAAGTGGAACCCTCTAATTGTTTTTATTTTCATTTATTTATTTATCTGAGTATTTATTTACAAGCTACATATGCAAAAAAAAAAAAAAAAAATTAAAACACACATTAATGGTCAAGGGGAAACAAAACCCGTACAGGCCATTGCAGAAGAATGATAAATGCACTTAAGAATTATATGTAATTACCAAAGTAAATAATAAAAGGTAAAAAACAAAATACATCCGGCAAACATAGGCTAAGATTATTACTATTGCTTCATAAATAAAATTAAAAGGTATCATTGTCGTTGATTTTACAGATAAAATTGGAGATTTCACGTTTGAAATGTTTTTTAGGTTTCGTGTTTTTAGAGAGTAAATTTGAGTGCTGGAACCCTGATATCGGAAGCATTATCAAACACTAAGATTTACTCGGAAATCCTCCCGGAAATGCTGAATTTTAACAGAGTACTGGTAAAGTCTGTGCTAATTTTTGCTGATCACGTGTGTACAATTCATGTTCATTTAGTTAAAGTTTGTATTTTAAAGCCAGTAATCCATTCACGCTGTAGCTATGCTGTAGCTGGATTTTGTGACGTCATTTGCTGTATCTAGCGTGGATGGAAGTTTTTTTGACTTATGGGTTATTATTTCTCTCAATAAAAAGTAAACAAACAAGAAAATTAAGTTAAAAACCACAGACAATTAAAAACTAAATGACTCTTATGACTGCTCATGCCCGAAACCAATTTACAGCTTTGATATCGCTTGGAAAACGATTCAAAAATCCAGCTTCAGAAGTACAGCTTTGATCACGCGCTCATGCGTACTAGTGACAGTTACTTCACAAAATCCAGCTACAGCATAGCTACAGCGTGAATGGATTACTGGCTTAAAACTATATATAAGTTCGTTAGTCTTTAGAAAATTTTAAAATCAGGATATATATAAAAAGTAGGTTTTATATATTTTTAAAGTACAGAATACAATCAAGTTAATTCATAATTTCTGTAGTTGTGAAGAACAATTACGTTGACGAACTTTCTATTATGATAAATTATTTAAGCTATAAGTAAGATCGAAATTTAGAATTTTTTTGTGATTCAAATTTGATAATATAAAAATATATCTCTGTCAAAATGAGACCTAATTATTCCTTTTAGTCTCTTTAAAAAATTGCTTTATGTTGTGAAAAACGGAAACCAAACCAAAATTCAAAACAGACGAAAAACTTTTCAAATGTGCGTACTGGTTTGGAACAAAGAAAAAGCATACTAGTCTGTAATTTCCTAAATAAAATATTGAAATTAAATTGTTTCAAAATGTTTATTCTTTTTTAAAGGAAAGTTCTGACGAATATGATATTTTTTCATTTTATTTTTGCGTATTGCCGAGTATTTTATTTCTTATCTAAAAAATCACAAGCAACAAGCAGTAACTGTTTACCTCAACTCGCGGCTGTAAAACTGAAACAAGTAAAAAATTGTAAATAACCACTGTCGAAATGTTAACGACTACAAAATAGCTTAAATATCTAGCAAATAGACTTTACTTAAACTATAAAAATGGGGAATGCTATAAAACCTCATATCAAAAATGCAGAGAAAACTGGTGTTCTGCAAGTTGCTAATACTGGACTGACTGAGGTGAGTTATAAACTTAACGATGTTGCGCATGAAAGTTATATATATATATATCAATTAAAATTTCGTAATTGGTATTTGAATACTGGGTTAGAATTCTTTATTCTATGTATTTACAGCATAAAACTTTTATTGCAAATGTAAAATTACATCTATAGATGAATTTTATAGTTCATGGGCGTTTACAAAAAGTTGCGAAATATTTTTGGAAATATACCAGGTAATGTAAACTGTTTCGAAACAACCGAAACTGAAGTGTTACTGGTTCTTTCTTACCATATTTACAAAAAAAATTTGATTAAAAATCGATACAGCTATGGTATAGTGGCCGGAAGTAGTCAGCCACTGTCCATTGACGAATTTTGGTGAGCTTAAAAATTAAACGGTACAGCTATGATACAATAGCCGTTCTGCTTATGGGCGACTTTTGTGAAACTTGAAAATATAATGTAGAGTTTCTGTATTAAAATGTATTAAATATTAAGTGGAATGTTTACCAGATTTGGACATGTCGTTGCTTGTCAGCATAACAAATTGCCAAATTGAAACCATCCTTATCATAGATCTTCCTAAAAATCTATCGTTTTGAAAATCAGAATAAATAATAACTGTGAAGCTATTTTGGAAATTTAGCAAATTAAATACTTTAGTACAGAACATATAATTTTAATCGACTTTAATAAACATCAGAATAATACAGTATATTACTATAGTTATTCTATAAAATTTATAAAATCACAAGTCGATAGGTTTTTCAGAGTTAGGCGATTTTCACATTTTTTTAGACTCTTTTTTTTTTTTAATGGCCCCCTTCCTGATTGGACCCCTAGGACCGGGCCTTGTTGGCCTAGGCCGAAATCCGGCACTGGAATAATGGATGTGCTACAACTATGTCCAATTTTTGATAAATTTCCTACAATTTTTTTTTGGCTTGGGCTCATACAGTAGAACCTCGATTTTGCGACCCCACGATTTAGCGACCCCTTCGTTATAAAGACCGCTTCGGAAAGTCCCAATCATTTTACCATAGGAATAGTGTTAAAAAACCCTCTTTTTTGCGACCGAAAAACTAGCAAATCCTCGATATTGCGACCGAATATTTGTTAGACATTTAAGAAAACATATTGCTACCAGAAGCCATTTTCGTATTTGCTTCAAAATTTCAACTTGTGGAAGTGTATGAATGAGTAGAATCTCTGTGTGTGTGTGTTTGCTTTTGTTTGAGCACAATGAAGAAACCCCTCCTCAAGCAAGGAAAGGGGTCGAACAATGGATGAATAGGTGAATAGGGCAGAGACGATTCCGGGAATTCGCAGGGGACCAGTGTTGCAAAACAAGCCAAGGTCAGCTTAATTTTTCACACATTCTGTGATAATTGGTTGTTGAACATAGCTGTAGAAAATACGGCTCCACATTTGACCATTGAACTAACTGACCTCGTATAATTTGCATGTCTACAATATGGCTCTTATAAAAAACGGAGCTAAATTTCTATCAATGTGAAATGTTATGTGTTGTCGTTACTGTTAAAGAGAGCAATGCCTCGAATTTTCTACAAAGAATAACAGGGCCTATATTCCTTTCTCTGTGACAGTAAAAATTCCTTCTGTGTCTGTCTTACTTGACGAAGGCTTCATAAGCGGGTCTCTGATCAAGCATACAAGCCGGAATATATATGTAATAGTAGTAGTTAAACATTTTATTTTAAAACAGGATTTTATGACAAATAATTGGATCTTTCAAGTGAAATATTTATTAACAAATATTTAAGAACTCTGCCATAATTAAGAACTCTGTTATAACTTTGAAACAATCTTCAATTGCTTCAATTTTATCTGCACAATAAGTGTAAATGCAAATTAACCATTTCTATAGGTATGTATAAGTTTTTTCTCAGTTTGTAAGTTTTTTTATTAAAATTCTTTATAACGTCCCTTCGATATAACGACCGTAAGTTGTTGGTCCCGAGAGCGGTCGCTGTATCGAGGTTCTACTGTATTATTATTATTAAACATTATTTCATAGAAGTAATCATTAAAAAAAATTCAACCTGATTATTAATTTTTAAAAAATGACATTTGAGTTTTAAAAATTTTTTTACTCAGTATTTGTGTTCATTTTCAGTTTCCTCGGGAAATGTTCCAGCTAGTCAATAATCTTAGAACTTTGGACATTTCAAACAACAAAATAAAAGAATTGCCTCCAGCTCTAGAACAATTCAAAAATTTAAAAAACTTGACTGCAGTTCAAATACATATAAGTAAGTACAGCATGAATTAAATTAGGGGATTGTGTCGAGTAATTACCTGAGGCAATTTTGACTTTTTTTTTACTCTTTCCTCCCTGGTCAGGTATTTCATGAGATTTGTCTCCAGCACAATTTACTCTATTATTTTTATTGAAGACTAGTTTTAGGATTGCATAAAACATCGTCTAGGATCACTTTACTAAATTGAACAATAAATTACTTGAAAATCAAACCTATAGAAACTACTTCAATAAATAAAAGAATATTCTGATTCGGTTAGAATATGATCATGATCACTCATGGACATTTAAGTGATTATTAGAGCCATTATGTATTTTATTAAATAGTTTGCTCTGATGTACTCGAGTTTAACTCGATTTTCTTGCAATTTTACACTATTTTCTTGAGGGGGAATTGCATGATATTTTCTTGAACCCTCCCTCTAAACACCTCATGTAAATACTGCCTTCCCTTGAGACTCGTCAAGACTTATAAGTGCATGAGGCCCCAATTGTTTCAACCCAGTTCCTCCGGTTCAGTGCGGCCTCCCTGGCAACTGCCCAGCTTGGCATACCAAGATGGTATCTTTCATTCAAGCTGTTTCGCCACCACTTCAGCCTTGGTCGGCCTTTCTTCCTTTTATCATCTGGAGACCAAGTTAAAGCGATCCGTTCGTTAGAATCAGGGCTCATGGTTAGCACTCACATGACTGACCCAATGCCATTTGTAAATATTTTTTGCCTTTTTAATAGATAGTCATAACAGAATGGTGTTTATATTTATTCTTTATGCACCAATAATAACTTTTGGCAACTATCAACTTTGAAATTGTATGCAGCTTCAAATTAAGGTTTGTACTGGTTAAAATGTCAGCAAATGATGGAAGACCATCATGTATGCACTATTTTAAAATGGAATTAAAACTTGTCATTTTCTGTTGCTTGTTGAAGGAAGTATTAATCTATTATTTTCATAAAACACTTTAACCCTGTAATGCATGATTTTTTTATGCCGAAAAAATATATTTGTATCTTTAATACTCGTGCATTATCTGAAAGTACTGAAAAAATTTTAACTGCATTGGAATATAATATTACAATTTTTAAAACTACAACTACACACTGCAAAATTCCAATTTTGATAAGAATGACTAGAAAACTACTACAGTCAAACCCCGCTATAGTGAACCCTCTACGGAACCAACAATTGGTTCACTATTTCCGAGGGTTCACTATATCCAATTTTTCTTTAATAAAGTATTATACGATATATTTATATATCGCTATATTTTTTATGTGCTTTTATAAGAATAATAATTATTTTGCATACCTTGAATTAATTGAATAAATAATTTAATTATTTAATAAATTTTCAAAAAAAATTAATTAATATTTGAAATTTTCTCTAAGTAATTATTAGTACAAAAAGAATGTAAATACATACAATTAAGTAATAATGAATTTAATTTGTTACCTCTATATGTCTAAATTCCGTGAAAGAAGTTGGTAATTTTGGATTGTTTATGATTAGAGTTCATGAGGAAATAAGAGTAACAGATAAGTGCATGTGAATTGGACAATTGGACAGTTCCACTTATCCCCAGTTTTCAAGGGGTAGTTGAAAAGAAAGAATGTGTAGCTGGGAAGCAAAAATGCTTCATTCAACTCCGGAGGAGAAGTTGAAACACCAGTGCGTATTGTCGTACAAGCCGTGACAAATCGTCTCGGAAAGGGTATTGTCGTATTATGGTGACAAGCCTTCCACAAAGTGTGGATGGGTGGGATGTGGAATATGAATAATGGTTCGAAAAGAAAGGGTGGTTCCTGGAACCCAGAGGGGGGGGGAAGAAAAGGTATGTTTACTTTTAAACAGGTCCAGTTTGAGTACAATAAGAGGGGAAGGACAGGTTGAAATATGGCACATTGTTAAAGATTGCTTTCTCGCTGCCACTTGCCGCTTATAGTGTATCTTAAAATATGGAGAACTGAACCAAAAAATAATAAGGAAAGGAAATTTAAGTTCACTATAACCGAAGTCCCATTTTCTAAGTAGTTCACTATATCCATATAAAATAACATTAGTTAAATAGGAGTTCGGAAGGGACCGATAAAAAGGTTCATTATAAGCGAGGGTTCACTATATCCCGGGTTCACTATAGCGGGGTTCGACTGTAAATATATTTCAAAATAACCACCTTGAACTATAATTATTTTTTCAAAACAATTTATTTGTATTTAGAACTAATATTATTATACTTTGAATACTGCCAAAGATGTAATTTCACAACAGTTAATAACTTCACTCTTTAATTTTGAATACACTTTTACTACTGCCATCTATGAGGATTATTAGTAACTAAAGCGTCGAAATGGAATGTAATTGATGAAAAAACACCAATTTGTCAAAAGGGAGCTCTGATTTAATAGAATAAAGTGTTAATAGAATAATAATGTTACTTGTTGCCAAACGGCAACAGTATGCTTTAGAGGATTAATCTATGATTTTCATAAACCACTTTAAAATATTATTTGGTTGTTAATCAATAGGTAACTTATGATGTTCAACTCTTTCAGCATCCTTACCGAGTGAAATGGGCTCTTTAAAAAAGCTCGAGTGCGTGAATTTCAGCATGAATGATCTGACCTCTCTCCCCGACTCCTTCGCAAACCTGGTGAACTTGAGGACGATCAACCTGAGCAACAACAAATTCCGGGAGTTTCCCGCCGTATTCTCCAATATGAAGAGGCTGGAAATGCTGGATCTTTCGCACAATAAGCTGACGGCGGTTCCTGATCATGTTAAGGATGTTTCTGCGATTGAGATCAACTTGAACCAGAATCAGGTAGCAATTTATGCATGTGTTGTTTGTGAAACGTAACTTTTTAAAAAATTTGTGCGATTATTCACAATTTGGAAAGTTCTTAACCTCTCTCTGGTTGTTTTTCATGTCTCTTGAACCAATAGTGTTACTGCAACTAATTAAACACTTAGTGTTTTTTTTTTGTTTATGAATTTTGTTTTGAATCGGAATCAGGTAACACATGCTTGTTTTATTAGTGGAATTTAAGTTTATTAAATTTATGTGATTAATTGAATTTTGAACAGCTCTGAAGCACTTTATGTTTGTTGTTTTCCGTGTTTTTAAACCAATAACATAATTACAACTAAGTAAAGTATTTTTCTGTTCATTTGTTATGATCTGCCACCTTATATATCAAACCTATGTATTTTAAATTTTGGCAAATGGCGATTATGCCAGACTGTTTTTCGTGCCAAAAATCTTTAAAAATTTTTAAATAATATTCTGTTACTTAAGTAAACAACATAGGGCTCTTTTCCACTTAACTTTTTCACCTCTATTCATTAAAAATTAGGAAAAAAAAACCATGTAAATTTCACATACTATGTATGGAAATTGGTTTTAGAATCTTTTCTTTATGGGGAAAAATACAGATATTATTGAGACATTAACATTAACTGAAATAAACTAATAATTCTGAAACATATATGAAGAGTACAGGGGAAGAACCACTTCATTTCATAGAAGACTTTTCTTAATAGCCTTGTTGGTGACGTTAGCGAGAAATCGCCTAAACTGGTGTAAAGAAACCGGTTACTCGCTTTGTTTATCTTAAGCGGCAACCCTGATTCATGCCAGAGATCAGTGGACACGAGTTACACGTTTGTACCGCAAATGAAGAACCGAAAGAAAACCGGTTTCCCGTCGCCAATGTCGGCAGACACAATTGAATTGAGCAGCCACAAATTGTCAAAGCAGACACAATTGAATTAAGGAAAAACTCTAAAGAAATAAAGTGGTTCTTCCCCTGTACTCTTCATATATTTTTGTATTTGGTGAACAAAATGTATTCTTAAAAAATACTAATTAAAAAAATGGAATTTATTTTTAAAAGTTCATTTTCCTTGACTATTAAAAATTAATTCTTGAGTTTACAGTATCATCTGTTTTTGCAGATATCAAGTTTATCAGAATCAATTTCTGAGTGCAGCAAACTGAAAGTTCTACGCTTAGAAGAAAACTGCCTGCAGTTGACATCCATCCCGGACAAAATTCTCACCGACTCCCAAATTTCACTGCTTGCAATTGAAGGGAACTTATTCGAGTCAAAGGACCTTCATCGGCGAGAGGGTTGGGAAACGGTAATTATCATTATTTTTAAATATATAATATTTTGTGATTATTTGAGATTGATAAATTCTGTCAGGGCCGTGTGGTGCTATGATGCAGAGAGGCGGCCGCATCAGGCGGCAATTGAATAGGGGCGGCAAAATTCGAGATTCTAACCTCCATTTTTTTTAAATGCTGCTTTAAAAAATTAACTGAGTATTTACTAAATCTGTGTAAAATAAATACTTCAAAAGCTTCAAATACGTGAAGAAAAAGAGCGGCAATTCTAATGAATATCCGAAATAGTGAGAAGTAAATTAGATCTAATACAGGCCCGAGCTGGCTAGGGGGAAAGGCCGGATTGAGCGGGAAATGCGCTCTTTCTGTCGGTTTGTTATCTTCAACAAAGAGAGGGCGGTCTACAAAAAAGCCACTGCTAGGAGACTGCATGTTTTTTATTTGGGCTAAGGGGGCGTCATTCCCACTCCCCCCAAGTTTTTTTGAAAAATGGTCATTCGGTAAATTTGAGAAATTTTCGTCGTTTTTATTTTGACACCGAAGTGTAAATTTCAATGAAATGTGCACACATATCCCGACACAACGCAAATGCCGACTGACAAAACAGCTCATTCGACAAACTATAAAAAATTTTGTTATTTATATTTTAATACAGACTTGTGAAATTATTTAGTCAAATGTGTACACCTATAAAATCCGGAAACAACGCAAATGCCGACTCGCAAAACTCGATAAGTCATAAAGTCATTCGGTAAATTTTAGAAATGGCTGGCAGCTGGCAATTATATTTTAATAATAATTATTAAGATATTAATAGAAAATTTAGACATTATAGCACAAAAGTTTATTAATATTCATTTATTAATGTTCACAATGCTTTAAAATAATTTAAATTAAATTGCTCGCTGTTAGATGGCCTTCTATCTTATTCTTTCATATATAATATGAGGATATGCATTGGCGGTTTGACGCAGGGGGGGGGGGGGGGGGGGGGGGAGTAACCCTATGAGATTGGATAAAATACTGGATAAAAAGTTTTTTCCGAAAATAAATGCGTTTATTATTTTTTTTTTGTATAAAAAGTATTGATAATTGAGGTTTACATTTGAAGGGCAAATATTTAAAACCCAATATCTGCAACTTAAAACTCTTAAGTTACTTTTGCACTCAAACTTTAATATACAGAATGTTGTTAGCTTCGCGAACCATATAAATGAAAGTGGTTTCAGTAAAAGCTGGAGGATCTGGACTTCGGTGCGCACTGCTTTCAGTGAGCCGAAATTCTCATCAGTGGTTCTCGTCGCATTGGGAAACCAACTAAAATGCAACTGATGTCAATTACTTCGTTTCAATTTATGATTAAAACAGATAATTAGAATCTACTACTTTGAACATCAAACTATTATTGACTTAATTAGATTTTTTAAAAAAACAAAATGAAGACAACACGTATATTCAAAGCCCAGGTTTTACTCTTCTAGGATCTACTCAGCACATCACAATTTTTTTTAATATTAAACTTTTAAAATTATATGTAGGAACATCACTAACGTAAAAAAATATATGAAATAATTGGGAATAATTAATCATAAGGGATTGATAGAGCACATTCATTAAAAGTTTATCAAAACTGTACCAATTTGGAGATCTGTGACTCAAAAACGCGCAACTATATTTACAAAAGTTTTGAAAAACCCATTAATGATTGATTGAAAATGATTATCTTGGGGATAGCTTTTGCGTAGACACTAGACATCCGAATAATAATTAAAAATTGCAGCAATTCACACTAGACCTTGGTTCCACCAGATAGAGACTTAAAAATCCATCCTGGAACACGCAAAAAGCTCATTCAGGCAAAACACATGACGCGCTTGTTCCAGAAGTGGGTGGGTGGTCCACTTGTCCCCTTTTTTCCTTCCCCCAAAGCTTGAAAGAACCATCTTTTTTCTACAAAGGGTACCCCTGAAGGAATAGGTTTCGGGGAAGACTTTCCCTTCCACTCTGAAGTCAGATGGGAAATCTAAATGACTTTACGACCTCATTGCGATTGTGGGCTGTGTTTCCCAAAACACAAAAGGTGTCTAGACAAGTGCCACTTAAAGTTACAGTAGAAATGCTCTTTTCTGGGGAAAAAGATCCAATGTATCTTGAATTCCTATAGCTTCCCACGAAATTTTCTATTGATTGTTCCGAAAAGGGAGAGTCTTTCAAGGAACCGTAGATCATAGATAAGGCTTTCAAGATCCTTTCTTTAGTCGGAGCCACCTACTGGATACTACCAGCCTTTTGTAGGATAAGTTTACGCATACGCAGACGTCCAGATGTGCTTTTTAGTAATAAAAGTAGTGATGACCACACATGGCGACACGGTCGGGTCACATAAGGGGGGGGGGGGGAGCGTACATTGGGTCCAACATTCCAATTGGGTGGTTGCTTTTTGTTGTTAAACTGCTCGCTCATTTTACCTTTCAATTTCAATACTTTCACAGGCCACTTGTGGAGGCCACATGATCTCTAGAAATCTTGTACTTTTATTTTGTTTTGGTTTTTTAAACTTACTTTTTCCAAGAGGTGTTTGAGAGACAAAACGTATCGGTGTCCACTGTTTTTGTTTTATTTCGTCGATGCGATGATGCTCGTATGATTATCATTATCATTATTAAAACAATCTCTCAACTCATCTGTCTTTATTTTTGACATGTCTCCTAAAACTAAAATTGGAACTAAAAGAAAATCAAATACTCTTGATTTATACTTTACGAATGTTGCGGCTAACAAAAAAAAAAAAAAAAAAAAAATGAACAAGAGCATATCGAAAAAAATAATGCTTTTTTAAACTTTGAACACCAGGGATATCGAGAAGAAACTTTAATTGTTCTTTGGAAATGAGGTAAGAATTTATTTTTTTAATTATTATATAAGTTAATTAAATAATTAAATGTATTGTAATTTTAGGAAGATAAATTACATATATATTTTAAATATGTACTTGTACTTAAAAGAATATAAATTAATAAAAATAACCATAATTTTATAATCTCTCTATATTATAATATATAAAAAAAATTAAATGTAAATTTTACAATTGGAATTGCATATGTCAAAGATACTGTTCCATAATTTTATGAAGCCAATTATTTTGCGTTTTGTACAATCCTGTAGATATTCGCATTGTTACTAAAGTTACTATTGAAAAATGTCTAAGAGATCAAATATTTTTTTTATTAACTAATTACACTTAAATAATATTAAATCACTAAATACGCATAATTTATATTATAATATATTAATAAAATTGTTTTTATATTAAATGAAAAGTATATCATTAATAATTAATTTACATAAAAAAAGTGAATAATAATAGAATTAATTAACTAATTGATTCAAAATAAGTATTTATTTAGAACAAGGATGTAATATGCAAACCTCATTTCCAAAGAACCAAGTTTCTTCTCGATATTCTTGCTGTTGAAGTCATATTGTAAAAGCAATTAAATTTTTATCAAAAGAAGTTAATTTTTTTCCTTATTATAAGTTTAATTAAAAATATTTAATGATTTTTAATTTCTAAAAATTTAATTATAAGTATTTAAATTTTAATTTTTAAAATTTATGAATCATAAAAAAAAAATATATTTTATTCGGCAAAAGTGTGCTACACGCATTTAATACAATATAATTTAAATAACTTAACTTAAAAAAAAAAAAAAACTAAGCGAAATCTGTTTTTATCGAACAGTTGCGAATAATGTAAAAAATATTAAAAATATAAAAATAGCTTTCATATGGGTGATGGAAAAAAAATTTCAGTTTAAAAAAAAAATCAAGAGCGGCATTTTAATGATTTGCATCATATGAAAAAAACATACCACACGGCCCTGAATTCTGTATTATTTAAAGCAATAATTTTTTATTGCATACAATGTTGGTATAAGGATTCAAGAGTTTCGTGCCTGTTGTGCTAAATTTTATTTAATGAAGAGAGCATATATGATGAGCATATATGAGTATGAGCAATTGTATGTGTCAAGTTTATAAATAATATTAACGTAATAAAAGTATTTAATTTTTACTGTATTTAAGCTGAACTGAACAGTATATTTTCCCTTCAAATTTAGGTGCAAAAGGTTTTTCTTTTGTGTACTTTAAACTTCAGTTAACATTAAAAAACTAATCTGTTAAATGGAAGCAATAAATACTAAATAATGATTTGGAATACTTTTCGGAGAAGCCTTTTAATCACTTAGTTTAAAGATTGAACTGCACTGTCACTTTACTCATATTCAAAGCTGTTACTTTTTTTTTTTTTTTTTTTTTGTCTATATGAAGATGCAACATCAATTTAGCAATAATTGGTTTAAGTGCTGAGTTTTTTTGTCAGCAGCTTAAAAACTACAGATAATCACATTGATTGTGCAGGCTGCAAAACTATTATTTAAATGTAAAAACATGTTTTTGAATTTACTTTTTCAATATTTTAAAAATAATTATAATCTGGATTAGATACAATAATAGATTGTGTTAACAAAACTGTACAAAATCAAAATATGTTTTGCTTGAGTGGTTGTTACATACAAAAATTCCTATTTAAAGTATTAGTCAAATCTATTAGTGCATTTAATTTTAATAAGAGAGCCACCATAAGTCAGTCGCGTCATTTAACTTAACAAGAATTAATAATAAATTAGATTTTAAGTTTAAACATTCAGAGTTCATGTATTTTTTTTATTTCTCTAAACTTTCTATTTGTTTATTGAAAATAAAATACATAATTGTATAATGCTTAGTTTTTATTATAGGTTTTATAATACTTTGGATTTTTAAGTATGATTGATTTAAAAATGTTTTTCATAAAATTATATTAAAAAATATTTGTTCTTGAAGCTGTACAAATTTGAAGTTCTGAAATGTAAATTTCAGTTTATTTCTCCTTATTTGCTTCTCGTTTTAATATCTTAAATAAAATTTTAACATAGCACAAATTAACTTAATTTGAAATACTTTTCCATTATTCCCCCTGTATCAGCTTCTTTATTTTAACATTTAGTTAAAATAGTCTTGCTGCCTAACATATTTGACTAAAATTCATCTTGTTACACTTACAGTACATGGAGCGGTTCACTGCCACCAAAAAGAAACTCTACTAAAGCCTGCATTTTTCACCTTTTTCGAGTCATTTTCTCACATCTTGTCTTGGGAACAAAGCACTGGCTTAACACTGCATCACAACTAAGTTAAAAGAGTTGCTTTTAGACTAAGACTTCATCTTGTAATAAACCCCATTTTGTGCCCTCAATGTTGCATTCCTTGTTATACTAATCAATGTTCAAATAAAGTGCAGTTGCTATCCATGTTATAAATTGTAATTGTGTTTTTTTTTAATATCAGGCTTAGTTTTTATTAATTTATTGAGAACATGTGGTAATGTCAGCTTTTAATATTCATATTAAAAATACATTTCCTTAATTTACTAACACTTTAAAACTTAATCTTTCAAAATATGTGAATTCTGGTGATAACTTTTTTTTATATTTATAGTGTGTATGTTAGTATTCAACTTTAAATTATTGTTAAATTCATAAAATATTTTTATAGATTTGTAATGAGA